>JABTTQ020003074.1:0-78929 GCA_016081115.2 Rehmannia glutinosa
ACTAATAGGTATTTTATATATCATTTTTAAAAGAGGAATAAATTGGTGTATAATTACTTTAATAGTACCGTATAATTTAAAATGTTTCACTGCATATATATCAATTGATGTGAGAAGTAACATAATATATGTATTAATTTGATGTATTCATGTGTAATTTGGTTGATGTTGGACATGTTCTTTTGGACATGTGAAAATGTTTGTGGAAATGTTTGTTGATTAAGTTTATGTGGAAATGTTTGTTTTTGACAAATGGTGATGTGCAATTATTATATTTTGTTGATTAAGTTGACTTCTTGGGCATGTTCATGGGCGAAATATTTGTGTAAATGTTTGTTTTTGACAAATGGTGATGTGGTGGACAAATGCATATGCAAATGCGTGGGCACGTTTGTGGGCATGCCTATTCAGAAAATATTGAGAACACAACATAGTTTATTTGCAATTATTGTATTTTGTCGATTAAGTTGACTTTTTGGGCATGTTAATGGGCAAAATGTTTGGTTTTGACAAATGGTGATGTGGTAGGCGATTGCATAGGCAAATGTGTGCGCACATTTGTGGGCATACCTATTTTTGAGAAAATATTGAGATTATTATAACATTGTTTACGTGCAATTATTGTATTTTGTTGAATTAAGTTGAAATTTTTGGGTTAATAATTGTTGGTTGATGTTGGCAACTATATCATGACTTTATTGGAAAAGTGTAGCGATCGATTGCGTAGGAAAATACGTGGGTTAATAAATAATCACAAGTTAATGTCAAACATAATCATAAGTTAACGTAATACCTAATCCCAAATTCAAAATATAGGTAAACAAATAAAGTTTAATCCACAAAATATACTTACGAATTAACATCTAATATTGCCTTATTTTAATAGTTCTGCGCAAAGTCGGAGAGGAATTCCTCGCACCGTTTACTATTGATTTTAACCACACCAACCCCTGTCACCAAGGATTCCACCATTTTCAAGCACATTATGCCACAATCACTAGAATTTGCTTGTTGCGGGGGATGCTCATACCATTGAACCTTCCGGACCTTTTGGGGAGGCTCGACTATGTTTTCCCATATGTGTGCTTCCTCGCACAAACTTTGTAGCATTGACGCTATAAGCACGAATTGTCCAATATAAGTACTAACCGACTTGGACTCTAACATTGAAACATATCGACAATCAATTTTCGCTTCATGTCCAACTCATATAGCACCCAATGGTTTCGGTGATGTGACCTATGCCATACACCTTGTCAACCACGCCCAAGATTTCCCGACATGTCTAATGGATATTTGCCCATCAAATATTCCAATATAGTATCGTCAATGGTACACCAAGACCAATTGGCCATTTTTTTCTTTGAAGCTTTTGCCTTTACCCACATGTTACCCCATTTCATTATCGAGTTATTCGTCAAAGTAAAGTAAATCAATGTGAGAAATAAATTGATATCAAAAAAATCAACAAACATTTGTGTAAATGAATAATGTTACGTACCCAAAATAGAAAATCAACAAATGTCCAGTTCGTCAAGAAATGGTCATTTTATTTTTTGATTTGTACATGACAAGACGCATCAATATGTCCATTTTGTTGTAATGCAAAAATGCGTAAATTTAATAAAACAAGCGAGCAAGAATAAACAAAAAAAGTGGGCAGAGAGTTAGGCATAAAGGTGGGCAAATACATAAACATCGGACAAGTGGGCACACATGTGGGCGGACGGTTGGGCAAACATGTAGGCAAGTAAATAAAAAATCGAAGTGGGCGGGAAGATAAGTGAAGCGGTGGGTACAAATGTGGGCAAGAAAAAATGTGAGTAATTTGGTTTACATACCTCATCATCGAGCCATCCTTTTGGGTCCCGAATATTCAGGAACCATGCGACACAAAGTTTGTGACCTTCCTCAATTGAACAATGAACCACTACGCCCTTGTTGTCTTATTTGCAGCAATCCACTTCTCAAAATCTTGAATCAAAGCTTGTGGGTAAAGGCTCATGGGATCATATAGTTTAATCGCGATTTTGAGGACCATCGGGAACAACCTTAGTCTTCTTCTTTGGTGGACATGATGACTTGGATATGCATAAGGCGATTTCAACGTGGAGCTAGGTTTTGTCCTCATTTTCCTTTTATGATACGATGTGATCCTTTTGGGAGCTTCTCCTTTGAGAGGACTACCAATATCAACATAAGTGACCGTTACGTTGTTCCATCATTTTGAGATACACCGTCATCACCATCAGTCTCAATTGTTGGATTTGAACCCACCACCTCAGTGGTTTTAACCATTGAAAGTAATGCATCAAGTTTGGAAGGGTTCACAATAAATTCTGCAAATTCTTGGTGGGGGACATATGTAATGGGTTGGGCGAGTCGTGGGCTACAAGGTGCGAGGGAGCAAGGGCAAATTGGCAGTACATCATCTTTCAACTTATCGGAAACTAGAATCACCAAAGATAGGGCCACATTCATTCCCTTGTGATTTCGTGGGAGATTGGGGGAACGGCATGAGGGGAGGAGGGTGTAGAGCCTGTGGGTTACTTCAATGTGTCCTTGTCCTCTTGAACATCAATGTCAAAGAGGACTCTACCCCGGTCGACATGGATATGGTCGAAGAGTGGGCGATTGAAGGAGCATGATTTTCACCATCCTTTTTAGAAATTGAGCATCCCAAATGCTCCAGGATACTCCTCAACATGGACTCTATTTTGTCGACTCTCCTTGACAAAACCAAGAAGTCCATATGCATTTTGGGACCTTCTTCACCCTCGGGTGTAGGTCATCATGACCTTCACCCATAGTTTTATCCTCCCCTCCGCCAATTTTCTTTTCAAAACTTTCATCTTTTTTTTTCTTCTTGTTTATTCTTCAACTTCTCTTTCTCAACACAATCTTCCCACAAAACAAGTCTCTTAAATGATTTTATATCTTCCTCCACCTTAATGAGTCTCAAATCTTGGTGAACAACAACCTAAAGAATGGTCGAAACATAATGACAAAGTGGGCAAATAAGTGGACAATTAAGTGGGCAAATGAGTAGACAAGTGTATATTAATGAACTCATAATAAAAAAATATGGGCAAACAAGTGGGCACACAAGTAGGCAACAAGGTAGGCACAAAAAAAAATTAATGTAAGCAAAGAGTAGGCAAAGAAGTGGGCACAAGAGTGGGCACCAAAAAAAAAAAAACTCATGAATAGCTTACAATATCATCATCTCCAGGTAGCAAAATCTTTGTCAAGATTGCCTTCTTCAATTTATCATATCCAACAATAGCTTCGCTTGACCACCATAAAATAAGTGATACCCTATGCTTAGACCCATCGGTGGTGACGACACACAATTTGGCGACATCGGGAATCGCCTCATATGCCCACACTTGTAGCGCATGGTGGAAGTCGTAGATATCAAAGTGCTCAAAATCATGTTTGGGCTTATTTTGTTTCCTTTCCCAATAACAACGCACTCTACCATCCATGCAAGCACGTGTCTCCTTGACCAAAAATCAAAAGCTACTCGCCCCGTGGATAAGAATTAAAAGCATCCAAATCATCCACGAGGTGAATATATTACTCATAATCAATTCTTTTGAATTTACGATCTCTAATCAATAGAATACCATAGAGGAAACAAAGCAAGGTGTTCGAGATTTTCTTACGCAAGCATACGGTGTCGATCTTAGTATAAATTTAGAAGTAGGGTTATCATCTCCACAGGGTTTGGTATCAAATTTTAAGCTAAATACGTAATTATAACAATTTATTTCTATTTAGATAATAAAAAAGAGATGGATTTTGATCAAACTAAAAATAAAACTAAAATTATGCTAACAAATTTGTTCGAGACAAATTTTCGACACTTAATAGATATGAATTCTAGAGGGTTGATTCACCTAGTTATCCCTATGTTATCAATCCAGTTTATTAATCATTATTAATCTATAAGCCCAATATTCCTACCGTTCATCACTTCCTCTCTCGATTCCCACGTGATTCTAAGTTCCAATCCCGATTTCAATATCTCTCGTAAAAATAATAAATTAAACCCTAATGTGCTCGGTGAATATTCTATCACGAGGCTTCAAAAGATTCATAAACGTTTTATGAAACCCTAGGTTATGCTATTCTATGGCCAAACGTTCAATTACCTCTCGAAAGTGTCAAATCAAACATGCCAAACAATCTAAACTATTGATCGATAATCCGGATGCAACGAAATCAAATAACACAAATAGATTTAATAACATGTGAATCTAATAAATCGAAATCTATACATAGGTTCAAATGTAAGTTACATCAATCCCCTAGAAACATAGGTTTAGCTCATAATGGATGTACAAAAACTCATGAAAAAGTAATTATACATCTCAAGGGTTCAACAATGATAATGAAAAAATAATTGAGAATAATTAAGGAACGAATCCTCTTTTTACTAGAAGATAGATGCCTTCAAATCTCGTCCTAAACTTTTTCTCCTTGCTCAAAGTCGTCCCGTGTGCTCAATAGAATGTTCAACTATTGTTCCGTGCATCATTAGTTGTATTTATAGCCTTCAAACCATCAAAAGTCCGAAATAAATAAAAAACATAATTTCAAGATTTACGATCGCGCTACGGCCGCACTCCTTTGCCCACTCCTGGTCACGCGTTGCAACGCTCGAATGTACCGCCTCGCGAAATTTGGGACCCCGTGCTGCAAGGCGAGGTGGTAGAGCCTGTGATGTTGTGGACCGTGCAACGTTTTCTCCATTTTCTTCTTCAAACATGCTTTCTTCCTTCTCAAGACACTTTTTCATCATTTTTGATCAATTTCGGCTACCAAAACTCGGTGACGACTCCCTAACGACAACTAATGAAATAAAATTGAATCAAACGAATCTAAAACACCCAAAAACAATGCAAAATCCTAGTCTAGAATACTCAATTTGTTGGTATAAAACCAACTTAACAAATACCCCAAAACATAGACTTTTGCTTGTCCTCAAGCACTTTATACCAACTCTAGAAAAACAAAAGACAAGACGAAACTCAAATAGACCAACCGCAAAACTTGAACCAAGCTCATTCGTCTCAAAAGTTGTTTCACTACCAATCAAGAATGCGTTTTAACAATGTGATCATGAGTGTGGAATGTTCATGCCAACTCCATTTTTATTATCCGGATAAATTCATGCAATAAAGTGTTTTCAAGATGATCCAATTTTCGAATATAAAGATGTGATGCTTACCAAACTCCATAGGCTTGTCTTTCATACTAATCTCCACTAATTAATGTAGGCTAATGTAACACAAAGATCAATAGAATTTTCAAAGCTTGTAATGTGGGCTTAGGGTAAGTTAGGAAAATATGGGATTATGTGGCTCAAATCACCCAAACACACAATTATCAACTCTTTTAAATCACTAGTTAATATCCAACCTTCACTTTTTAACATTTCCCTTATTCTCACTTCACGAACCTTGATCCACTGATTATTTTCTCTTTTTCTCTTTTTTTTCTTTTTTCTTTTTACTCAATGTCGGACTCAATGAATAAATACAGACTACACACCTCCCCAATAGATAACGACATATGTTAGGAAAATTTATATTTAGATTTTGATGATACTATGTAAAACATAGAAAAAGAAGTTGGCACCCCATTTTCTTTGTAATTCAACTTGCAATAGATAGGATTGCATGGTGAGTGAAGTCAGCTAAGTTGAAGCAATACAAGAGTCGATCAAGCCGGAGTGAAGACTCAACTGCGTGTGAAGCCAAGTGAAGACTCGATCAAGTGATGAGAAAAGTTGTCTCGGTCGGTGGTGATAGCTAAGTCATTCCATAGTGATTGGAATCAATGTCAAAGGGGTTTGCAACGCAGACAAGACTTCAAGAAAGCCGATAGAGATCCGTTGTCAACACTAGTCAAGTCTTTCTTTGAAAATAAGCATGTGTCGGCCGACAAATCAATAAAATTGTTTTTCTTTGAAAGAGTGCAAAAAGCAAGCAACCAATAGGATGTACCCGAAAACCTGCGCAGAGACCAAGGAAAGGCCGCAAAGCATTAAAAACATGGTACGGTCCCCATTTAATCTTTGCGCAAGGATAAGATATGCCAACAACTAGGGGTGGCAATCTCCGACACGACATGAAAACACGACACGAACCTAACATGATATAAGCGGGTTAGGGTTGACCCATTTATTATTCGGGTCATAATCGTGTCGACCCATTTAACCCAAATAATAAATGGGTCGAGTTTCGGGTTGACGAAATGACCCACTAAACCCGTTTAACCCATTTAAATAAGAAAATTTAGTATTTTTTAATATTTTTTAATATTCTATATTTAAATAACCCAAAAATTCTCATTTTATCAATATAAATAAAAGATTTATTCAAGGTTAAAAAATATACCGGTCATTTCGGTCGTGTTCGGGTTATCCGTGTATTAAACAGTCGTGTTGGGTTAACCCATCGACCCGAATAATTAAACGGGTCGTGTTCGGGTTGGGCAAATTTGTGTAATTATCATGTCTCAACACGACTGCGAACACGAACACGACTCGAATTGCCACCCTACCAACAACCTACGAGTGGGACTTGAATTTATGTCTATCTCTTCAACGGACATATTTTGAATCCTCACAGAAAATGTATGTCCAAATTAATAGTAAGAATTATTTCGGATATCCCGTGAACGATTATGGTTGTATGTACTAAAGATTTCTCAATAGTTATCCGATTAAAGGAGTATTCTTTCAACATTTTAATTATGATAGTTTTCAGATTTCAAATTTAACCATATTTTGGTCATGCTAATTAGACACGATTACATATTCTTTAAGTAAAACATATTGGAAATTGATTTTAATAAATGGGTTTTGACTGTTGGGAAATTATTTTGTAGATTTTGATGAATGCCATGAAAAACTTAGAATAGGAAGTTGGCACCCCATTTTTGTTGTAAATCGCATTGTAATAGATAGGGTGGTCGGTGAGTTAAGTCGACTATGCCTAAACATGCAAGAAGACAACGGAGACTAGAAGGAAGACTCGGCGAGGCATTGAGTATGGCAAAGACGGAACTCGATGAAGGTGCAATCGAGATTCGGTGAGTGAAGTATCATCACCAAGTCAACTCAAGACGAGCCAAGTCTCAAGGTTGAAGTGATGAGAAGAGTCATCAAATGACCGAAGTCGACTAGAAGTCACCTGGGGATGTTAAGAAAATGCGAGTCAAGTCAAGACAATCGAAAGAGATCCGTTTACGTAAATCAAAGAATTACTTAAACAAGTAATACCTCCATCTCGCCTTTCTTAAAGTGCTCGGTTCGAAGCGTGCAAAAGGAATAAACCAATGGGAAGCACGCACCATGTCGAACTCAAAAGTCAAGAATCATTCATACGAGGAAATGGAAATTCCAAGGACGCAACAAGACAAGCCAACGACCACAAGTGACATTCAAAAATAAGCCTATCTCTTCAACGGGTAGATTTTTGAAAGATCCTATAAAAGGCCGAGGAATAACTCGAGAGAGGGTTACCGAACCACGAACATTCAAGCAAACATTTGAAGCTGTAACCAAAAATATTCTCAAATCATTCAAGATAAATCCTTAAGCCTACATTACGAAGGAAATCAATCCAACACTCACTGTGAAGGAAAGATTACTTCAATCGGTTGAAGAGGAAACTTTTGAAGAATCAAGGGTCTACATTCCACGGAGGATTGTAGGAAGGTTCAAGGTCGAACCAGTCTCAAGTTTTTGGAGGGCTTCATGATCAAATTCAAGAAGCTTGAGCAAGTGGGTTGTAGTAGCAAGGCAACGCCCTGTGAAGAAGTCGAGTCGTCACGAGAAGCCAACCGAGTGACCAAGGCATCTCGTGATCGAGTCCCAAAGGATCAAGTCACCTGTGTGATCAAGACTTGTATACGGATTGTTAACCACTCGTATATTGATCAATACTTAGTGGATTCCTCCAGGAGTTGGAGAAGAGAGGAGTAGAAGAATTACCCCATCTTGAACCTTTATAAAAACTTATTGTGTCATTTACATTTCAAAGACTTTAATTTTCGCATCTTATTTTTATATCTCTTGATTAATTTGCAAACCAATTGATAATCAATCGAGTGCTAAAACCGAGTATTAAAACAAACTTAACCAAATTCAAGGGTGTTAAGTCTTCATCAATGAAAACAAATCACGGTCGAGTTAAGTTTTTAGTCAAAACAAAGTGAGTTATTCTATCAACGGCTCACCGAGTCGTTGAGTGACTAACTCACGATTAACTAACTTAGATGTCCATCAAGGACATTTGTGAAGTATTAACTCTCGAATATTTAAAAGGACTAATTTGAAAAGTTGGTAAGGTTTATTCAACCCCCCTTCTAAACCTTACACTCACACCCCTTGGGACCTACAAGTGGTATCGGAGCGGTTGGTTCATTGAGCCTTCCCGACATGGCAGTTCTTGAACTAGATCTCCAAATTTTTCAAAGTTTGTTTTAGTACTTGATCTTTCAAAACTTTTTTCCAAAGAAAAGTTATTATCATGGAAGCAAATTTGACACGCATCCCTATGTTCACAATTGAAGAATTTGATGATTGGAAAATTCGTATGCGTGCTCATCTATCAAACATTACACGATGAGATGTGGATAGTGATAGAGGATGGGCCATCGCAAATTTTAAAAGTGAACATAATTTTGTAAGAAGAAGAGTTGCAAATTTGAAGGTGAAGAGGATGTTGCTCCCGGACGATCATGGTTGAAAAACCAAGAGCTGAATGGACAAATGATGACAGAAAAAGATATAACTTGGATAATGTGGCCAAGGACATTCTTTACAAAACCTGGACAAAGCCATGTTCAATAAAGTCAAATCATGCAAAACGGCTAAAGAAATGGGACAAGCTAACATTGATTTGTGAAGGCTCGGAGCAAATCAAGGAAAATAAACTATCGGTTCTTTGTCGTAGAAATTTGAGAATTTCAAAATGATCGTAGGAGAGACCTTAGATCAACTGGATGCTCGTTCACGTAAATTACCAACGAGCTATCTCGAACTTGGAAAAGAATATACACGAGAAGGAAATGTGTATGAAGATTCTAAGAAGTCTCCCGGTGAATGGGAAATGAAGGTCATGGCACTAAGACATTCCATGGACCTATCCAAGACATCCAACCATGAGCTATTCTCGGATCTCAAAGCCTACGAATTTGGCCGAGAAGAAAAGACCGAGGAGGAGACAGTTGTGCCCAAAACAATGCTCTAATTGTCAAGGATGGCAAGAGAGCCGAGGTCAAAGAAGCCATTGACCAAGAGGAAATAGCCACGATGGTTAAAAGGTTTAACAAGTTCTTCAATAAGAACTACAAGAGAGGCAAGGGCGAATCCTCCGAGAAGACACTCGGCTCCCTCCAAGTCAAGGAAGATAGGTCAACCAAGAGAACAGAGCATCAAAAAGTTGAATATCAAAGGGGCGACAATCCAAGAATGGAAAGAGCTGATCAAAAGGTTGAAAATCTATCTTTGGGAACCGAGCAACCAGGTCACTATGCAATTGATTGCCCATATCCCGTAGTCAACAAATACATGAATGAAGAAGAAAGAAAGGTCTTGAGAGAAAGAAGACAAGAAAAGAAAAAGGCAATGTTATCGCAGAGATCTTTGAGACAGCCAAGTCAAAAGATACAAATTGATTGAGAGTAGTGAAGTTGACTACTCAAGTGACTCGAAGAAGAAGCCTTTGATATGTTTGATGGCCAAGGAACAAGACCAACCGACCAAGAAGATGAGGTACACTCTAATTCATCACACTCGATTCTAGTGATAGTGATATGACACACACACTTCATCACCCACTGATCTTTATGATTCATTAGGCAAAATGATGAAAGATTTTGAACACATTAAATCCTCACACACACTACTAAATGAGGAAAACAGCCTACTCAAGAGCCAAAACTCACAGCTGACTAAGGAGCTGAGTACTCTAAGTCAAATAGCTGATGAGAATGAAAGTCTAAAGGCTGAAAATGCTAAGCTAATAGCAGAGATAGCTGCTATAGAAAAGAGGGAAAATGACCTCAAAAATGTGATTGCCTCATTCACTAAGGCATCTAAATCATTGGATGATCTTATTATGAGTCAAAGAGAATGTGGAGACAAGACAGGCTTAGGATTTAATTCCTCTGTGTTATGTCAAGCTCCAAAAGTGATTTTGGAAAAAGGATCTTCAAGTAATGAAGTATCTCAAAAATCCAAAACTCCAAATGGTGCACACACATTTATTCCAAAGCACAATCACAAGCAAACTGGCCTTGGTTATAGAGGAAAAGGAAAAAACAACTTGATTGAGTTGAGTGTCTTTGAGAGGACATTGAGAAGAAATCGGCCAAGTTCCTCAGCAAACTCCAAACAGGAGATACTCTGTAAAGAAGAAACAGAGCTACCAAAAACCCCGAAGTGTTATAAAAGAAACACATATGAAGGGAATGGTAGAAAGTACCAAGCCAAGTTGATTGGAATAATGTGAACTATCAAAGAAAGACCTATAGAATATAAGCCCAAATGGCAAAGGCCTAGAACTAGCAAAGGTCATTCCAAAGGCACATGAGCTCTCAAGACACATATGCACCTAGGCACTACACTCAGAGATATCACAACTACCCAAAGAAGGCAATTGCTAAAACACATACACATGCATACGAGACAAAAAGAGACAGCTGTATGAACCTAGAACCCCCAAGCAGTTTGCCAAAATTAATTATGATTATGGCATCGATAGATGGCAACCCCTTAGAGTCAAATCATTTGACTATAGGTTGGTTGGATCATCTTACAATACTAACCCCTCGGGACCCATGCAAGTGTGGGTACCTAAAACCTAACTTCCTTGATTGCGAGGTTTAAGGAGCGGCTAAATGCCAAGGAACCTGGTACATGGATAGTGGTTGTTCCGGACACATGACAGAAACAAGAAAAATCTGTCAAAATTCAAGGAAGTCGAGGTGCAAAAGTCATATTTGGAGGAAATGAAGCTCCAGGAGAAATAAGAGGCATTGGATCCATCAAGAAAAATGGATTAGAAATCATAGATGTTGCATATGTTGAAGGACTCAACTTCAACTTGCTAAGTATCGACCAACTCTATGACAAGGGTTATAATGTTGGATTTAACATGGGTATATGCCAAATCAAGATATCTTGAATCAAATGAAGTTGTGTTGCAAGGATGCGAGACAAAAGAACATGTATGTCGTGGATTGGTCAATCGCAACACCAAGCACTGTCATAGCAAAGAACACAATTTGAATCAAGTTGGTTGGCACAAGAAGCCGAAGTCACCTGAATTTCAAAACAATTAACAAGCTTGCGGAAGCAATCTTGTGGAAGGACTTCGGACTCGAGATACAAGAAGGAGAGTATATGTGATGCATGTTAGAAGGAAAACAATTCAAATCATCATTCATAGAAAAGACATGTCCATCTTCAACAAGAATATTGCACTGCTACATATGGATCTATTTGGTCCATTGAACCACTAGCATAAGTGGGAAGAAATACACCTTAGTGGTAGTAGATGACTACTCAAGATATACATGGACAATATTCATGTGTAAGAAGAAAGAAACTCTGCGTAAAACTACTACTACGGTGATGAAGAGGATTCAAAATGAGAAAAGTCAAACCATTATCAAAATAAGATATGAGAGGAACCGAGTTTGTCAATAGTATAATAACTCGAAGATTGTATTGAAAATGGTATTGGTCATGAATTATCTCTGACAAGGACTCCACGTGAGAGAATGGAGTTGCGAGAAAGAAGGAATAGAACTCTCAAAGAAGCAAAGAAGGACCATGCTTAGTGACGGGGGGCTACCTAAAAGATTTTGGGTCAAGCAATAAACACAACATGCTATACTCAAAATAGATGCATGATAAAAGACGGTGACAAAGACTCCTATGAGATTTGGACAGGAGAAAGCCAAGTGTTGCATATTTTAGAATATTTGGATGCAAATGCTTCATCCATAACAATGGCAAAGATAATTTAAAGGCTTTTGATGCTAAAGTCGATGAAGGTATCTTCTTGGGATACTCGGTGAAAGCAAAGCCTACAAAGTACTTAACAAGAGGACTATGGTTACGAGAGGAATCCATTCATGTGGTGTTTGATGAGCCAAATGTAAATGGAGAAGACATTGAAGAGTCGGTGATAAGTTGAATCAACCAACCATGTAGAAGAGTCCCTATCTTTGGCCAGGCCAATTTGGAATTATAAACTAGATGAAGATGAGATAGTGAGTCTCAAAAACAAGTGGAAAATCTGCGGCTAAGTGATGACGAGAGAGCGATCAAAGCAACACGCTGCAAGACGATCAATCCGGCTAACTTACTCCAACCGATGTAAGATGGCCGAGAGACCATCCACCGAAGCTGGTCATTGGAGATGTAAGAGAAGGTGTCAAAACAAGATCGAACTCAACAAGAAGCAATGTTTTTACCCGCTTCATCTCACAAATAGAGCCTAAAGATGTGTCACGGCATTGGATGACACACATTGGATTCAAGCTATGCAAGAAGAGTCTGAATCGGTTTGAAAGAAATAAAGTGTGGGAACTGGTTCAAAGACCTACCCATCAAAATGTTATTGTCACTAAATGGGTATTTAGAAACAAGATGAATGAGGAAGGCTTGTGGTAAGAAACAAAGCAAGATTGGTAGCCAAAGGATATTGCCAAGAAGAATGAATAGATTTTGATGAAACTTTTGCTCCCGTCAAGATTTGAAGCTATAAGGATGTTTCTTGCCTATGCAGCCCACAAGAATTTTATTGTATATCAAATGGATGTAAAGAGTGCATTCCTTAATGGTTTATTGGAAGAAGAAGTATATGTTGAACAACCTCCAGGATTTGAGCGAGAAGACTCTTGGAGATAAGGTATACAAACTCAAGAAAGCTCTATATGGATTGAAACAGGCACCCGAGCATGGTATGATACATTATCACAATTCCCGATTGAGAATGGATTCACAAAAGGAAAAGTGGATAGAACACTATTTAATTCAAAGACACGGGGAAGAGCATCTTGCTTGTTCAAATATATGTGGATGACATCATTTTTGGATCCACAAACAAAGAGTTGTGTGATAGATTTTCAAATGTTATGCAAAGCAAATTCGAAATGAGCATGATGGGAGAGCGACATTCTTCCTTGGACTCCAAGTGAAACAAAGCAATTTGAAGGATGGAACCTTCATAAGTCAAACAAAATACACCGAGAGATTTAATGAAGAAATTTGGTATGGAAGAGAAGTCTTCTATAAAAATACCAATGAATACATCATCAAAATGGACATGGATGCGGATGGCAATCCTGTAGATCAAACAAGATACTGAGCACTTATTGGATCATTGCTCTATCTTTAAAAGCGAGGCGGACATCACCTTTGCCGTAGGTGAATGTGCAAGATTTCAATCTGCTCCAAAAGAAAGTCATATGACTAGCAGCCAAGAGGATCTTGAGATATTTGAAAGGAAGCCAAGAAGTTGGCTTATGGTATCCAAAGGAAGGTGGATTCAAGCTAATTGGTTATTGAGACTCGACTATTTGGATGTAGAGTTGACAGGGAAGAGCACCTCGAGGCACATGTCAAATGCTTGGAAATAGGCTAATTTCTGGTTTAGCAAAAAGCAAAATTCAATAGCCACCTCTACAGTGAGCAGAATACATAGATGCGGGCAAAATTTGTTGTGCCCAAGTCCTATGGATGAGACAACGGTGAGAGACTATGAAGTTGAAGAAAAGGAAATTCCAATCATGTGTGATAACACAAGTGCAATTGCAATCACTCAAAATCATGTGTTGCACTCAAGAACAAAGCATATCGATATCGAGATATCACTTCATAAGAGATCATGTTGAAAGAAGGACATCGCCTTGGAATATATTTCAACGATAGCGGTTAGGTGACATATTCACAAAACCATTATGTGAGTCAAGATTTGAAGAACTTAAGCATGAGTTAGGGTTAATTGAGTGAGTTGACACTCGGAAGACTCAAAGAAAAGAAATGAAACACGAAAAAAAGAGGAAAAAGAGTTGAACTCTTAAATCGGCCTAAGTGAATCACCGTATCGGAAAGACAACTATACCGAGTTAGGCCGACAATTGAGTATTTACATGCGAGGAGAGAAGAGTTAAATCGGCTAAGGGACAAACCGAGTCATTTATGAGCAAAGTGACAAAAACACGATCGTTTTTACTAAGCGGGAATGTTTTTAAGAATGACGTCAAAGATAATTATGATGTGTAAAGGCAAAAGCGCACACCAAGCTTATGATTGGATATAAATGATGCCGCATTAAATACGAGACATTAAATGCAAATGGCGTGCAAGATCTAAGATGTTGATTTTGATCACATTTCAAAAACCACCCGCACGTCCTTTCATGAACCATACTTAAACCATTTTCGTCCGTTTCTCTCACACTTTACCAAAAACTATTCATCTCTCTCTCGAAAGCAAAAGCAAATATTCTCTCTCAAAACCCTTTCAATCCTCAGATCATTTTCTAAATTTCGTTCGGTAAAATACTGAGAAATGGCATCCACTCATGATTTTGTCAAGCTAGGAAAGCAAATCCACACCGGGTCAGCTGTGGATTTCGATGGTATGGTGAAACAGGGGTCCGACGACACCCTAGTGAAGAAGATTGCTTGAGAAACTGGAAACGCCGGGGCTGAAACCGTTTCGACGATGGAGTTTCCGATGACCTATGTGGAAGAGGTCGCACAATTCTATGTGAACGTTGAGGTTCACGATGAGGGCATCAAGTCCTCTGTTCATGGAAAGGAGTTCATCATTCGCCAAGGATTTGGCGAGAACAATGCTTGTTACCTGGCGGAAGGAGTGTCGAAATTAATGAAGCGATGTTGACCGATTCTTTCGCTTGGAAGGAAGTAGCCAAGTCCGACTATCTTGCCGAGAAAGTAGTCTACTGACTAATAAGAGGTCTGAAGGAGGACTACCACAAATTCTTTGGATATCGTTGCCAAATGCATAGATCTCAAATTTGGCGGCTTTGACCACGGTGTCCCAAAGCAAAATTGATCGTAATGGCTGCGATCATTGAAGAACGAGAAAGTGAACGGGTTGAGTTTGTCTACGGACTCGCTTAACGTTGGGAACAAATCCTTCAAGGAGGATGGAACATTTGGAGGTTCCCAGGATACGGCCTGGTGATTGGCGGCTGATGGAGGTAAAAGGAGTCCCTCTTCGACATGGAAAGGCGTTCCATGTAAACAAGAGGATGTTCGAGATCAAACCTATGTGGCGCACAAAAGAGAGCATACGCCAAGAGGGCGTACGAGTGAGGGGGAATCGGTGACCCTGAAGATACAATTGTCTCCTCTCCACCAAAGAAAGATGCCCCCCCGCAAAGAAAGAAAAAGAAATCGCTCCCGCCCCTGCAGCCCAAGTCACACCGCCCCCAAAGCAGCGGTGTCTCCCGCTGCCCCTGCGGCCGTAGCGGAGAGGGAATCTCAAATACCTTCTCCCAGGTCGTCAAGAAAAAGAGAATTGATAAGCCAAGACGGCCAATTTCTCGAAGAAGACAACCCGGCAGCCCCCCGCCCCCAGGACTCAGAAGAAACCTTATCTGAACCAGAAATCCCTCTAGTACAAACAAAAAGAAGAAGAAGAATTTTCAAGCATTCCGAGCTTGAGAAACCGGCTGAGTCAGCCACTCAGCTGGAGAAGATACCCGAGACTGCTGGAGAAGTAGAGTCTCCAGACGTGATCGATGAAACGGCCAAGTCTGCGAGGCCGATCAGAGAGAGGCAACTCAAGACCCATTTGTAGAGAAGAAAAGTGAGAACAAGGAATGACCGAGACAACGGATTACCGTTGATGTGGCTGTTTCTCCACCGTAACAGAGGCTCACGAAAGTATCGGCGGCGAAAGTCTGCTACCCTTAATACCTGGAAACGAGGGCCAGCAAGAGAATGATGAAGACGATGTAATTATGTACTCTCCATTGTATCCAGACATCCAAAATCATCTGCGAGAGTGGAGAAAATGGAAAGCGAGCCTATCCAAAGTGAGTTTGAAAATCAGTTCATTCTTTGAGGAAGAAGAACTCTTGAGGTTTCTTGAGGTGGACACGATCTTGCAAGCCCTTGATGAGGATAATTGCATCAATATACGCAAATTCGAAAAAGAAAACGAACGGGCTAAAGAAGTGAGGACGCAGAGGCACGTGAGAAGGCCAAAGATCGCCCTCTCACCGGCACCACCGATCATACACACCCTCACCTTGATGTCCTATCGAAAGTGATGAGGATCATGACCGTTCTTCGCCACGAGAAAAGAGTTGCAAATGCAGCAAGCAATGCAAGAGTCGAGAATCCTACATGAGCAAAGAATGATGGAGGGACCAGGAGAGTCCTCCAAATCACGGTGAAATAGACCCAATGGGAGTGGTGCAAAGATATCGCCACTGTTGTCGCCGCCACCACTTCCAGCTCATTCGGAGGAAGGTGTTAAGGTGGGGACCCCGGTCGAGCCAACCCCTAATGAAGGTGTCTTACCACCCGCCCCAACGGCTGAATACTCGGTGGGAACAGCCGGGGAGTCCGGAGACGAGTGACCCCATTCCAAGTCACTCAATTGGTGTGCCGGTGAGGGGAAAACTCCCTCCCGCTGCAGCAAGGTCGGAGGATGTTGCGGTGACTCCACAATGAATTTAGAAGGCGGAGTGGAGAAGGAACAATTACAGAGAATACACATCAAGTTGTCGCTTGACGAGGCTCGCGATTTGTGATTGTCTCTCGGTGAAGTGCCAAATGCTCTGCGCAGCTAATGACGCCGCGATGCGGTCGAGGCACGAGGAAGGAAGCGCCCGGGAGTTAACACTGGCGATGAAAGTGCAATCCATGGAGTTGAGACTCCAATGGATGCCACCTCGAGAAAGACCCCAAGACAAGTGACACACGTCGAAAGGGATGTCAAGGCCTCATTGCAGCTTGAGACCGCAGGAGGTAATGAAGGCCAACGGGAGGTTGAGACTTCCGGGGTAGAGAAATCGAAGCACAAAACATCCCTCCCGCTATCATTGATCCATCGAAAAGGAGATAAGTGCTCTTCACGATTCCCAGGATAATCCCGATGTAACCTTTCTAGGATCGGAAGGAGATGATGAAGTTGCCGAGTCATCACCGTGGATCGATCCCAAAGACTCGGTGAGGATGTTCCAACCACGAGTAAGTCGACCTCAAGACTACTCGCAAAACATTCAACTTCGATGTTGAGCCACCCATGGAAATCTCATCATCGTTCGATGACGCTTCGATAAGGTCGATGACCATCAACTCATTTGGAAAAACCAGTTGAGACCGACGAAGCTGTTGAGACATGTGAGGCTCGGCAAAGTCGGGTCGACTTCACAACAGACCATAGGTCAAACAAACAGAGTCCACTCGCGCAAGCTCCCCAAGTGCAGCAGGTTCGACTCCACAAGGGACTTCACGAGCACCACTTATCATTGAACAAATTCGATTTGCACGTGATGATTCCTTCATAGAATCATTTCCCTTTCTCTCGGAGGTACCGACCTCCCGAAGAATCGACAAAGATCGCGAGCGCTTCCACGGACGATCCTGTCATTCCATCGACACCATTGTTCCACCTAACTATGACTTTGACGTTGCTTGGCGTCGTCACCAAACAGAGAAACAACTAAAGTTCGGGAGGTGTTCAAAGCCTTATTTCTTGAGATTGAACGGATGGAGAGGCACCAGGCCTCACCTTTGGACATGAGGCTAGATAACGGGGACGCCAACCTACTGGCGATTTGAGAGGCATCATAGTCGGGATCCGGGAGTGGTGGTGGCAACAAAGAAAAACAATGCGTGTGGAACAAGCTCGATATTTGTAACATTGTTCAACAAGTTGTTGGTCCAGCGGTGAGAATATCGATGCAAAGACAAAATTGCAAGAGCACATTGAACAAATGCATGAATCTCACACTACCGAGATAAAGCTGTTGCGTGAGCAAAATAAGAACGAGCTCTGCGTGTGGAAAAGAACATGGATCAAAAATTCAGTCTCCTCATGGTGAGATGAAGTTGGTAGCAGTGAATCCAACGCCACCCGCCCGAGTTCCATGCGGCTTACTCGCACAGATTCAAAGCAGAACTCGCCTATCGAGAGACTAGACTTCCGCTTGCTAGCTTGTTTCGGGGTTCTCTCTCCTTTGATGATGCCAAAAAGGGGAAGAGGAATACCTAAAGGCGCTGAAGGGATCAGAAGTTGAGAAGGAGGAAGCAGCTGTAAAGGGAAAGACAGCTGAGGAAGTAATAAGAGAGAAGAAAGGGAAGTCTGTTGAGGGGGAAGGTTCGAAAGATGTGACCTTGATGATTGCTAAAACCCCCCAACAAGGTCTTGTCACGGTGATATTATCAAAGGCAAACTCCCGATGACTCTCGCCACTCCAACACACTTTGTACCAATGGTTGAAAAGAGAAAGATTGATTGAAGCGAGGGATGAAGGAAGTGGAAGGAAGGATGAATGCCCGAGTTATGGATATTCTGAAACAACATGGAGGCATTCCAATAGACAGAGACACCTATGCCATTTCAGATGCCGGAACTGAGCCAAGATCTGTTGATGAATTCAAGACGCTCGCATCTGAAGGTTATTTCGCAAACATGTCCATGGCTCAAGCCTGGGATTTTATCCTGGGAAAAAGGTCTCACACTATGTGAAGAAGTTTGACAGTAGAAACAAAACCTGGCGATCCTCTGCTGGGTCACTTGGTCACTCACTTTGGGAAAAACAAGGCCCCAAGACAATACACGCCCCGCAGGCGGAGAAGAAGAAGCGATGGTGGAGGAAGAGGTTTGGACCAGAACTCGCCCAAAAACATTGAGTACATAGATCCAGGCAAGAAAGGAGGGATCTTTGGGCGGATTTGACGAAGTAGCCAACCTGCAAGTGGCTAAGAACAATGCTTTGAGTATGTGAAGAGAATTGAAGAAGAAAATAAAAGACAAACTCGGCTATGGGAGGAAAGACAAGAAAAGGCGAGAAGAGATGAAGGCGCCGGAAGGCGTATGAGAAAAAAAGAAGGCATTTGAAGATGAGAAGAAAAGGAAAAGGTCGAGGAAGATGACAGAGTGAAGAAGATAAAAGAAGGAGGCAGCGAAGGAGATGAAGTGTTGTTGTCCACCCCTTCATGTATTTTACTATGTAAATACACTTTATGTAAGTCTTCTGTACATTGAATAAAATTATGCAATTTCTATATGTGAGTAGATATAGAACAACATGGTTAGTCTAAGCCCCGTTTAAACTCTGATACAATTTTTTTTTGGCTTAAGCTCTGATACACTCTGTAAACAGCTATGTAAAGAACAAGAATGTTATGATCAATAAAAGATCGATTCTAAACATACATTCTGTGGTTCTACATTTGTCTGTATGTATCCTTGTTGTTAAATAATTGTATGAATGTTTTAAGTTTTGGCATCATCAAAAAGGGGGAAATTGTTGGGAAATTATTTTGTAGATTTTGATGAATGCCATGAAAAACTTAGAATAGGAAGTTGGCACCCCATTTTTGTTGTAAACTGCATTGTAATAGATAGGGCTGGTCGAGCTGAGTTAAGTCAGCTATGCCTAAACATGCAAGAAGACAACCGGAGACTAGAAGGAAGACTCATTGCGAGGTGAGTATGGCAAAGACGGAACTCGATCAAGGTGCGGTGAGATTGGTGAGTGAAGTATCGTCAAGTCAACTCAAGACAGCCAAGTCTCAAGGTTGAAGTGATGAGAAGAGTCATCAAATGATGGAAGTCGACTCAAGTCACCTGGGGATGTTAAGAAAATGCAATCAAGTCAAGACAATCGAAAGAGATCCGTTGTACGTAAATCAAGAGAATTACTTAAACAAGTAATACCTCCATACGCCTTTCTTGAAGTGCTCAGTTCGAAGCGTGCAAAAGGAATAAACCAATGGGAAGCACTGCACCATGTCGAACTCGAAAAAGTCAAGAATCATTCATACGAGGAAATGGAAATTCCAAGGATCGCAACAAGACAAGCCAACGACCACAAGTGACTTTAAAAAATAAGCCTATCTCTTCAACAGTGATTTTTGAAAGATCACTATAAAAGGCCGAGGAATAACTCGAGAGAGGGTTACTAAACCACGAACATTCAAGCAAACATTTGAACTCAGTAACCAAAAATATTCTCAAATCATTCAAGATAAATCCTTAAGCCTACATTACGAAGGAAATCAATCCAACACTCACTGTGAAGGAAAGATTACTTCAATCGGTTGAAGAGGAAACTTTTGAAGAATCAAGGGGTCTACATTCCACGGAGGATTGTAGGAAGGTTCAAGGTCGAACTAGTCTCAAGTTTTTGGAGGGCTTCGTGATCAAATTCAAGAAGCTTGAGCAAGTGGGTCAGTAGTAGCAAGGCAACATTTTGCCCTGTGAAGAAAGTTGAGTCGCACGAGAAGCCACCGGTGAGTGACCAAGGCATCTCGGACCGAGTCCCAAAGGATCAAGTCATTTGTGTGATCAAGACTTGTATTCGATTTATTAACCACTCGTATATTGATCAATACTTAGTGGATTCCTCCAGGAGTTGGAGAAGAGAGGAGTAGAAGAATTACCCCATCTTCGAACCTCTATAAAAACTTATTGTGTCATTTACATTTCAAAGACTTTAATTTTGCATCTTATTTTTATATCTCTTTGATTAATTTGCAAACCAATTGATAATCAATCGAGTGCTAAAACCGAGTATTAAAACAAACTTAATCAAATTCAAAGGTGTTAAGTCTTCCCAATGAAAACAAATCACAAGTCGAGTTAAGTCTTTAGTCAAAACAGTTGAGTTATTCTATCAACGGCTCGATCGAGTGCTGTTGAGTGACTAACTCTATTTGATTAACTAACTTAGTTGTCCATCAAGGACACAATTGTGTGAAGTATTAACTACGAATATTTAAAAGGACTAATTTGAAAAGTTGGTAAGGTTTATTCAAACCCCCTTCTAAACCTTACACTCACATCCCCTTGGGACCTACATGACCCATGTTTGACCAATTATTTAAGTGGGATCATTAATTTATTTCGGAAAATAAATGATGTAATCGTAATCTACACCGGGTAGATGAAACTAGCATTTTGAATTTCTCAAAACCAATTTGTGGTGTATGAGAAATTAATGCATAAAGTTAGTCACTTAAATGCCTTTTATATAAGGAATATAAAAGGGTGGAATATGGAAAAACCATATCCCACATAAGAAACATATTAAATGTTTGACTAGTATATATAGAGCTTCACCACTAACAAGGAGTAATCAAGTGGAGCTCCTTATGGTACACCCTAGTGGACCAAGTCAATTTTGACTAGCCTTTGGTTAGCTCAAATAAGCATCGAGGACGGTGCGGAGCACCGTCTAGCCCGAGCCCGAGCTAGGCCCGCGCACTCGCACATAGTCGCATTGGGCGCACCTTCGGAAGAGAACCGGACCATCGATTGTGCCTCTTGATTAGAAGGCACGATCCAACAATCGGATCGATCTGGACTAATGAATGCACATTCGACAGACATCTAAAACTCTATACAAACAGACCCACATGAATCTATTTTAGACATCCGAAAAATCCGAAAATCATCGCATTTTCGCATATTGTTTTGTCTTTTCCCTTCTCGCAAAGTCGAAAGTTCAAATACGTTAAGTTCGGCTTTTGCAAGTCTTTGTTAAGCCGACTTGAAAGTCGTTGTATCTTAGAGACGATTGCCTAGAACCATTAGCACTTTTATACGGGGCAATTTCGTCTTGCGGATAGAGAATTCAATTCTCGCATCGACTTAAATATTATGTCCCGTTTTTTGTCCATTTTCTAGAAAACCAAACATCGCAGAAAACAACAAAACAATGTATATCCATCTTAAAATAAAGTAATTTGAACTATAAAAGAAATATCAACTTATATAACCGAATGTGAGTCACACGAATGGATCCCCAGAGACTGCAAAAGTACACATGAGCAATAGATTAAAATATATAACATCCTTCTCCATTATTTGAGAATGAGATACAAAATATATATAGGTTATACATATATCATATTGTTGACGCAGATGTCAACAAGCACAATAACAAGCAATATTTTCCATGCATGCATGCTAGCTAGCTTATTCATACAAGTTTTCACTCATAATCAGTTGAAATTGAAGTGGAGAAGAATTTCAAATCTACTTATAATGGAAATTAGGCTCCGACATTGACAAATCCATTTAAGGCGGCATTTTGAACCAACCCCAATGTGGATGTAACGATTGTTCCAAGGGATCGAATGGTGGAAACAAGAACGCCATTGGTGGTAGAAAGAACCGGGCAAACAATGGAGTTGAGTGGAAGTTGAACAACGGCAACACATGGGCGTGGGCAAGCCAAGAATAAGTCCCGTCAAAGCGAGAAAGTAATATTAAAGGATCCATTAATATTTGTGGTAGCTTGACCAAGCGTGGTTGTAGCACCAAGAATGGAGCAATTCAGGCTAACAACCGCCAAAGCAACACCTTGGCCAGGACAATTTCGGTAGAGCGTGCAACAAAGGTTGCGGCTCTGAGTCAAAGCCACGCAAAAATGATCACCTGGCCGTGAGCTAATGGGTTTGAGGATGCAAAGACGAGGAGAGCAATGAGAAAAAGGGTAAAAGCATGGTTGGAAGCCATTTGGAGATTTGGGTGTTTGTGTTCTATAAACAATAGTATGTTAGTTCTCTTGTTATTTGTTGTGTCCAAATGTTAGTAAAGAAGCCGCCGTATTTATACTGGTAAATTTGCCTCTAGTATTGCATTCTCTTTTTGAATTTTTATTACATTTTTCTTGCGTGTCTTCCGTGCAAGTTTGAAGTACGTAGGGGTTTAGGGGTGGGTTGCTCTACTAATGGTTCTCACCAATTGTACAAGTCAATTGCTTATTTTTTTGTACCATACTGTTATCCAAGTATCTGCCCATATTATTCAAGAGTAATGCGAAAACTTTCCATTTTAGCCCATATAGTTGAAGAGCTTGCAATAAGATTTACATTTAAACTACAAAAGTAACTTAATTAAAGTATATGTTCAGAAAGTTTATTGTTCTATAATATGGGCCTTTTCTGAATGTGAAGAGTCACAAAATAAATCTGCAGGCCATATAATATAGTAATAAGTTTTTTCAAATAAAAATTAGTATTCTAGACACTAGAGATTTTTTAGAGTTGTAGGCTTTTATCCGACTTGTGTTATTTAAACTAGATGCTATGAATCTTTTTATAGTTTCATCATTTATTGTTTTTAAAAGATTTTTTTGTCTCCTATCGATTTATTGTTCGTTTGGATTAATAATTGTAATTTTTTGTCAAAAAAAAATTTATGATCAGTTACTACGCACGTAGTTATTTTAAATCCTTAAGTAACTCTTTTTCATAATCAAGTAGTTTATTTTATCAATTACTAAGATGCATTTGAATCCTTCTAAATTCAAAAAGAAAATTCAGGTCTTTTATGAAAACATTCAATCCAAACAAAACTTAATAAGGTTTTCTTTGCTAAATAAAAGTGTTTTAACATTGCCTAAATAATTCAATGTTTTTATATACAATTTCCCTCCTTACTACACGGTTTTTCACTATACGTCACTACAAGAAAAAACAGTTTACTTACACAAAATTTGTATTAAGATAACTGAAAATATCGGTAAAATCGTTATAGGTAAAAATTGTAGGTAATATTTATTGACAAAATCTGAAATTGTTGGTAAATACCTACAATATTTTGTTAGTAAATTTAAAATTTGTCGGTGATGATCTGTCGGTAATTTATTAGTATAATTTGGGAAAAATAATATTTTTTATTTTGTAGGTATTCAGTAGGTAACCATAAAATTTAGTGACAAAATCGTTTATGTCGATAAATTCTTTCGGTAAATTGGAATTTTCTAAAGACGTAATCACGAAGACTTTTCGTGTTGTGCACGCCCATTGTTTAAGGACATAAGAGTCCATTCAAGTGTCACAATTCATTTCCGCCCAAAATCAGATCACTTCTCGCACATGCGGCTAAAAGCCCGTATAGCTCGGATGCAAATAAATTCTTCCTTTTATTTTTTGAGGATTATATGGGGTTTGGGGATAAGGGTGTGGATGGGACGAGATGATTGAGAGATTTGAAATCTTTAGAATCATCCCGAAGTTCGGAGATCCCAAATTAAATATCAGAATTGAACCACAAAAAAATATTTATCCCGAACTGTCTCAAAAGTTCACGACAATTTAGAATGGACATTTGGTTCTAATTAGACGGCCCGAGACGGAAAATGGAGATTCAAAAATTATTCATATATAAAACATACAAAAGGGGGTGGGGTATCGGTGTAAAGATCATTAAATGGTTATATTTTAAATCTTTATTTTAGTACAATATCAAAAATAAACACTACAAGAAAATAAGGAAATTCCAACGAACAAAATCCATTGGAATTTGGCGGTTTCGTTGCAATGATCAATTCAATGGAAATTCCAACAGAAAATACACCGTTGGTAAAATGGTTGTTGGAATGGAAAAATTTTTAACGTCCAATGATATTTATCCATTGAAATATTCAACCATTGGAAAAAACTCCAACGATTTTTCCAACAAGAATTACAATGAGTTATACTTGGAATTTAGTCCAACGGTACATCCATTGGTATATATAATCATCGGAAAAAACTCCAACAATTATTTCAACAAAGTTATACCATTAGAATTAATTCAATCCAACGGTAATTCCAATGATGTATATCATTTGGAATATTAAATCATTTCATCTCATTATCTAATATTTTTAACTTCCAGGGGATCACCCATTATGAATTCGTCCCAAGTCAAGCATGCTTAAATATGTAGTTTTAATATGGATAATTCGTCCAAAGTCAAGTACGCTTAACTATGCGGTTTTAATATGATTGACTCGAGAAAAGAAGATATGTTTTATCGATATGGAGAACACTATCATATCTTTTAACCTCTGTTGGAATTTTAAAAACTCCAAAGAAATTCAACGAGTAATTCCAATTTTTTATTTATCGTTGAAATTTTCTAATGGTTTGCTTTAGTGATGGAATTTCTAAAATCCAATAGTATTTTCTTGTTAGAGTTTTCCAACAATAGTATGTTGTGGTGTTGAAATTTTAAATTCCAACTGGAATTCCAACAAAGAGTTTATACCAATGGTTTTGTTTATCGTTGAGATTTCCATTGGAATTTTCCAATGGTATAATATAGCATTGGAATTTCCGTTGGAATTTAAAAATCCCAATTGTTTTCTATTTCGTTGGAGTTTGATTGTTTTCTTGTAGTGAATATTGAACCATTAAAACTATATGAGATTATTTTTTTGATATTTTATATTTAACTAATATATAAATTTCTTTAATTCATATTTAGGTGCTAAATTTTTAATATTGTAATTCTAAATCTTTCTTTCATGATATAGAATATAGACTATACTAAAGTATTAGTTTAATATCAATTTAATTTTTCAATAATTTTTATCTAATTTTTAGTTTAAAGTATTGGTTTATTATTTGGATTTTAACATAATATATTTCGGATGTTACATTATTCATATAACTAGAAGTAAAAGGCTAGAATCTCAACGAATGATAAATTTAGTAATTTCTATTACACGATATATTCTATAATTTTGGCCCATTTCCCATAGCTCTTGACTTAATTAGGAAAAATATAATGAACTAATATGTTTTGCAAATTAATATGAAACAAAAGTTCATGTATATTTATAGTCTCAATGTCTCAATTTATTGCTTAGATGATTACTTTAGTTTAGATTCATTTAACTAATTTTAATTTTAATTATTTTTTTGATTAGGGGATGAGTCTATCTATGTTCCTTAACAAGTCAAATAGCATCAAATTAATTTTTATTAATACAAAATCAAATATGATTTTATAATTTAATTTATTGGACACATTTAAATAAATTAATATGATGACAACCAAGTTTTAATAAATAATCAATATAATGTAACTCTTAGTTAATTAAATTCATATTGATTATTCATTTGATATATTGATAAAAACGCTAAACTTCTAACTTGATAATTTCTAGTATTAGGTTTTGTATAGTATTGAATTTCAAAGGAATATGTAGTTAATTCAATATAAAAATATAAATAAGATAAATATATTATATATGTATATATATAAAAAATAAAATCGGTTCTAGTTTTAGATCTTCGGTTTGGTACGGTTCTCGATGCGGATATTTGAAAAATCTCCGAGAATCATGCCATGAAATTTTTCAAAGGACGATTCGGTTCGAAGAAAGTAAAAAAGTCAATAGGTTTTTTCGGTTGAGATATTTTTCGGTTCGGTTTTGACGGATATTTAATCTCCAAGTCCGTGCACACTCTCGGTTGGTAGATGTGTCAATTTGGGTTGGGTCCGAGTTTGTGGGTCCAGGTTCATGGTTTGGGGTCAAAATTAGCCAACCGGACCGACTTCTTTAATTATTCATGTCGAGAATCTTGAACCCGAATTTTTTATTCCACATGTAACTCGGACCGAATTGTTTAACTCGTCTAATAAAGTTATTTTTGTGTACATTTAATAATTTCAATTGAATAAATTTAAAGTTTTTATACTACTATGACGCTCTATCGATCAATAAAAAATATAACAATTTACAAACACAAAATAAATTGGTTGATCCCGAAATTACTCGCCTCCTAAAACTTCCTTCCGACCGAGCTCCGTCGTCAACCCGCACAAAAGGGGGACCAAAGGATTGCTCGGCATAACCTCTCCGATGCTTAAGTCGGAGAAGTATTCAACAAGAAAGAGGCAAAATATAATGTAAATATAAAAAAAAGTGATCAGGGTTAGAATTAACTTGTAACAAGGTATTTATAGCTTTGCCCTATTTATGGTTTCCATAAAATCGGGGTTTGTTACGATTCGATAACATAACGATTAGGATAAGATCAACCATTCTAGAGCTCGAACTATCTAAAAAGCTCGGCAAGGCCGAGATAATGTTGATTTGCCTCGAGATCATCACCTCAATTTATACTTATTTTCAAGACAACCACCTTGAACTAAGAGAGGTAAGAGTTCGCCTTCTTAAAGGTCTTTCTTGAAGTGTATCATTACACTCAACCAACATGGCCCATTATCAAGGCTCTTCAATTCAGCCCATTGGTAGAGCTTTAGAGTTCGGCCTACTAACAACGCTCTTTAGTTACGCCCACGAGTTTAGCTTACTTTAACCCTCATCAATAACATAGTATGTACTAATCATATGTTGAGGACAACATACAAAAACATGCAAAATAATAACTCACATAATTAAGGAGATTTTAGCATTTAAGTTTTAAAATCGAACATGTCTTGTTTTTTATTTTTTCTTACAATTAATTATTTACTTAGTTTCTTTTAAATTCACAAGCAGTTAGACGGGTTAAATGGGTTATAGCGAGTTGAGCCGAAACGACATAGTTAAGCGGCGAGGTTGTTCGGTTCGACCAGTTTCAACCTGGACTCATGAAACCGGACCCATACCCATTAATTTCGTGTTATGTTATCGAATTTGTGTGTCGGGTCCGAAATTGACATCCCTAATTGAAGACCAAATTCAAGTTGTCCAATTTTTGAATTCAAGAAAATAAAATCTATATAGTTGAATCTTACATTGAGATTGATATGAATACTGGTAGCCCATACATATGTTGCCAAATTTTAATAATATTCGGCTACTGCATCCTAAGTCTAAGGGATGGTAGGATGAGCCACTTATAAGTTCCCTATTTTAAGTAGATGGCCTTATCGCCAATTTGTAGGAACCTTCTCAAATGATAGTTAAGGCGGATCTTCTATTCAGAAATGTATTTCGTATCTAACTGTTGCACAATTGATTGTCAAGTGCATAAAAATTACCATATTAGTTTTCAAATAAAAATTGTGGATTTTTATAAAGCAAGTGCATTTAAAAAACACTTGACAATCCAGGAACGGATCCGTAATTTCTTTATAACGGGGCACAAGATAAATGCAATTGTAAACTTATCAAAAATAATTGTGGCACACTATTTTTCTTATTAATTATCTTTTTAAAAATAAATAATAAATAGAAAAAAAAATAGATAAAACATAGGCAAACTTTACTTTTATTAACCTAATTAATATACAATAAAATAAACAATAAATATTAAAAAAAATTCATTCACGTGCCCCCATAGTAAGAAAGGTAAAACGTCTTTGGTATGGTGGACGGGCGTAGGTGGGGTGCTTCAAAATGATAACTAGATTGATTCGTCTTGTGTTAACTTTACCTGTTCCCGATGGGCAATATGTTATAACCGAGAGGTCATTTTTTACAATGAAATGCCTGCCAAAAAAGACGCAATTCGCAACAAAATGGATGATGAGTTTCTTGGTGATAGTTTGACAATTTATATTGAAAGAGAGCTTGTGAGAAAAATAGATATAGATTCTCTTATTGATGAATTTGCTAAAGTAAAAAATCGTAGGGTTCAACTTACATTTTAGCTTTGTCTTGGATTTTGGATTGTTGAACATTTTTATCGTAATGTGCTTGATGTTGTGTTTTTTTCTTTTTTTCTTGTTAATATAATAATATAAAGGAGTTTTGAATTTTTTTGTCGGGCTAGGGATGTATTAAGCTACACTCTACGATGGTGGAATATGTTATAATCCTTCGGGAAACATGAAACAATTCTTATTGTTTTGTACATACATTGCCTGCCAAAAATGATGATAATTAATCGCAATTAGGAAAGGACTATGAGGCCATTTTAATTTGTTGTATATTTCTTGATCAAACCTAAATGGAAAATATGGTTTGATATCAAGTCTATAACCGGGTTGAGCCAGTAAAAAGCTATGTGAACCTTCACAAGTGACAATCACGCAATCACGCCCATCTTTGTTTGAGGGAAACCTCCTCGTCTCCGGACGGAGCGAATGTTGTTCATGAAACTTATGTTTTCTTGAAGATAGTAGATAAGAGATTATATTTTTAATTTCTTAGGGAGAAAAGATTTTAAATTTAATAATTTTACATATAAAGTTTATAATATTCACTATACAACATGCATTAAGCCAATCTACATATTTCAGTTCATATATATTTTCTATGCATCCATGCATCCCGTAGCTTTCAATCCAAAATTTCTCATATATCCAATTTATTTTCCCCATCTCATCCTGATTTCATGATTAAAAAACTGATTTTAGAAATTTTAATCCATGTCGAAAATATTGGCATCTGCTTAAAAAAGGGCACTAATTAATGTTATTCCAAAACTTATTATTAAGTGGCTCCTTTGATCCTATCCCACTTAGAGTAAAGATAGCCTTATATTATTTGAATTTGGCAACACCTTATGGGCTACCACTGTTCATATCAAACTTAGTGTATCAAGTTGCACATCTTTAATTTGGTCCACTACAGTACCCACGCATCCAAATTAAAGTTTAATGAAACTTCAGTTACATAGATTTAGCGCAGAGAAAAATTATTAGATTTTGTTTTGGATTTTCCAATCCGTCTTTACTAACTAATTGATGAAATAACTTATGAAAAAGAGTTACTAAATGATTTGAAATAAATGCGTAGTAACTCATAAAATTAAATTACTCAGACTTGTACCTAAAATGTGTTACAAAGCGGTTTATAGAAACCATCAAGCAAAGTTCTCAAAGAAGTTGTTTCTATAAACTTGAACGTTGAGGTAAATCAGAAAACAGAGTTGGTTTTTACAACATTTACAAATTAATTATTGTATGCATAAAATGTTGTGATTCCAATTTACTTGAAAATTTAAGAAATTATATGGCCTACAGATTTAATTTTGTGACTCTTCACATTCAGAAAAAGGTCCATGTATAGAACAATAAACTTAAAGAATGTATACTCTAATTAATTTAGTTTTGTACGTAGTTTCTAAAATGTAAAGCTTATCGTAATCTCTTATCAATAATATGGACTAAAAGTCTAAAATGTAAAGTTTCCACATTCTCCTCAATAACATGGGCAGATATTTGGATAACAGTATGGTTCAAAAAATGGGGGCACGCAATTTGACTTGTAAAATAGATGAGAACCATATATAGAGCAACCCAACCCTAAACCATTACTTCAAACTTGCTAGGTATATTAAAAATAAATAAAAAATTTGAAAAGGAGAAGGCAATAATAGAGGCAGATAAATCAATATAAATAGAGCTTCTTTCCTTACATTTGGACACAACAACTTGAGCATAGAACTAACATAGTTTTGTTTATAGCAAATAAATACCGAAATCCCCAAATGGCTTATAAACGTGCTTTTACCATCTTCCTCATTGCCCTCCTCGTCCTTGCGGCCTCAAACCCGTTAGCCCACGGCCAGGTGATCACTCTGCGTGGCTCGATGTAGGCGGCAACCTTTGTTGCACGTCTCACCGAAATTGTCCTGGGCCAAGGTGTTGTTGGAGCGGTTGTTAGCCTGCATTGCTCCATTCTTGGTGCTACAACCCACGATTGGTCAAGCTACCACTAATGTCAATGGATCCTTTAACATTACTATACCGCTTTAACGGGACTTGTTCTTGGTCCGCCCCACGATTCCATGCGTTGCTAGTGTTCAACTTCCACTCAACTCGTTGTTTGCCCGATTCTTTCTACCACCAATGGCGTTCTTGTTTCACTATTCGATCCCTTGGAACAATCGTTACATCCGCATTGGGGTTAGTTCAAAATGCCGCCTTAAATGGATTTGTCAATGTCGGAGCCTAATTAATTGCCATTATAAGTAGAGTTGATAATTATTCTCCTCTTCAATTTCTCGGTGATTATGTATGAATACTTGTATGAAAATAAGCAACAAGCAATTAGCAAGCATGCATGCATATGTAATGTAATTGCTTGTTTTTGTGCTTGTTGATATCCGCGTCAACTATGTAACCTTTATATATTTTTGTATCTCATTTTCAAATAATGGAGAAGAAAGTTGAATCTCAATCTACTTTTCATATTATATATATTTAAACTAATATATTGTGGATCTTTGCATATCTCGATCGGAGGCGGAACCGGGGAACCAACAATTGGGGGCCGGCCATCAATTTTATTTTATATAATAAAATTCAAAAAATAATATATATTTGCATAAATACAATATGAATAGATATCATTAAACATCCTTAAATATATAATTATATAATCCAAATATTTTTTTATAACAGGGAACTCTCACTATCCTCCAGGATACTAAGTGGGTAACCTACAATCCTAATATATTTAAATCTTTAGAAAGTCTCTGTTGCATATCACGAAAATTATCTATAAGTGACTTTATAATAAATTTTTGTTCAATTTTCTTTCAATATATACTAGCAAATAATATATAGTCTAGGCCATTAAGAAATTTCACCTAAAATAATACTACAACATAAATGATGTTAGGTAATACAAAATTGTAACACTTTTTAACATATTATGTAACACGTGTTTGTAACACTTTTTACATTACAATATTTATGTAACACTTTTGTGCACTTTATATTGTAACACTTAAATATGTAACCGTTTTAAAAAAGTAACTTTTTTAGGTTATTGTTTTGTAACACATATAGATATCACTTTAATTAAACAACATTTAATTGTAGCCTTTTTTGGCTATATTTTGATAACACAAAATTTATCGCTTTCATTAAATAGTGCCAATGATTTAATTAATTAATTGATATCAAAAAATAGATGAAGACAAATGCAATCACCAAACATAAAAATTGTAGACATCATGCACTATATTTTTTATTGAACTTTTGCTTTCTTTTTATAAAGTCCTTTTATTTTTATTTTTAAATTTTTATGAAGGTAATTAATTCGTCATAATACCAATGAAAAATCCATAGGTAAATATTTTATTATTATTATTTTTAATTTTCTTTGATGGAAATCAATTTCATCGGTAACCTTTTTTTTCTATTTTTTTTATTCTTTTAGAAAATATTAGAAGAAAATGGATGTTTCGTGACTACATACGTATTTTTCCGTCGGTAAATTCCTTTTTATTATTTATTTATTAATGTGTTTTTTTTGTTAGAATTTTTTAATTTGTTGGTAAATTAATTTCATATTTTTAGATTTTTTTAATTTTTACAAATGAAAAATTAATTAGTCTATAAATTTGTTTTACATGTTTTTTTTTTTTATTTTTATTATTTCTTTAATAATATAATATATTTTATTATATAATATAAATTTTAATATATGATGTATAATGACATTTTTCACATATATATCATAATATAATCTTTAATAAATAAATTATATAATATATACATATAATTTATTTTAATATATATAAATATATGTATAATTTATAAAACAATTCAAAAGTTGTAATAAGAATAAACTTAGGTTAGTGATAAATTTCCACCTCTACACATGACAAGTCTCATGTTCGAAGCTCTTTGGGGCGAGAAAAAGACGAAGCGGTGCAAAACGTGCCATATAATTCATATGTAAACACTCTAAAAGTATTTTCCAAAGTTTTACGGAGAGAAAAAGTGCTACTAAAAAGTATTACATAAGATTCATATGCAACACTTTAGAAGTGTTTCTTCAAAGTGATACAAATAGTAAACTTAATGTAACACTTAGAAAAAGTGTCATTAAAAGCTATTAAAAGTGATACCTTAGACTACACGTAGCACGGGCAAGTGCATCTTAATAAAAGTGCTACCTATTGTCTATAATAACATTTATTGGCTATTAGATAACATTTTTGGGTGTTACCTTATGTCACTTATGTTGTTGTGTAATCAATTCAATGCTAATATCTAATCAATAACCTATTAAAAAAATTGATTAATACTAATGAGGCCAGGCTTGAATATAAGGTTTCATTGACCATCACATTAATTTCTAACTCAGTGATTTTAATTACCAAATCAAAATATAAAAAAGAAATGATTCAACCCAAAATTTACATATAAAAAAAGGAAAAAAATAAGTTCATCTTTATTTCATATTTAAAAATTATATATATCAAGATGGATATATTTAAGAATAATTATGTTTATCACCTTAACAAGGTCTGCATGGTTAAGTTTCAGTATCTCAAAACTATTATCAAAATATTGAAAGAGTAATGTTCCTTTCAAGCTAGGAATAATTATTGAGAACATAAAGTATATGCGTAGAAATAATTCTTATTGTTTTGTGGGTACATTGTGTGCAAAAAATGATGATGTTGTGGTAAAATCGTAATTATATATTTTTTATTTAATTACGTTAATATTTAAATATTCATCTATGAATATTTATCATTAGTTCGAATATTGTCAATTGGCCCATGAGGCCCAAAGCATTGTTGACCCATGAAGCTCAATTTCCTATATCGGGCCCACACGGTCCACAAGCTCGACGACCCATTTTATCCTACAATGCTCATGTGGTTCAACAACTCATGTACAAAAAGGTCACTTTGTCTCATTTGTAAGTATCTCGATTAATTACTCTCAATTGATGTTTCTTTTACTCTAGATTTTCTCTCCAATTAATCGACTTGAGCATCGGGGCCTCCCGGAACAACCCCACGACCCATCAAACATTTACTAAATTATCATGAGCAAGTTCTCATCTCAAGAACTATCAACTAAGGAGAAGAAATGGAATTTTTATACGAAACCTTGACTATGAATGATTTGGACACACGTGAGACCATTTTTCTTGTATATATCTTGAAACCTAATTGGAAAAAATAGTTGAAAACCATATAGTCTATCTTAGGGTTGTGCCTATGTGAACCTTCACAAGTGACAGATCATGCATATCTTTCTTTGAGGACCCTCTTGATCTACGCCCACGGAGCGGATGTTGTACTTGCATGCGCGCACACACAAAAATAGGGACATAACTAGAGAATGAAAATCGGAGGGGTAAAATTTATGTTCTTGAAAATATTAGATGAAGAAGTTATTTTAATTTTTTTTTATAAAGTTGAGGGAGGCGGTTGATCTTTGGCGGCCCCGCAAACTTTTAAAAAAACACACACACACAATTGTAATATCCCGTATTTTTCAATTGTTATTATATAAATTATAATTTTATTTATCGAGATATTAATATTTATAATTTAGTCATTATCCTTTTACAATCAAGATTTTTATTAAACCCTATTAATTAAGATAGAATTTCACTCGTATTAGATTTAGAAAAAAATCAGATTTTATCTTATCATTAACAAACCTACTTATCTTCAAACTCCATAAAATCATCCTATAAATACAAATTCTTTCAATACACCCTAGTTTCATAATTTAGTGCGAGAAATTTAAATTAGGGCTTCTAACCTTAAATTTTACCTAATCAGATTTTTAAGTTAAAAATCAGAATATATTATATTTAATTAATCATTTTTAATGAAATTTTTGTTATGGATTTGAAAAGTTCCTAGCTTAATGATAGAAGATGAAAAGAAGATTATGAATATCTAATGTAAAACATAATTCTTATTAAATCTTCATCAAAGATATGTTATTATAAATACTAGTTTTCCCCTTACATTTTTACAAAATAGCTAGAATCGGTTGCACTTTATAAATTTCGGGAAAAAAAGAGAAAAGAAGAAGGTGAACAGACGGGCAAAAGTTTCTAGGGATAATTGAGACTTTGAGGGTAAAAAGCAGTGTGGTATGAGCATTTTTTTAATACAAAATAATTTAGAGTCATCCATCACCATCATATCTCGGCCGGCTTCCTCAAGGTATGTGACAAATTTATATATTATGTCATTTTATTTCATGTCATTTAATTTTTTTATATGCCAATTGTAATACATGTTTCCATATGTAAATCGTACAATTTTATGTCATTCGTTAGATAATAATTTATGCCTTGTAAAAAAATGTATTGATGTTTAACTAATATGACTACAAATATAGATGTCGCCACCAAGACCCACTTCTAGAAAAAGTGTGCGAGATTGGAGAATTAACAATATCTCGAGCGAGCTAATTAATTACCTTAATTACAAAATTGAAGATGGCGATAACATATGAACCTACGTGGTAAAAATGCATCGAAATGGTATGATGTGCATTTTTAAAGTGGTGCTCGGTATGGTGCTACACGTAGGGTGGTTGATTCGCCGCCACCCAAATGGAAGGCTAAAAATTTGGATATTTGTGTGGAACGATGGCGATGTATGACGACAAGACTACACACTCAAGATTGACTATGGGGCATTCACTTCTAGATTGTTTGCAAAGTGGATTGACCGTATAAGTGAGACCATGAAATAAGATGAAGAGGAGGATCCGAATGAGGATGGAAATGAGGAAGAGGGCGAACTTTTGAGTTGTTTAATTAAAAATCTGTTTTATTTTTCTACTAATTCAAACAAATCCTTGTTAAAGGGTTGAAGTAATATTATGAATGAAAATCTAATATTCTCATCTACTATTATTTGTCTACGATTATTTTTCTTATGTTGTGTTTGTAGTAAGACTCAATATTCGATTATTACATTAGTTAAGCTTTATGTATACTTGTAGGATTATGGATCCCCGTAACCGAACAAAAAGTTGTACGAATGAGAATGGCAATCAAGCCAATAATAAAATCAAGCTAATGTTGGAAATCAAGCCGATGCTCTATCGGCGATGTACTTGCCGAATTCACGAAGCGATGCGAAACAATAACAATAATAACAACACGAGGATCGTGGGAACAGTTTCATCATTATCGTCCACCTACATTCAACGGACGTGATGGTCCATGTGAGACCCGAATTTTAACGTGAGATTCGGTGTTATGTAGTGATTATTTATTTGGCTATGTATCACAAACCTATTATTAATGAAACTCGACTCTATTTTTATTTATTCCTTCCAACGTCAATTACGCATTTCGCATTTTTAGAGCTTAGCAATTTTATATTCTTCCTCTAGTATTAATACTTGATCGAATGACTACTACTTTAGGAATATTAGACCTCCAACAATTTAGGAGTACATTCCAATCCTTATCCTAATATTTCATCTTATTCTATAATTCATCCCAACCAATTTCCCAATCAATTTTTTTAAAAAAAAAAAAAAAAAAATATTTTTTTATATTTTTAAAAATTTCAAAAATTACCATAAATGGGGAGGTTGTTTCATATTCTTTTCAAGACCTACAATTATATATGTATATATATATGTATATTTACATATATATATTAATTTTTTTCTCAACTTTTGGTCACATGCTTAAAGGATGGACAAACTTTTCTTTCCACCAAATTCTAATAAATAAAAATACCAACACCATGATTATTATTCCCTCCAACTTTTGGCTCCTTGTCTTAGGGAATCAATCATTTTGTTATTTTTTTCTTTATCTATCAATATTATTCATTTCATAATTATCATAAAAACACAAGACTTGCTTCCATTTTCCTCTCTAAAGGATCAAATTCTTCAAGCATAAGGTAAGAATATCTTCATTTCTCCCAACTCTATTTTTCTTCTCCAATCCTCAACCTTATACCTTCACCATCTAATAATGTTGAATCCTTCTTGTTGAGGTACTCCTAGAGAAAATTCTTGAAGAATTAGAGACCTAGATTTGACTACAAACTTGAAGAGGAAATTCAAGATTTCATATTATTAAGGTGAGAAAATTATGGTTTTAGTATTTTCTCTTGACAACATGAAGAATTAATTTTTGACTCAAGAATATAAATTTTTGGAGTTTAGGGGCTGACCTACATCATCTCAAGTGGAGGTTAGAGGCTTGAAGGAAAATTTCCATTTTTGAGACTACTTGAAGATATTAAGGTGAGTAGTAACCATTTGGTACTAGTATATTTTCTTTTGACTTGAGACTTTAATTTTAACACCAAAATATGGTTTGGATACCATTTAGGGGCTGATCTTCAAGAGTTTTAGTCAAGAAGTTGATTCAAGGAAGAAGACCACATTTTAGATCAACCCGAGAAACTACTACGAGGTGGGTGGAAAAATTCTTTCAACTTCTAGGTGTTTTAAATTGAAAATATGCATGTAGTATTTTGTTATTGAGCACTTGAGATATATATTATATATTGCATGCTATTTTCTTGTATCAAGTTGGAAAAATTCTCAAGTGTTGCTAAAAATGTGATTTATCGAAAAATAGGGCATACATGCACATTTTATTGTTATACTTGATGAAATTTTGTATGAGAAGGATATGTATGTGTATGACTCTTGAAATCTATGTTTTGAATGATTTATAACCTGGACAAGTCGAGCATAATTGATTAAATTTCAACTTTTGGACTTAAAATGCAAAAATGGAAAGTTGGTGGACTTAATTGCAAGAAAAATAAAATTTAAGGGACCCCTCTGTAATTTTCGATTTTGGGACTGAACTCAGGTTCAAAAATTATGTTTTGATATTTTAATAAAGTTTTAAGAGTTTTTAGATAAATAAAATCAACCCTTGAAAGCCCAAGGACTAGATTGTAAAATTTGAGAAGTTTAGGGGCTATTTTGCAAATTTCGAAACTGTACCAGACCTAATTTTGAAATTTGAAATTTTAACTCTTAAGGGACTGGAAATAACATATTTTAAGTGTATTCCAAAAATCCAAGTGTTTAGAGCTTGGAAAGTAATTTTTAAAAATTGAGGGACCAAATTGTAAAAGATTAAACTTGAGGACCCAAATGAAATTTCCAGGACTTATGCAGCCCATGCACCTGGAAATACTAATTTAACTATAACATAATTATATTTTGGACCCAAGGTTCAAATTTCATAACAATTGGACCCCTAAAAGCCTTAAAGGCAATTAGTTCAAAATGGGACAAAAATGAGATTTTCAAAAGTTAAGGGACCTATACTTATGGCGTTTTAAAACTGTTTTTGTTCCAATATCCCACTAACCTTAGTGACATTTTCCAACTGGAATCACATTAAAAGCCCTCCCGGTTTGTGAGTTCCGATTATTTTAAACTTAAGGCCGAAATGACAATTTTAACAAATTTGGGGCCAATGTGAGAATTTTATAAAAACTCGACCTCAAAACTTTAAAAACCTGAATCTCTGAACAATTTAGAGATTTTAGGAACTGACCTCATAATTTTTCAAGGTCGGGATATTTATTTATTCAATTTTTAACCCCAAAAGTATTGGTTTTTACAAAACGGGGCTAATTGTAAATTTTTCTTTTTATCAAGGACCTAACTTAAATTATTTTTCATTTACTAAAACAGCCCTGGACCCTCTGACTTTAGTTATTAATTAAAATATTTTATTTTCTCAAAAACTACTTGACTTATCGGATCGTCTTGACCGATTAAAAACCCAATCGCGGCGACTTCCTCGTGTTGCGATTTGAATCTATAACGGACTTATGTTCCACCTAATCTTTCAAGATATCGAAGATTGCTTATCCTCCCGATAATCATCTTCATCCAAATAACTCCACCAACGCCATAATTACTTTACGCAAATTTTGAAAACTTTTATGAAGCGCTTCTGAATCAATATACTCATTGCTGGTTGACTACGAACGCGTGTACTTAATTTCTTGCGAGTCAACTTGGTGTGTCGAGCTCACGATCGGAATGGATACGTCGGGGATGGGAAGGCAGCTCGGCTGCTATTCCACTCTTAGGCCCCATCGCCCCTAATCCCGCGAGGACGGAGTTTGTCCAAGGGAAGCGGGTCGTAGTACTTGAGGTATAATCATGATTATGACGAATCCGAGCCTTGCTAGCTCCAACGTGGATTTTGTCTTTGCCTATGGAGCGATAAGGTGCGTGAGTCTTGGACCATCTTGCTCGGGAGTTACAAGGAAGAACGAAGGAATCGTTTTATCCGATCCACACGATTAGGAGTTAATCGGACCCGTTTGGTTGGCGCTACAAATCCGTACGCAACCGCTACTTGTATTGCATAGGTTGGCGCTACAAATCCGTACGCAACCGCTACTTGTCTTGCATAGGATTGGCGTTACAAATCCGCACGCAATCCTCATGTTTACTTGGACCATAGTACCGCTTGACCATGAAGTTGTTTTCTCAAATTGTATAAGTATATTACTTAATATGTTTATCACGACGCTTGTGGTGTGTGTGAAATCATGCATCATCTCTCACACGTTTTCATACAACTAAATTTCTCGCATTAACTATTTATATCGCCACACTTGCACACGATCACCCCATCCACTGAGATTTTTGTCTCATTCCCTCCTGTTTTCTAACCTTTAGATGAAGAGTACGATGAAGGCACCGAACCTCTGATTGAATCCCTATCAGTGTTGTGGAGCGACATTTCCTTTTCTTTTATTTGTTGTTGGACTCCTTCATTTTATTTTGTTTTGGACCGTAAGTTAATTAAGATAATCTTTTGGGTTGTATTCGGATCTTTGCCGGACCTTAAGATGTAATTTGTACTCGTGGTTATTTTAAATTCATTGCATTAGACTCTATTTTTCCTTGGAATTTTGTATCTTTGGTTTATTTGTTGATTTATTTCTGTTTAAGTGATTGATCGTTGTCGTGTCACGTTTGGGCGTGACGTTGATTGGTATCGAGCTCGGCTAGTAAGATGAAACTTACACCGAGCGACCCGGATAGGACCCTGACCGGTTTGTGTTGGGTAGTACCGTGACTTGACTAATTAAGTTGTGAAATCGATTTCAAAAAATGGCATAGAACCATATTATTGATGTTTAGGTTAAGCTAAAATTTATACTTGGAGAATCCATAGTCATACTTGATTTGACTTAGCGACTTTTGAGTGACTTTCCTTAGTTATTCTTTCCTTGTTCTTTTTATCTTTTCTTACTTGGTGATCCTTCTTAGTTTGGCTTGTTCGGGATGGAGCCGACGCCACCTATCTGGTGGGAATTATTGGAGGCCCGCGCCGAACGTGATTACTTCCAGGGCATACACGAACCACGGCACCGGGAATACCTTCGAGCTATCTCGGAATTGGCGGAAGAACGCCGCCGCAACCAAGCCGACACACCTCCGGCAAAGAGCCAAGAGGAGAAGAACAATCTTACCCTCCTTGCTAAGGATCGCGAGGATACAATCCGTGCTCGCGAGGATCAAATCCGGTCAATCCGGAACACTTGGAAGTTACTCGCACGAAGATGGAACGCGCCCGAGGAAGGCCGCGGAAAGTGGGAAAGGGAGGCATACATGTCGAGAGGCACCATCGATCGTCTCGAAGATACTATCATCAAACAAATGCAGGTGATAGAGGACCTCACACATGCCTTAACTCGGCGGGATCTTTGCTTTGGGCGCCTTAGCGGCTAATGCACCACCGTTGCCACCACCCGGCGGAACCCATGCCCGACTTGAGGCCGATAATGAAGAGGATCGAGGAGGATCTGAAGAAGATCCAAGAGGATCCCGATGAGGATCCAATGGAAGATGAAGAGCCCGAGGCGCTTGAAGCCGCCCACTCGATGATGCTCCGGGCCCCGGAGCGATGGCAGATTTAGCCGATGGCTGGCTAATGCCGAGGTGGTACCTCGGCCCGATCGAGATCCGATTATGGACGAGGCCGCTAGTGATGATGATGGCGACCTCACCGAGTAGATAACTTATGTGCTAGATTTTAGTCGATGCTTAATTCCATCTGTTGTATTTTGTTTCGATTTGTACCTTAATCAAGTTGTATCGACTCTAGTTTATCTTGATTTTATATTCTTGTTGTATGAACTCATTTGGGTGTATTCAAATTTCACATCAATGAATATACTTTTTCTACTTATTCTATGTCTTGTGTATTGTTGTTGTGATATAACTTGTTATATGCAAAGTACTTATTGAAATCATTCCTTTCGAATTGTAGCTAAACTACAAGTACATGGTCGAAACCGTGGACGAGGGAGACCCCGCCGTATTCCCGTAGGTATGTGGATGTACCCAGGAACGGGTACCCTCCCGAACTACCACCACCTCTCCGCCAATCACAGGAGATAACCTAAGCGCAATAGCCTTGCGGATATTGGTTTTTATGAGGCAACAAGCGAGCCTCGTCACCTAACCATGAACTACTCGAGAGCGAATGACCGCACCTTGGAGCGGTTTTACGATTCGACCCCGACTTTCTTAGGGGAACAGGATAGCGTGAAAGCGAGAAGAATGGATCGGAACCGGAGAATATCTTCAATGCTCTCCAATACTCGGGGGAACAAAAGGTTACGCTCGCCGTGTTCGACTAGAATCATTTGCTCGAGATTGGTGGAGAACGAGTTGAGAGAAAGTGGGAACAGGACCAAATAGATAGGACATGGGAAAATTTCTGGCTGAATTCAATGAGCAATACATACCTCAAGTCGTGAAGGAGGCACGCGGGATGAATTCCATAGGTTGACAGGGAACATGTCGTGGCCCGAGATGAGTCCGAATTCCATCGGTTATCCAAATATGCCCCAGAACAATCAATCGGCACGGAAGCGGACAAATTGTATAAGTTCACACGGGGGCCGGAAAGTGGAACTCAAACAACTTTTGATTGTATTGAAATAACAACATACTCGGCCAGTGATAAGCGACCCTCCGCATTGAGTCGGGACTTAACCGCATTGGTCGATTAATTTGAATAGGCCATCGAGCGATCTCAAAAGACAGCGTTGGGACAACCATCAAGGTCGCTTTGTTAAAATTGAAGGGGCGATTGTTAAGGCGAGAAAAAGGGAAAGGACCGTACAGGAAAAACGGGCCAAGTATGTACACATTGCCAAAAACCGGTCATATCGCCGATCGATTGGCGTAAACATGGAAGGTGTTTCGTTGTGGTAGTAATCAACACCGGTGAAGGATTGCCCGAAATACGAAGACCGGACCAAAAGTGCAGTAACCACGAAGGTGGCTAACGGCCGGGGGTAACCGAGCAAGGATGCCCTGCTCGAGCATTTGCACTAGCAGGACATGAGGCTCCGGAGGCAATGGGCGTGGTGGAAGTGCACGCTTCTAATATCTAGCCACTACGCTAAAGTACTATTTGACCCTGGATCAACGCATTCATTTGTCGCACCACATTTTGTACACAAGTTGCATGCATGCATGGAACATATGCCTATAGGTTTAGAAGTGTCCACTCCTGGGCGCAAGCCGATAACGAGATATTATCTATAATGCATGCGAAGTTAAGATTGATGAGATAAACTTTCTCCGATTTGATCTTGCTACCTATATCCGAATACGACATTATATTGGGAATGAAGCTGGTTGTCGCACACCATGCACAAATGGACTGCCATCGCAAGTCCATTAAACTATGTGAACCCGTAAGCCAAGTGGAAATTTCGGGAAAGGGCGTTAAGTTAAGATTGCCCCAATCATTTCAGCAATGAAAGCGGGAAAGCGATCACTAGAGGGGCACAAGGGTACTTGGCGTTTGTAATTAACAAACCTAAGGTTGAGACACAAATTAATCAAGTACCTATAGTATCGGAATATACAAATGTATTTCCACAAGAACTCACCACCTTGTCCCTCCAGGATAGGGAAGTTGAGTTCACCATCGGTATTACCGGGAACCGCCCCGATCGCTTAACGCCGTATAGAATGGCTCTGTTGAGTTGCAAGAGTTGAAGACTCAATTACAAAAGTGATGGATGTGGGATTTATCCGGCCGAGCACGCACGTCTCGTGGGGAGCACCGTCTTGTTTGTCAAAAAGAAAGATGGCACATTAAGACCGTGTATAGACTATCGCGGACTTAACGGCGTGACCATCAAGAACAAATATCCCCTCCCGAGGATAGGCGAGGCTGTTTGATCAACTTCAAGGAGCGACGATGTACTCGAAGTTTGATTTACAACAAGGATATTATCGATTAAAGATCCGTGAAGGGCGTTTCCAAAACAAAGCATTTGGACCGATATGGACACTACGAGTTTGTAGTGATGCCTTTCGGTCTAACAAACGCACAGCGTTTATGGATCTAATGCATCGAGTCTTTCAACCTTATTTGGATCAATTCGTAGTGATATTCATTGATGACATACTCGTATACTCCAAGTCTAAAGAGGAGCATGAGCGTCATCGAAAATTGTTTTAGAGACACTCACGACGAGCACAAGGTTCGTATGCCAAATTGCAAGTGCGAATTTTGGCTTAGTGAAGTCGCATTCTTGGGACACATAATATCCCAGACCTTTGGGATCGCCGTAGATCCTTGAAATGCTGGCAGGTGGTTGAATGGAAACAACCCAGTGTGCAGAAGGAGATTAGAAGTTTCTTAGGACTATTTGGATATTATCGAAGATTTATCAAGATTTCTCCAAGATAGCGGGCCACTCACTCGACTAACCCGAGAAGCAAGTCAAGTTTGAGTGGAATGACAAGTGTGAGGCTAGTTTCAAGAGTCAAGAAACGACTTACTACGGCTCGTCTTAGCCCTTCCAAAGGAAGAAAACTTTGTCGTCTGATGACGCATCAAAGGAAGGACTAGGAGCGTACTCATGCAAGAAGGAAAGGTCATTGCTTACGCATCACGAAAACTCAAGCCGTATGAAGCCAATTACCCAACGCATGACTTGGAATTGGCGGCAATAGTGTTCGCGTTAAAGAAATGGAGGCACTACCTCTATGGAGCAACATTCACGGTTTACAGGATCATAAGAGCCTAAAGTATCTATTCTCTCGAAGGAACTCAATTTGAGGCAACGGAGATGGATGGAGTTAATAGAAGATTATCACTTTGATATTCAATACCATCCCGGGAAAGCTAACGTAGTAGCCGACGCCTGCAGAAAAGACGAGTTTAGCTAGACTAATGATTCGAGAGTGGAGATCATTAGAAGAATTGAGTACTTGGAATCCGACGAGAACCGATCGAATTTCATGTGCTAATATCTCGATTAAACCCGATCTCTTGAACGAGATCAAAGTAACACGAGGGGATTGACGTGCAACTTCAAAAACTAAAAGAGAAGATACTCAAAGGAGAGAGATCGGAATTCTCAGACGGGAAGATGGGACCATCGATTTCGGAATAGAATTTGTGTACCGAGTGATGAGCAACTTAGAAGAATCCTCTCGAAGCACACCGTTCGAAATACACTATACATCCTGGAGGAAACAAGATGTATAAGGACTTGAAACAAGACATTCTTGGTGGGCAAACATGAAGAACAGGTAGCGAGTTCGTTGCGAGATGCTTGACTTGTCAACGAGTAAAAGCCGAACACCAACGACCATCCGGTTTATTACAACCGTTGAGAATTCCCGAGTGGAAATGGGAACACATAACGATGGACTTCGTGACGGATCTACCGAGGACTAGACGAGGCGATGATGCTATATGGGGTAGTCGTGAGCCGACTCACGAAATCGCACACTTCCTACCCATGAAGAAAACGGCGACGGCTTGCGAGAAACTTGCGCAAATTTATATCCAGAGATCATTCGACCGCATGGAGTGCGGTCGATATAGTGTCGACAGAGACCCGAGATTTGTCTCAGTTGCGAAATACTTACATAAGGAATTGGGTACCTCACTAAGTTTCAAAGACAAGAAGACATCCACAAACCGATGGCGATCGGCGAACAATTCAAACCCTGGAAGACATGTTGCGAGCATGTACGTTGGACTTCCAAGGAAGTTGGGATTCGTGTACTTACCATTGGCCGAGGGTTCGCCTATAATAACGGCTATCAGGCCACACGGTGGGATGGCACCTACGAAGCCATGCGGGCGAAAGTGTAGATCTCCACTACACCAGGGAGATTGATGACCAATGGACTCCAAAAGAAACGAAAGTCGCCTCGATTCCAAAGGTCGACTTAGTTCGGGAGGCCATGGAGAAGGTCAAGTTGATTAAGGAACGGATCCGCACGGACTCGGAGCGCCAAAAGAGTTACTGTGACAAAGAGGAGAAAGGACTTGGAATTTGAAGCGGAGATGAAGTATTCCTCGGGGTGTCTCCACGGAAAGGATTGATCAATCAAAAGAAAGGAGGCAAGTTGAGTCCGAGATATGTTGGACCTTACAAGATTTTGCGGAGGATCGGGAAGTTAGCCTACCGACTTGAGTTCAAACGCGATGCGGGAATGCACGATGTATTCCATGTATCGAGATTGAAAAGGTATCAACCAGATCCTCGAGCACATCATCACTCGTGATGCTCTCCTCTAATGGAAAATTTATCTTACAGAAACCAATCGAGAATCATTGACGGCCAGTGCGTCGGTTGCGTAAGAGAGAGATTCCAATGGTTAAAGTTGTATGGCGGAATCACAACCGAGACGAAGACGCAACGTGGGAGATGGAAGAAGACATGAGGAATCAATATCCGAATTAGCGAAGAGAATTTGGGGACCAAATTCTTTTAAGGAAGGGTGAATGTGAGACCCCGAATTTTAACGTGAGATTCGGTGTTATGTAGTGATTATTTATTTGGCTATGTATCACAAACCTATTATTAATGAAACTCGACTCTATTTTTATTTATTCCTTCCAACGTCAATTACGCATTTCGCATTTTTAGAGCTTAGCAATTTTATATTCTTCCTCTAGTATTAATACTTGATCGAATGACTACTACTTTAGGAATATTAGACCTCCAACAATTTAGGAGTACATTCCAATCCTTATCCTAATATTTCATCTTATTCTATAATTCATCCCAACCAATTTCCCAATCAATTTTTTTTAAAAAAAAAAAAAAATTTTTTTTTATATTTTTAAAAATTTCGAAAATTACCATAAATGGGGAGGTTGTTTCATATTCTTTTCAAGACCTACAATTATATATGTATATATATATGTATATTTACATATATATATTAATTTTTTTTTCTCAACTTTTGGTCACATGCTTAAAGGATGGACAAACTTTTCTTTCCACCAAATTCTAATAAATAAAAATACCAACACCATGATTATTATTCCTCCAACTTTTGGCTCCTTGTCTTAGGGGAATCAATCATTTTGTTATTTTTTTCTTTATCTATCAATATTATTCATTTCATAATTATCATAAAAACACAAGACTTGCTTCCATTTTCCTCTCTAAAGGATCAAATTCTTCAAGCATAAGGTAAGAATATCTTCATTTCTCCCAACTCTATTTTTCTTCTCCAATCCTCAACCTTATACCTTCACCATCTAATAATGTTGAATCCTTCTTGTTGAGGTACTCTAGAGAAAATTCTTGAAGAATTAGAGACCTAGATTTGACTACAAACTTGAAGAGGAAATTCAAGATTTCATATTATTAAGGTGAGAAAATTATGGTTTTAGTATTTTTCTCTTGACAACATGAAGAATTAATTTTTGACTCAAGAATATAAATTTTTGGAGTTTAGGGGCTGACCTACATCATCTCAAGTGGAGGTTAGAGGCTTGAAGGAAAATTTCCATTTTGAGACTACTTGAAGATATTAAGGTGAGTAGTAACCATTTGGTACTAGTATATTTTCTTTTGACTTGAGACTTTAATTTTAACACCAAAATATGGTTTGGATACCATTTAGGGGCTGATCTTCAAGAGTTTTAGTCAAGAAGTTGATTCAAGGAAGAAGACCACATTTTAGATCAACCCGAGAAACTACTACGAGGTGGGTGGAAAAAATTCTTTCAACTTCTAGGTGTTTTAAATTGAAAATATGCATGTAGTATTTTGTTATTGAGCACTTGAGATATATATTATATATTGCATGCTATTTTCTTGTATCAAGTTGGAAAAATTCTCAAGTGTTGCTAAAAAATGTGATTTATCGAAAAATAGGGCATACATGCACATTTTATTGTTATACTTGATGAAATTTTGTATGAGAAGGATATGTATGTGTATGACTCTTGAAATCTATGTTTTGAATGATTTATAACCTGGACAAGTCGAGCATAATTGATTAAATTTCAACTTTTGGACTTAAAATGCAAAAATGGAAAGTTGGTGGACTTAATTGCAAGAAAAATAAAATTTAAGGGACCCCTCTGTAATTTTCGATTTTGGGACTGAACTCAGGTTCAAAAATTATGTTTTGATATTTTAATAAAGTTTTAAGAGTTTTTAGATAAATAAAATCAACCCTTGAAAGCCCAAGGACTAGATTGTAAAATTTGAGAAGTTTAGGGGCTATTTTGCAAATTTCGAAACTGTACCAGACCCTAATTTTGAAATTTGAAATTTTAACTCTTAAGGGACTGGAAATAACATATTTTAAGTGTATTCCAAAAATCCAAGTGTTTAGAGCTTGGAAAGTAATTTTTAAAAATTGAGGGACCAAATTGTAAAAGATTAAACTTGAGGACCCAAATGAAATTTCCAGGACTTATGCAGCCCATGCACCTGGAAATACTAATTTAACTATAACATAATTATATTTTGGACCCAAGGTTCAAATTTCATAACAATTGGACCCCTAAAAGCCTTAAAGGCAATTAGTTCAAAATGGGACAAAAATGAGATTTTCAAAAGTTAAGGGACCTATACTTATGGCGTTTTAAAACTGTTTTTGTTCCAATATCCCACTAACCTTAGTGACATTTTCCAACTGGAATCACATTAAAAGCCCTCCCGGTTTGTGAGTTCGATTATTTTAAACTTAAGGCCCGAAATGACAATTTTAACAAATTTGGGGCCAATGTGAGAATTTTATAAAAACTCGACCTCAAAACTTTAAAAACCTGAATCTCTGAACAATTTAGAGATTTTAGGAACTGACCTCATAATTTTTCAAGGTCGGGATATTTATTTATTCAATTTTTAACCCCAAAAGTATTGGTTTTTACAAAACGGGGCTAATTGTAAATTTTTCTTTTTATCAAGGACCTAACTTAAATTATTTTTCATTTACTAAAACAGCCCTGGACCCTCTGACTTTAGTTATTAATTAAAATATTTTATTTTCTCAAAAACTACTTGACTTATCGGATCGTCTTGACCGATTAAAAACCCAATCGCGGGCGACTTCCTCGTGTTGCGATTTGAATCTATAACGGACTTATGTTCCACCTAATCTTTCAAGATATCGAAGATTGCTTATCCTCCCGATAATCATCTTCATCCAAATAACTCCACCAACGCCATAATTACTTTACGCAAATTTTGAAAACTTTTTATGAAGCTCGCTTCGAATCAATATACTCATTGCACTGGTTGACTACTCGAACGTGTACTTAATTTCTTGCTGAGTCAACTTGGTGTGTCGAGCTCACATGTCGGAATGGATCGTCGGGGATGGGCAAGGCGCTCGGCTGCTATTCCACTCTTAGGCCCCATCCCCTAATCCCATGGCCCGGGACGGAGTTTGTCGAGGGAAGCGGGTCGTAGTACTTGAGGTATAATCATGATTATGACGAATCCGAGCCTGCTAGCTCAACGTGGATTTTGTCTTTGCTATGGAGCGATAAGGTGACAGGTCTTGGACCATCTTGCTCGGGGAGTTACAAGGAAGAACGAAGGAATCATTTATCGATCCACACGATTAGGAGTTAATCGGACCCGTTTGGTTGGCGCTACAAACCGCACGCAACCGCTACTTGTATTGCATAGGTTGGCGCTACAAATCTGCATTTAAACGCGAATCAGCTACTTGTCTTGCATAGGATTGGCGTTACAAATCCGCACGCAATCCTCATGTTTACTTGGACCATAGTGCCTCGCTTGACCATGAATCTGTTTTCTCAAATTGTATAAGTATATTACTTAATATGTTTATCACGACGCTTGTGGATGTGTGTGAAATCATGCATCATCTCTCACACGTTTTCATACAACTAAATTTCTCGCATTAACTATTTATATCGCCACACTTGCACACGATCACCCCATCCACCGCTGAGATTTTTGTCTCATTCCCTCCTGTTTTCTAACCTTTAGATGAAGAGTCTATTTGAAGGCACCGAACCTCTGATTGAATCCCTATCAGTGTTGTGGAGCGACATTTCCTTTTTCTTTTATTTGTTGTTGGACTCCTTCATTTTATTTCTGTTTGACCTGTAAGTTAATTAAGATAATCTTTTGGGTTGTATTCGGATCTTTGCGGACCTTAAGATGTAATTTGTACTCGTGGTTATTTTAAATTCATTTTGCATTAGACTCTATTTTTCCTTGGAATTTTGTATCTTTGGTTTATTTGTTGATTTATTTCTGTTTAAGTGATTGATCGTTGTCGTGTCACGTTTGGGGCGTGATGTCCAGCTGCTTTGTGGAGGAATGGTTCCGATCTTTAGAAAGAGTTTTTAGACTCGTTGGATACACTTTGACGAGCAAAGAGTCACATGTGCCACCTTTCGGCTAATTGAGGATATTTATCATTAGTGGGAAGGATATTAGAGAACTAGAACGAGAAGAGGAACGAGATGCATTGACTTGGAATGGGTTCAAGGAGATTGTCATGGGCAAGTGCTTCCCGCGATCGTATCGTGATCAAAAAGAGACAAAGAAACAAGATCGTGGTTGATTATGAAAGAGAATTCAACCAACCGAGTCGATTTCGCCACATTTGGTTGATACGATATAAAGAAAGCATTGAGGTTTAGGAGGGGATTACGATCGCAATTTTCGATATCTTGTCTCGCTCGGGGTGATTTGGAATACGTTGAGATGGTGAAAAAGGCACAAGAAATAGAGGCAAGCTTGGTTGAGGATGACGACAGTTAAAAGCGGTTATGGTATCAAAGCGAAAGCGGGATGGGATAAAACAAAATAAGAATGGAAATCGAACAAGCGAGGCAAAAGACTGATGGGAATGTCCACCCAAATACTCAAAATAATAAGCCTCTATGTCCTAATTACAAGAAAAATCATTATGGTGAATGTCCGGTGGGCAAGGAAATGCTTCAAATGTAAGAAAACCGGACATGTGACCGCTAGTTGTCCTCTTTTAAAGGATGTTGGGAGCTTAAATGGTCGATGGTGGAAGAAGCGCTCGGATATATGTTTTGACTCAAGAGAAGCGGTCGAACCCAAGTGTGATGGCGGTTATGTTAACGATCGGGAATACTGTTTTAGCATTATTTGACAGTGCGGCTTTTCGGTTATATTTTCTAAATTTCATGCCATAATTGAGTATAAGCATGCTAAAATAGCTGAATCTCTTGAAGTTAGCTTACTTCATGGGAATTCAATAACTACCGATTCCATGGATAAAAGTGTAAATTTGGATATAGGGAAAAACATTTGGAAGGCTGATTTATATGTTATTAGAATGAAGGATTTTGATTTAATTTTAGGCATGGATTAGCTTAACAAGTATAACTTACATTGACATTAAGTGTCGGGAGAAGGAAAAATAACACTTACTTTTGATAATGATGAAATAAAATTTTATGGTATTAAGTCTAAGTATATGCCTAAAGTTATAATAGCAATGAAAGCATTGAAAATCTTTGAGAGAAAAGAAAATTGTCAAGGTTATCGCTAAACTTGATTTGGTCCCTCAATGACAGAGACGTCACTTGTAGATGTCCCTATTGTATACGTGAATGTTTTGGATGTATTTCAAGAGGAATTGCCAGAATTCCACCGGATAGATAAGTTGAGTTTTCAATTGATTTGGCACCTGGAGCGCGCGAGTATCAAAGGCACCTTATAGGATGGCACCAAAAGGATTGCAAGAACTCAAGGTGCAAATGCAAGAACTCTAGATATAGGATTCATTCAACCAGTGTTTCTCTGTGGGAGCACGAGTCCTTTTTGTCAAAAAGAAAGACGGATCAATTAGGATGTAAATCGATTATAGGGAACTTAATCGACTCACCATGAAGAATAAGTACCCGTTACCAAGAATTGAGGACTTATTTGATCAATTAAAGGGTGCCGTACTTTTTCTAAGATTGACTTGAGATTTGGATATCACCAATTGAGAATTAAAAGTGATATTCGAAGACGGCCTTGAGAACTCATTATGGGCATTATGAATTCGTTGTAATGCCTTTTGGATTAAGTAACGCACTTTTGATAGTGTTCATGGACTTGATGAATCGAGTGTTCCATCCATTTTTGGACCAATTTGCCATAGTCTTTATTGATGACATACTTTGGTGTATTCTAAGAATGAGGAACAACATAAAAACATTTGAGAATAGTGTTGGAGACACTTGAGCAGAGAAAGTTGTATGCAAAGTTTAAGAAGTGCGAATTTTGGATTAATCGAGTTGTATTTCTTGGGCATGTGATTCTCGCTCAAAGAATTGAAGTAGATCCAACTAAAGTCAAAGCGATCAATGAATGGAGGCCTCCTAAGAATGCGAGTGTTCACGATTTTCTAGGTTTAGCAAGGTATTATTGAAGATTTATCGAAGGATTTTCAAAAAATGTCTAAATCTTAATAATTCTAATTTGTCTAAACCGCCAAAAATAAATCGCTATCAATGATATCTATACCCACCTAAATCATAAGCCTAAGCCCTAAAATAATATCATTGTTAGTATATTTCACTAAGGTAAATATTAATTTTATTTATTCTTTTACCAATAAAAATTGAAAAAAAAAGATGAATACATGTATATACATATAATTGTTTATAATTTTATTTCAAACTGATTTGGCAAAGTAAAATTATGTAAAATTCATATGGCAAATTGAAATTCTTAATAAAGTTCATATGGTAAAGTATAACAATTTATGTTTGAATTTCGAAGAAGATGGTTTTGCCCTCGGTGAAAGGGCTCGTAGGAATATTCGAGAATATTCCAACGGCGATGGCCATTATATGGCAAAGTGTGAAACTTGGATAGTATGTATGGTAAAGTGTAAAGAAAATTAGTTCATATGATAAAGTGCAAAAAAAAATCGCAAAGTTTGTGGGGTTTAGGGTTTTTCCTCATTATGACAAATGTGTCCCCACGGAGCGAGTTGAAAGCTCACCACATATTTATTAAAACTTTTCAGGTTGAGAAGCCCGAGAGGTGATTGGAGGCGGTGGATATGAAAACTTGATAAATTTAGTTAAATTGATTTTTAGAAACATTTTATTATTGTCAATGCTTTTGAATTTTTTTATTGAATGCTAGTATTTTAATTTTAAAAGTTGTGTTTGGAATCAAAGTACTTTATCTTTTTGGATGCGAACTTTTATAATTAGACTATATTTTATAATCGAGTGGCGCAGATGGATGTGTGATGAATTATTTGGGTTATTAATAAGATAGTTCCGTTTACTTTTGAGATGTGTCTTATTCGTTCGCTTTAAATACACTTTCTTATTAGATTAAACTACTTATATATTTTAAAAATCGGGCGTAATCGTTCACCTTATCCTCAAAGTCTCCATTATCCCTAGAAACTTTTGCCCATCTGTTCACCTTCTTCTTTTTTCTTTTTTTTCCGAAATTTATAAAGTGCATCTAATTCTAGCGAGAAAGTATTTTGTAAAAATGTAAGGAAAATTAATATTTATAATGGTATATCTTTGATGAAGATTTAATAAGAATTATGTTTTACATTAGGTATTCATAATCGGTATCTTTTCATCTTCTATCATTAAGCTAGGAACTTTTCAAATCCATAACTCGCAATTCATTAAAAATGACTAATTAAATATAATATATTCGATTTTTAACATAAAAATGCGATTAGATAAAATTTAAGGTTAGAAACCCTAATTGAAATTTCGCACCAAATTATGAAATTAGGGTGTATTGAAAGAATTTTTATTTATAGGATGACTTTATGGAGTTTGAAGATAAGTAGGGTTTGTTAATGATAAGATAAAATCTGATTTTTTTCTAAATCTAATACAAGTGAAATTCTATCTTAATAGGGTTTAATAAAAATCGGATTGTAAAAGGATAATGACCGAGTTATAAATATTAATACCGATAAATAAAATTATAATTTATATAATAACAATTAAAAATACGGGATATTACATACTATCCCCCTTTAAAAAAAGTCGTCCTCCAAATTCGTTGTCTTAATAAAGTTCATAGAAAATAGTGTTTGAATTTATAAAATGTACTTTTAAAACATGATAATATAAAATATTTCATGAATAAAATGAATTAGCGTGACATAATAAATTGTGTACCTTGAGGAACCCGACGAGATATGGCGGAGGTGGATGTCACTATATAATTTTCTTTTAAAATTTGAAAAGATATTTTTTCCAAGTCTACGAACCGTAAACCCGCTCCGATACCATTGTTCACCTTATTCTCAAATTCTCCATTATCCCTAGAAACTTTTGCTGTATGTTCACCTTCTTCTTTTCTCCTTTTCTTTTTTTTCTCTCGAAATTTATAAAGTGCAATTGATTCAGAGAAAGTATTTTGTAAAAATGTAAGGGAAGACTAGTATTTATAATGGTATATCTTTGATGAAGATTTAATAAGAATTATATTTTACATTAGGTATTCATAATTTGGTATATTTTTCATCTTCTATTATTAAGCTAGGAACTTTTAAAATCCATAACTTAAATTTCATTAAAAATAACTAATTAAATATAATATATTCTCGATTAACTTCAAAAATCGATTACATAAAATTTAAGGTTAGAAATCCTAATTAAAATTTATGTACCAAATTATGAATTTAAGGTGTATAGAATGAATTTGTATTTATAGGATGATTTTATGGAGTTTGAAAATAAGTAGGGTTTGTTAATGATAAGATAAAATCGATTTTCTTCTAAATCTAATACCAATGAAATTCTATCTTAATAGGGTTTAATAAAAATACGGATTGTAAAAGATAATGATGAATTATAAATATTAATATCGATAAATAAATTTATAATTTATATAATAACAATTGAAAAATATGGGATATTACAAACACACACACACACGCACACGCACACACACACACACACACATATATATATACATATATATATATATATATATATATGGGATGATTCAAATGGGACACCACCCTTATATGAGACAATGATAATTCATCCAAACTATTGACATATTCTAATTGATAGTCAGATTGAAATTTAGATTATAATCAATAATCAAAATTACTAGAGTATAATAGATTATTTAAACATGAAGATTGTAATCTGCTAATTACGTTCCTAAAAATTAGAAGGCTATGCACGAATAAAGCATTAATTCTATCAAATATCATATCGATCAAAAAAATATTTTCCATATCCTCATCAAATTGAAATATCCTGAAACTATTATCCATCATTGGAAAAAAAAAACACGAAGAACAAAGGGATACAGATGAACACAATTAAATAAAAATTACATCTCTGAATATCATACAAGCGTTTGCAAGAAATACATGAAAAAACTTAGAAAAGTAGTACCATGGAAGATAATAACGATGATTTCCTTCAACAACGAGGCGAAATAGGTATCCCCATAATCAATTATTATTTTTAATTTTTATTGTTAATTCTCGCTTAGCCTCTTTTTAATCATGATACTACTTGTTAGTGTTGAATATAATGCTCCATTATTTTGACTGTACTAAATAACGATCTTTGCATTTTTTATTTACCAAATTTGGATCACTCGTTCAAGCTTGTGTTGTATTTTGTGAACATAAGTTGCTAACTAGTCTGCATGTTTAAGTAATTTTTCATGTATAAATAGTAACGTTTCACTGTATACATAACACAATTTAATATTAGATCTCATTCCATGAGAAATTGAAGGAATATTTATAACATAATATGGAGGACTATTTATATCATATATATGTACAACATAATTGCATATCCGATCAAAATATTCATATTAGTTGTTTACTATATCAAGGTAAAAATTTATTTATATCGGGGATGTTTATATCATATAATGAATGAGATATTTATATCAAATGTGCAACATAATTAGGTATCTAATTTGGTATTCTTATTAATTGTTTCTTGTATAAGACAACACTTGGTTATGGTAGGGAAAGACTAGAGATTTCACCGATTTAAAGAAATAACGGATTCACGAAGTTGAACAAGAAAAATCTCGCGGATGAAAATGGAATTTGAAATATTAGAAAAAGGCGTGCAATTCTATAGGGAATATGGCTCATATAGTGGGTTTGACATTCGAACAAGTATGACAAGAAGGTTGAAACAACGTCATACATGCACAACATATAGTATGCAACCGAGAGGGCTTCATAAGGTTTCAAATCCAATTTGTAACAATGACGAAGTCGAATTGCGAGAAGAGTACAACATCACGTACAAGGGTGTCAAAGAGAGTAGGTTGCAATGCATGGTGTATATTTCAATACACATCGTCGAATTCCTACAATATAAAATATTTTGAAGAGCGTCACACTCATTCTTTGACTTGAAACCATACGAGACAATTTATGAAGGTGAGCAAGAGTCTTAATTTTGGGCACCAAGCAATTCATCATAAATTGTTCAAGGCCAACATTGGTAATGCTCAAACTCTCGAGTGGTTAAGGAGATGGTAGGAGTGTACTCAATGTTGGAGCACTCCAAACAAATTTCAAAAACTTTAAGAGAGATTTGAAGGCCTATACATGTGGTGCGGATGCACGGTTGGTAATAGATAAGTGCCTCGGGAAAAAGAAAATAAGTCCGGGAATGGCATTCGATTATGATGTCGATGAGAATGATCGGCTAACCCGACTATTTTAGGCGGACCAAACATCATTATAAAATTATGGCGTATTTGGTGACGTCGTTTCATTTGATGCTATATACAATACTAATAGGTATTGTATATATCGTTTTTAAAAGAGGAATAAATTGATGTGTATAATTACTTGAACAGTACCATATAATTTAAAATGTTTCACCGCATATATATATCAATTGATGTGAGAAGTAACATACTATATGTATCAATTTGATGTATTCATGTGTAATTTGGTTGATGTTGGAGATGTTCTTGTGCATGTGAGAATGTTTGTGGAAATGTTTGTTGATTAATAAGTTTATGTGGAAATGTTTGTTTTTGACAAATGGTGATGTGCAATTATTGTATTTTGTTGATTAAGTTGACTTCTTGGGCATGTTAATGGGCGAAATATTTGTGTAAATGTTTGTTTTTGACAAATGGTGATGTGGTGGACAAATGCGTATGCAAATGCGTGGGAACGTTTGTGGGCATGCCTATTCTTCAGAAAATATTGAGAACACAACATAGTTTATTTGCAATTATAGTATTTTGTCGATTAAGTTGACTTTTTGGGCATGTTAATGGGCGAAATGTTTGTGGAAATATTTGTTGTTGGCAAATGGTGATGTGGTAGGCGAGTTGCATAGGCAAATGTGTGGGCACATTTGTGGGCATACATATTTTTCAGAAAATATTAAGAACACAACATAGTTTATGTGCAATTATTGTATTTTGTTGATTAAGTTGACTTCTTGGGCATGTTAATGGGCGAAATATTTGTGGAAATATTTGTTTTTGACAAATGGTGATGTGGTAGCGATTGCATGGGCATGCCTATTTTTGAAAAATATTGAGATTATAACATTGTTTGCATGCAATTATTGTATTTTCTTGATTTAAGTTGAAATATTTGGGCTAAAAATTGTTGGTTGATATTGACAACTATATCATGACTTTATTGGGCAAGTGTAGCGATCAATTGCGTAGGCAAATGCGTGGGTAAATAAATAATCACAAGTTAATGTCATACATAATCATAAGTTAACGTTATACCTAATCCCAAATTCAAAATATAGGTAAACAAATAAAGCTTAATCCACAAAATATACTTACAAATTAACATCTAATATTGCCTTATTTGAATAGTTTTTGCGCGCAAAGTCGAGCTTAATTCCTCACACCATTTTTGTTATTTTAACCACACCACGCCTGCTTGGGAATTTGCTTGTTGCGGGGAATGCTCATACCGTTGAACCTTCCGGACCTTTTGGGAGGCTCGACTATGTTTTCCCATATGTGTGCTTCCTCGCCGCGGACTTTCTAGCATTGACGCCATAAGCCTGCATTGTCAATATAAGTACTAACCCGACTTAGATTCTAACATTGAATCATATACGACAATAAATTTTCGCTTCATGTCCAACTCATATAGCACCCAATGGTTTCGGTGGCGTAACCTATGCCATACACCTTGTCAACTACGCCCAAGATTTCCCGACACTCTCTAGTGAATATTTGCCCAAAATCTTGAATAATGAACCACTACGTCATTGTTGTCCTTATTTGCGACAAACCACTTCCCAAAATCTTGAATCAAAGCTTGTGGGTAAAAAGGCTCATTGGATCATATAGTTGCAAGGCGCGATTTTGAGGACCATCGGGAACAACCTTAGTCTTCTTCTTGGGTTGGACATGATGACTTGGATTCGCATAAGGTGATTTCAACATGGAGCTAGGTTTTGTCCTCATTTTCCTTTTATGATACATGATGTGATCCTTTTGGGGAGCTTCTCCTATGAGAGGACTACAAATATCAACATAAGTGATTCATTACGTTGTCCCATCGAGATACACCGTCATCACCATCGGTCTCAATTGTTGGATTTGAACACACCACCTTAGTGGTTTTAACCACTAAAAGTAATGCATCAAGTTTGGAAGGGTTCAATAAGTCGCAAATTCTTGGTGGGGACATATGTAATGGGTGGGCGAGTCGTGGGCTACAAGGTCGGCGGGAGCAAGGGAAAATTGGTGCTACATCATCTTTCAACTCATCGGAACTAAAATCACCAAAGATAGGGCCACTTTCATGCCCTTGTGATTTCATGGTAGTTTGGGGGAAATGAAGATGAGGACTCTACCCTGGTCGACGGGGATATGGTCGGAAGAGTGGGTAGTTGAAGGAGCATGATTTTCACCATCCTTTTCGAGAAATTGAGCATCCCAAATGCTCCATGATACTCCTCAACATGGACTCTATTTTGTCTACTCTCATTGACAAACCCAAGAAGTCCAAATGTATTTTGGGCCCTTCTTCACCCTCGGGGTGTAGGTCATCATGGCCTTCACCCATAGTTTTATCCTCCCTCCGCCAATTTCTTTTCAAAATGTTATTTTTTTTTCTTCTTGTTTATACTTCAACTTCTCTTTCTCAACACAATCTTCCCACAAAACAAGACTCTTAAACGATTCTATATCTTCCTCTACCTTGACAGTCTCAAATCTTGGTGAACAACAACCTACAAACCATTAAAGAATGGTCGAAACAGAATGACAAAGTGGGAAAACAAGTGGACAATTAAGTGGGCAAATGAGTAGAAAAGTGTATATTAATGAACATATAATAAAAAAAAGTGGGCAAACAAGTGGGCACACAAGTAGGCCCCAAAAAAAAAAAAAATAATGCAAGCAAAAAAGTAGGCATAGAGATGGGCACAAGAGTGGGCACCAAAAACAAAACAAAAAAACTCATGAATAGCTTACAAGTATCATCATCTCCGGTAGCAAACTTGAAGATTGCCTTCTTCAATTTATCATATCCAACAATAGCTTAGCTTGACCACCATAAAATATGAGATACCATATGCTTAGCCCATCGGCTGGTGACGACACACAATTTGGCGATATCGGGAATCACCTCATATGCCCACACTTGCAGCGCATGGTGGAAGCGTAGATATCAAAGTGCTCAAAATCATGCTTGGGCTTATTTTGTTTTCTTTCCCAATAACAACGCACTCTACCGTCCATGCAAGCACGTGTCTCCTTGACCAAAAAATCAAAAGCTACTCGCCCGTGGATAAGAATTAAAAGCATCCAAATCATCCATGAGGTGAATATATTACTCATCATCAATTCTTTTGAATTTACGATCTTTAATCAATAAATACCGTAGAAGAAACATAGCAAGGTGTTCGAGATCTTCTTACACATAGCGTACGATGTCGATTTTAGTATAGATTTAGAAGTAGGGTTATCATCTCCACGGGGATTGGTTTCAAATTTTAAGCTAAATATTGTAATTATAATAATTTAATTCTATCTAGATAATCAAAAAGAGATGGATTTTGATCAAACTAAAAATAAAACTAAAATTATGCTAACAAATTCGTTGGACAAATTTTCAACACTTAATAGATATGAATTCTAAAGAGTTGATTCACCTAGTTATCCCCTATGTTATCAATCCAGTTTATTAATCACACGTTATTAATCTATAAGCCCAATATTCCTACCATTCATCACTTCCTCTCTCGAGTGGCAAGTGATTAGGTTCAATCTTGATTTCAATATCTCTTTAAAAATCATAAATTAAACCCAAATGTGCTTGGTGAATATTCTATCACGAGGCTTCAAAAGATTCATAAACCTCTCGGTTCTATGAAACCCTAGGTTATGCTATTCTATGGCCAAGCGTTCAATTACCTCTCTCGAGTGTCAAATCAAACATGCCAAACAATCTAAACTATTGATCGGATAATTGGATCAATGAAATCAAATAGCACAAATAGATTTAATAACATGTGAATCTAATAGTGAAATCAAAACATAGGTTCATATGTAAGTTACATCAATCCCCTAGAAAAATAGGTTTAGCTCATAATGGATGTACAAAAACTAATGAAAAAGTAATTATACATCTCAAGGTTCAACAAAGATAATGGAAACATAATTGAGAATAATCAATGAGCGAATCCTCTTTGTTTCTAGAAGATAGATGCCTTCAAATCTCCCGAACTTTTCTCCTTGATCAAAGTTGTCTGTGTGCTCAATAAAAAGTCCAACCCTTGTTCGTCGTCATTAGTTGTATTTATAGCCCCTCAAACCATCAAAAGTCCAAAATAAATAAAAATATATAACTTTTGCACGGTGCGCACGCTATAAGCGTCGCACTCCTTTGCCCACTCGGTCGCGCGTTGTGGCGTTGGTACCGCTTACCAAATTTGGGGCCCCGTCTTTGCAACGTGAGGGTGGTAGCATTGCGTCTTTGTGGACTGTGCGATGTTTTCTCCATTTTCTCTTCTTCAAACACGCTTTCTTCCTTCTCAATACATGTTTTCATCATTTTTGATCAATTTCGGCTACTAAACCTCTATCGAATCCCTAACGACAACTAATGAAATAAAATATAATCAAACGAATCTAAAACACCCAAAAATAACGCAAAATCTAGTCTAGAATACTCGATTCATTGGTATAAAACCAACTTATCAAATACCCCAAAACTTAGACTTTTGCTTGTCCTCAAGCACTTTATCACGAAACTCTAGAAAAACAAAATACACGACAAAACTCGAATAGACCAAGCGCAAAACTTCACAACCAAGCTCATTCGTCTCAAAAGTTGTTTCACTATCAATCAAGCATGCGTTTTAAAATGTGATCATGAGTGTGGAATGTTCATGCCAACTCATTTTCATTATCGGATAAATTCACGCAATCAAGTGTTTTCAAGATGATTCACTTTACGAATATAAAGAGGAGATGGTTCTTAGGACTCCACGAGGCTTGTCTTTCACACTAATCTCCACTAATGTAGGCTAATGTAACACAAGGATCAATAGAATTTTCAAAGCTTGTAATGTGGACTTAGGGTAAGGTAGGAAAATATGGGATTATGTGGCTCAAATCACCCAAACACACAATTATCAACTCTTTTAAATCATTAGTTAATATCAACCTTCACTTTTTAACATTTCCCTTATTCTCACTACATGAACCTTGATCTCGTGATTATTTTCTCTTTTTCCTTTTTTTTTCTTTTTTTGGACTCGATGCGGATTTCGATGAATAAATACGGACTACACCCCTCCAAATAGATAACTTGACATTTGTTAGGAAAATTTATGTTTAGATTTTGATAATACTATGTAAAACTTAGAATAGTAAGTTGACACCCCATTTTCTTTGAAATTCAACTTGCGAATCAATGTCAAAGGGGTTTGCGGTGACAAGACTTGAAAAAAGCGATAGAGATCCGTTGTCAACACTAGTCAAGTCTTTGTTGAAAATAAGCACGTATTAGGTGACGCCAATAAAATTATTTTTTTGAAAGGCGCAAAAAGAAAGCAACCAATAGGATGTACACGAAAACTGCGAGAGACCAGGGAAGGCTGCAGAGCATTAAAAATATGGTACGATCCCCATTTAATCTTTGCAAGGATAAGATATGCCAACAACTACGAGTAGGATTTGAATTTTATGTATATCTCTTCAATGGACATATTTTCAAATCCTCATATAAAGGCGAGGAAGCAAGTGAGATAAGAGCGAATCAATCACGGCGAATCGAACAAATTTACAAGCAATACAAGCAAGCAAAAACGCAAAAATACTCTCGAGCTTTCTAAGACATTCCTCAATCCTAATATCAAAGGAACTCGATCCAACACATTAAGTGAAGGAAAGAACACTTCATCAAGTTGAAGAGGAAGCAGTTTAAAGAACTAAATGGGTCTACTCTCCAAGGTTGAAGGAGTTGTAGTAAGGTTCAAGGTTGAACCGAGGAAGATTTGAGCTCATTGGAAGGTTGTGTGATCAATTCAAGAGTTCAAAGGGTGATGTAGCAAGGTAGTTGTCTTGTTAAGTGGAGTCCCAGGAGCGACCATTTTGTGTGATCAAGGCGACTCGGTGATAACTACTTTGTAACCAAATTTGTTACTTAGTGGATTCCTCGGAAGTTGGAGAAGAGTGGATTAGAGGAATTACCCCATCCTCGAACCATAATAAAATTTGCTTGTGTCATTTTACTTACAACACTTTACTTTCTGCATATTTTTAATATATGTTGTTAAGTTAAGATTGCTAAACCTTTTGATAATAACATTGCTAAAACAAGTTTAAAACTTCAAGGGTGAAAAGTCTTCTGGCTGAACAAAACCAAATCAATGAAAAGTTAAGTGTTAGGCGGACCCCATTTGAGTTATACTATCAATAGTTGATCAAGTCTATTGAGTGAGTAACTTTCTTTGAATAAGCCAACCCAGTACATCCTCGAGGACTTAGTTGATTTGAGTAAACTCTAAAATTATTTAAAAGGACTAAAATCGAGAATTTTGGTAAGGTTTATTCAACCCTCCCTTCTAAACCTTACAACTCACCCCTTGGGACCTACAAGTGGTATCAAAGTGGTTGGTTCATTGAGCCTTCCGCACTAGTTTCTTGAACTAGATCTCAATCTTTTCAAATGATACAACACTTATGTTTTCAAAGCTTTTATTTCAAAAGCAAAGTTATTATCATGGAAGCAAATCTAACTCGCATTCCCATGTTTCTTTGTGGAAGAGTTTGATGACTGGAAAATTCGTATGCGAGCTCACCTATCATCTTTGCACGATGAGATGTGGCTAATGATAGAAAGATGGGCCATTTGCAAATCTTAAAGGTCAATATTGTTGTAAGAAGAGCACCTCGGTGAAAGAGAGGATCTTTCTTGTGAGCAGAGTGCCTGCTATGGTTGAAAAACCGCCTTATTTGTGAATGGACAAATGAAGATAGAAAAAGATATAACCTTGATAATGTTGCAAGGACATCCTCTACAAAACATTGCATAAGGTTATGTTCAACAACGTCAAATCATGCAAATCGCCAAATAAATGCAGGATAAGCTAACCACGATTTGTGAAGGATCGAGCAGATTAAAGAGAATAAACTAAGCGATGTTGTTCAAAAATTTGAAAATTTTAAAATGCTTGCGGTGAGTCTGGACCGGTGGATGCGATTCACATGATTTACAAATGAGCTTTGGCTCTTGGAAATGAGTACACTCAAAGGAGATGTGCATGAAGATCAAGCGAGCCCTCCCGGTGAGTGGGAAATGAAGGTCATGGACCTGAGACATTCCATGGACCTCTCCAAAACATTAAATCATAAGTTGTTCTCGGACCACAAAAAGCATGAGTTTGGTGAGAAGAAAGAAGCGAAGAGAAAGCGGATGTGCCCAAGACAATTTGCATTGTTGGCAGTGAAGGGAAGAAAGTTGAGCCAAAAAAACAATTGACCAGAGAAATTGCTCTCATGGTGAAAAGGTTCAACAAGTTCTTCAATAAGAACTATAAAAGAAACAAGGGTGAAACCTATAGAATACATTGACACCTTCCAAAGCGAGGAGGACGAGGCCACCCAAGATTTGGACATCAAAGAGTTGACTATCGGAGAGGTGATAATCAGAGTGAAAACCTATGTTAGGCTAGACAACCAGGACACTTTGTTGTTGACTTTTCTTATCCACCGATCAACAAATACGAAATGAAGAGGATAGAAGAGTCTTCATAGAGAGAATACAAGAAAAGAAGAAAGCCATGTTGGCTGCCGAGACTCTTGAACGGCCAAGTGCAAGGAACCCGGACTCGTACAATAGTGAAGCGGACTACTCAAGTGACACTTCGAGAAAAAGGCCTTGATTTGCCTCATTTCCAAAGAACAAGATCAAGAAAATGAGGTACACTCTAACTCATCTCAATCGATTCTAGTGATAGTGATAGTGACACAAACACTTCCTCACCCAAAGATCTTTATGATTGATTGGCAAAATGATGAAAGACTTTGAGAACATCAAAACCTCACACACACTTTTAAATGAGAAAAATAGCCGGCTAAAATACCAAAACTCACGGTGAGTAAGAAGGTCGAGTACTCTAAGTCACATAAGCGATGAGAATACAAAGTTGAAGGCTAAAAATGCCAAGATCAAAGTAGAGTTAGGCTGCTATTGAAAAGAGAAACAAAGATCTCAAAATGTGATTGCTTCATTTACAAAGGCATCAAATCATTGGATGAACTTATAATGAGTCAAAAAGAGTGTGGAGATAAGGCAGGGGGATAGGATTCAATTCCTTTGTGCATGCTCAAGCTCTAAAGTGATTTTGAAGAAAGGATCCTCAAGTAATGAGGAGTCAAAACCCAAAACACCATATGTTGCACCAACCCACACCAAAAACACAATCTCAATCATACTAGCCTTGGTTATAAGGGTAACGGAAAGAAGCTTGAGAGTATGCTAAAAGGGCAGTGAAACAAAATTGAGAGAAAAGTCCATCATGGACTCAAGCAGAAAATACTCTGTGAAAGCTCGTGAGCTACCAAAAACCCCGAGAGATTTGGTAAAAAAATCATATGAAGGGAATGGTAGAAACTATCCAAACAAAGTGATTGGAATAACCAAGTGAAATATCGGCAAAGACCTATGGGATACAGCTAAAGTGGGAAAGACCTCAACCTCGGCAAAGGTCATTCAAAGCAAAAAAACTATTATCGGCACACATATGCACCAGGACACAAAACCCATCAAGCACAAAAATTCCACTACTACTGAAAAAAGCAAATGCTCAAACAAACACACGAGGCATACGGACAAAAGAAACTGACTATATGATCTTAAAACCCCCAAGCAATTTGCTAATGTGCACTATGATTATGAAACAAATAGATGGCAACCTCCTTGAGTCGGATCATCTGGCTATAAGTTGGTTGGAGCATCTTATAGCACTAACCCCCAGGACCCAGGCAAGTATGAGTACCTAAAAATTAATTTTCTTGATTGCGGGTTCAAAGAGCAGTGAGTGCAAGGAACGTGGTACATGGATAGTGGCTATTCCGGACATATGATAGGAAACAAGAAAAATATGTCAAAGTTGAAGGAAATCAAAGGTACAAAAGTCATATTTGGAGGAAATAAAGCTCGGGGAGATCAAAGGCACAGGATTCATAAAGAAAAATGGTGAAAATCACGGATGTTGCATATGTTGAAGGTCTCAACTTCAATCTGCTAAGCATCGCCCAATTGACTCGTGACAAATGCTACAATGTGAGATTGATATAGGAGTTTGCCAAATCAAAGATGTTGAATCAAATGAAATTGTGCTACAAGGAACAAGCGAGAAGAACATGTATGCGGTGGATTGGTCAATTGCTACACCAAGCACATATCGCCAGCAAAAGTACATAAGAATCAAGTTGGATGTGGCACAGAAGGTGAGTCACTGAATTTCAAGACAATCAACAAGCTTGCAAGGAGTCATCTTGTGGAAGGATTGCTAGACTCGATATCTGAAAAAAAGTATATGTGATGCATGCGGATGGGAAAGCAAATCAAATCATTTTCAAGGACAAGCCAAGTCCTTCTTCAACAAGGATATTACATCATTTGCATATGGACTTATTTGGTCGTGTTGAGCCAGCCAACATCGGTGGCAAGAAATACACCTTAGTGATGGTGGATTATTATTCAAGATATACGGGACAATTTTCATGTAAAAAGAAGAAAAATCTGCGAAATTGCCTCGGTGATGAGAAGAGTTCAAAATGAGAAGGTCAAACCATTATAAAGATAATATATGAAGCTGAGTTTGTCAATGGGATTATAACTCAATATTGTGTATAAAATGGTATTGCTCATGAGTTATCAGTGCAAGAACTCCCGTGAGAATGGTGTAGCTAAAAGAAGGAGCATAATTCTAAATAAATTTGCTAGGACAATGTTATTGGAAAAGTGGATTGCCTAAGAGATTTGAATTTGAAGCCATCAATACTTCCTGCTACACTCGGAATAGGTGTATGATCAACATGCAATTGACTAAGACTCCTATGAAATTTGGATAGGGATGAAGCCAAATGTTGGATATTTCAAGATCTTTTGATGTAAGTATTTCATCACAACAATGGCAAGGACAACTTAAAAGCTTTTGATCTTAAAGGTGATGAATGTATCTTTTTGGGATACTCGGTGAAAGTAAAAGCTTCTGAGTCTTGGACAAGAGGACTATGGTCACGAGAGAAGAGTCTATCCATGTGGTTTTGATGAGCAAATGTAAATGGAAAAGATATAGATGAGTTAGGTGAAAAGCATAATCAGCCAACTATGCGAGAAGAGTCCCTATGTTGATGCATATGTGAGAGCACTCAATCTTGAAGAAGATGAGATAGTTGAATCTCAAAGATAATTTGGAAGGTCTGCGGTGAATGATGATGAAGAAGCATTCCAAGATAACTTATTGCTGCAAAAGCAGTGAATCTAGCGAGACTTACTCGAACGGATGTGAGATGGTTGAGAGACCATCCCACGAGATGATCATTGGAGATGTTAGAGATGGAATTAGGGAGCAGGATCGAGCTCAACATGAAGCCATGTTTAATTGCTTCATTTCCCAAATAGAGCCTAAATATGCGTCTCAAGCATTGGAAGAAACACATTGGATTCAAGCTATGCGAAGAGGTGAATCGATTTGAAAAAAACAAAGTTTGAGAATTAGTTCAAAGGCTACCCACCAAAATTTTATTGGTACTAAGTGGGTATTCATAAACAAGATGAATGAGGAAGGATCTATTGTAAGAAACAAAGCAAGACTATAGCCAAAGGTATTGCGATAGGAATGTATAGATTTTGATGAAACATTTGCTCATGTTGCTAGATCGGAAACAATAAGGATGTTTCTTGCTTATGTTGCACACAAGAACTTCATTGTTATCAAATGGATGTGAAAGTGCATTTCATTTTTAGAAAAAGAAGTCTATGTTGAACAACCTCCAGGTTTTGGCGAAAACTATTGGAGATACGGTCTACAAGCTCAAGAAAGCATTGTATGGATTGAAACAAGCACCAAGAGCATGGTATGACACATTGTCACAATTTCTAATTGACAATGGATTCAAAGGAAAAGTTAATGAGAACACTCTTTGGAATTCAAGATGGAGAGAGTATATTGTTTGTTCAAATCTATGTGGATGATATCATTTTTTGATCCACAAATAAAGAGTTATGTGACAAGTTCCCAAACCTCATGCAAGGAAGTTTGAAATGAGCATGATGGGGAGGCGACTTTCTTCCCAGGTCTTGGTCAGCGAGTTGAAGGATGAAACCTTTATAAGTCAAACCAAATATACCATAGATTTGATGAAGAAATTTGGTATGGGAAGAGAAGTCATCAGTGAAGATTCCCATGAACACATCAATCAAGATGGATATGGATGCGGATGGCAAAGTGTTGATCGGACGGATATAGAGCCCTCATTGGATCATTGCTCTATTTAACATCAAGTAGACCAAACATCACCTTTGTTGTAGGTGTATGTGGTAGATTTAAATATGCACCAAAAGAGAGTAACATATTGCTATGACTAAGAGAATCTAAGGTATTTTGAAGGGATGCCAAGAAGTTGGCTTATGTTATCAAAGGAAGGAGGATTCAAGATGATAGGCTACTCGGAACAAAAGTTACACACGTTTAGCTTTATGATTGGATATAAATGTTCTTTACATTTAATGCGGGAAAATTAATATGGTTTCAAATATTTAATTCATTTTGTTGATTTTGATAAAACTTTTAAATTCAAAAACAGTCCTTTCATGTCCCATTAAAAACCAAAATCTTATTTTCTCTCTCCTCACAACACTCTCGTCTTGACAAGCAAGTGCAAACTTTTCTCTGCAAAGTTCCAAAACCACTAGATCTTCAAGCAAGGTTCTGCGAATATTTCACCATTTATTTTTCAAGAAAATGGATGCCTCATATGATTTCATCAAAATGTCAGAGAAAATCCGCTCTGGGTCATTGTGGATTTTGATGGTATCTTGAAAGCAGTCGATAAGGCTCGGTTTGAAAGATCGCGAGAAGTTAGAAGTCGGTCGGAAGGGCTTTCTCACTATGGAGTTCTCTCATACTTACTCAGGAGGTAGATATGTTCTACGTGAATGCGAGGTTCACGATGGAGAGATTAGATCATCGGTCCACGGCAAGGCCATCAACATAGCTGCTGCGGACTAGGCGGGATTCTATGTCTGCCTTGAAGGGGTGAAGGAGATATATGAGAAAGATGTTAACTTAGATGCGGCTTGGAAAGAGATTGCCAAGCTGAGTCGCCGAGGCTATTTTCATGACCAAAGAAGTCTTTGATAAAGGAAGATTACCATAGGTTGATGGACATCGTGTCCAAGTGCATTGACATGAAATTTGTGACTTTAATCGGCTATCCGGTGAAAGTTGATCTTGATGGGCTGCGATCATGGAGAAAAAGAAGATCAATTGGTGAGTTTATTTGTACGCATATGCCAGAATGTGATTAACAAGACTATTAAGGATGATGGTCTTTTTAGAGGCTCGTTGGTATATGGTTTGGTGATTAGCCATCTTATGGAAGTGAAGGGGATCGATGCTTAGGCATGGAAAGCCTTTCCATGTCAATAAGAAGATGTTCAAGGCTAATCTTTCTAGCGCTCGGAGACGCATAGCGAAGAAGCGACACGGCGATGGTAAATCGGTGATCAATTCGGAAGAAAGCAACAGAAGAAAGATTCTTCTCTATCGAAGCTTAGAAGAAGTGCACTGCGGCTAAAGCCTCTGCCCCAGCGATCCCAGCTCGCGGCGCCAAGTCACCCAAACTCCGGCCCCGTGGCTTGAGCCGCACCTTTTGTAGTCGGGCGAAGGAATCTCTTGTACCTTCTCTAGTCGTAAAGAAGTGATGCACTCTTTGTGACTATAAAAGCGATTGCATCAAAAAGCAAAGCGGAGAAAAGGCGTTCACATTCAATGAGTTTGAAAATGTGGAGCGAGGAAGTTCCTCTGGTTCCAACCAAAAGAAAAAGGCTAGTCGAAGTCAATTTGGAGAAACCAATGAGTCCACCACCCGACCTACCTGAAAAGACCCATGTTGAAACTCGGAAGAAGCGATCAAAAAAAGTAGCGGTGGTGAAATGGTTACCACATAAGTCGTGAAGGCTAGCGTGCGGATCAATGTTGTTGAAGACCCAATTGGTGAGAACACGGAGGCGTCTGGTGAAACACTGTTTGAAAAAGCAGATGTTGATCCCCTCGGGCGGATCTTTAAAGAACATGAGGAGGAACATGCTCGCTTCGATCGGGAAGAGGAGGATGATGACATGGTGATGCGGTCTCGGTTTATCGATATCGAGGAGAGATTAAGGGTATGTAGAAGGTGGAAGGCTGAGTTACTCAAGATATCAATTCGAGCCCATAGTTTATTGAAGAAGAATAGGAGCTCGGGAGTTTCTTGGTTGACATAACCCGTTAGTTACGCTCTTGATCACGATTTTTGCATGACCATTCTTTATCAAATGAAGGATGAAGAGAAACAAAGGGCCTTGGAGAAGGCTAAGGCTATTGAAAAAGCACGAAGCCACACTCTTGCCCATTTGCGATGCCACGAGCATGCTCAGGAATCGGTGATAAGCGTGTGATGACATAGAAGAAATCAACCTGCTTTGTCATGGCCGAGCAAGGCGATTTTCGGCAAGCTATCGAAGAGAATCAAAAGAGATGCACCGGACGAGATGCAAGAAGGTCAGGAGAGTCTTCTCAAATCTCTTATGTCACGATGTATGGATGTGGTGCAAACCATTCTTTGTTACCACATCCCCATGCACTCGAAGAAGATGGCACGGGAAATTTGCCAATGAAGCTAAGGAATATGAAAAAGCGGGCACCTTAGCCAAGCTATTCTGCGAGAAGGTGTTATGACACTGCCGGATGGTGAATACTCAACTAGAATAATAATCGAGTCTCGGGTGCTTAGTAACCCCACTACTCAAGACTCGGCCAGTACGCCGGTGAGGGAAGCTCACACCACCACAACTGGTCGGAAGATGTTGTGGGAGAGACCAAAAATCTATGGAGTTTGGAGGCAAAAAGAGAACCTAAATGTTCGCAGAGTGAAGTTAATGACACTCAGACAGTTGACTGTCGAGTGAGACTTCAAGCTGCACTGCAAGCCGATGATGTTGTTGATGCGGCTAAGGCAAATGGTGGAAGCGAGGCCATAGGAGTTGAGACTCCTGGCCGGGAAGTGCAATCTAGGAGTTGAGACTCACGATGGATGCCATTGAAGACCCCAAAGTAGCTCATCTCTTTTGAAGGGATAATTGCGGAAGACTTGTTGCGGTTGAGGCCCGAACACATGGATGAACAAGGCCCATCGTGATTGAGGCTGTTGCGGGTAACAAAGGCCTAGAGGAGGTTGAGACTTCCTAGGTAAGAAGGTTGTTGAGAATGAGCACTGCTCCTCGTATGGAGGTTGCTAAAGAAGAAGCGAGATATCATCGCCCTTCATGATTCAAGGAGAATATAGATTTGAATTCACGGAATCATACAACAAAGTGCCATCCACTCCCATTGATACATCTAACAAGGACACGGTGATGAGGATGCACTGAGCCACACGGGCCAAGTCGGTGACAAAGTGCCAGATGAAGTTTATTTTGGTTGATGGGACATCTCCAATGGCACCATCACACTCCAGCGATAAGTCGGCCGAGCAGAGATGACTCAAAAGGAAGCCACAACTAATGTTGAGGAAGGCTGTTAAGGCAGTGAGGATCGATCGGCTCGGTGACACTTTGCTCAAGATCTTGACATTTGAAACAACAGATGCACATCAGTGAAGAAATTTTGAAAGAAAAAGAAAGGCTCCACAAGATCAAGATGTGGAAATCCTAGTTTCCTGAAGATCTTTTTGCGAGAATATTTTCCGTTCGGAGGCCCAAATTCCTTTGTTGAATCGACTACGGAATGAGCTAGATCTGACGTCGATTAGCCTTGAGAAGAACTCAAAGCTCTAGGTGAAATTGCAATAGTGCCTATTGGTTTTGACTTTGATGTTGTATGAACAACCTTGGTTATGGTAGGGAAAGACTAGAGATTTCCTGGTTTAAATAAATAATGGATTCTGAAGTTGAACAAGAAAAAAATCTTGGATCAAAATGGAATTTGAAACATTAGAAAAAGGCGTGCAATTCTACGGGAAATATGGCTCATATAGTGGGTTTGACATTCGAACAACTATGACAAGAAGGTTGAAATAACATCATACATGTACAACATATAGTATGCAATGAGAGGGCTTCATAAGGTTTCAAATCGATTTGTAACAATGGCGAAAGTGCGGAAAGTACAACATCACGTCAAGGGTGTCGAAAGAGAGTAGGTTGCAATGCATGGTGTATATTTCAATACACAACAGGAGTTCCTACAAGATAAAATATTTTGAAGAGCGTCACACTCATTCTTTGACTTGAAACCATACAAATAATTTATGAAGGTGAGCAAGAGTCTTAATTTTAGGCACCAACAATTCATCATAAATTGTTCAAGGGCCAACATTAGATGCTGCTAAAACTCTCGGTGTGGTTAAGGAGGTGGTAGGTGTGTACTCAATGTTGGAGCACTCCAAACAAATTTCAAAAACTTTAAGAGAGATTTGAAGGCTATATATGTGGTGCGGATGCGCGTTGGTAATAGATAAGTGCCTCGGGAAAAAGAAAATAAGTCCGGGAATGGCATTCGATTATGATGTCGATGAGAATGATCGATTAACGACTATTTTGGGTAGACCAAACATCAATACGAAATTATGGTATATTTGGTGGCCGTTTCATTTGATGCTATATACAATACTAATAGGTATTGTATATATCATTTTAAAAGAGGAATAAATTCATGTGTATAATTACTTTAATAGTATAGTATAATTTAAAATGTTTCTTTGCATATATATCAATTGATGTGAGAACTAACATACTATATGTATTAATTTGATGTATTCATGTGTAATTTGATTGATGTTGGACATGTTCTTGGGCATGTGAGAATGTTTGTGGAAATGTTTGTTGATTAAGTTTATGTGGAAATGTTTGTTTTGGACAAATGGTGATGTGCAATTATTGTATTTTGTTGATTAAGTTGACTTCTTGGGCATGTTAATGGGAGAAATATTTGTGTAAATGTTCGTTTTTGACAAATGGTGATGTGGTGGACAAATGCGTATGCAAATGCGTGGAAACACGTTTGTGGGCATGTCTATTCTTGAGAAAATATTGAGAACACAACATAGTTTATTTGCAATTATTGTATTTTGTCGATTAAGTTGACTTTTTGGGCATGTTAATGGGCGAAATGTTTGTGGAAATGTTTGGTTTTGACAAATGGTGATGTGGTATGTAGTTGCATAGGCAAATGCGCGGGCACGTTTGTGGGCATACCTATTTTTCAAAAAATATTGAGAACACAATATAGTTTATGTGCAATTATTGTATTTTATTGATTAAGTTGACTTCTTGGGCATGTTAATGGGCGGAATATTTATGGAAATATTTGTTTTTGACAAATGGTGATGTGGTAAGCGATTTGCATAGGCAAATGCGTGGGCGTTTGTAGGCATGCCTATTTTTGAGAAAATATTGAGATTATAATATTGTTTACGTGAAATTATTGTATTTTATTGATTTAAGTTGAAATTTTTGGGTTAAAAATTGTTGGTTGATGTTGGCAACTATCCATTTGAGACATCGGACTTAGAAAATCCTTCAAAGCCATCTGTGCTAAGATAGAGAATATGGAGCATGGCTTTCCATCATTGGACCAAAGGCTAGATAACGAGAGATGCTACAATCATTGGAGATATCGGTGGGCATGCTGCGAATTCGTGAATGGGTTGGGCAGTCGAGGCTTTGAGGCATGAGCAAGTCACCTCTTCAAGTCTTTTTCACAAAAATGGTGATTTGGATCTTAGACAACCTCAAGTTCTAGCGGAGGCAAAGGGACCACATATTCGGGATGGATGAGTCACATATGTGCGACATGGGTTGCTCAAGGCTCGGCCACAAATCTGAAATTTCGAGAATGGAGGCCAATGTTGAGCAATGATTAAGGTGTTCAAACAGAAATGAAGTTGATGGCGGTGAGTCGAAAGCGTTAAATCGAGAATTTAGAACAATCTACTCGAGACCCATGACAAGCATGACTCTACGAACAACAAGCTTGATTTTTCTCTGAGTGGTATTTTCTAAGTGATATGTCCATGATTGCGGGGTGATGGTGGATGGTTTCATATCTCAGACCTAATTTCTAAAAAGCAGACAAGGGCATAAGATTATTGCTAGCACTTTAGATCGCAAAGAGCTTTATTAAAAATGGAATCCAATAGTACAAAGGATAGTGAAACTCCCCAAATCTTTCAATTTATGCGGTAGCATCCTTTTGCAAAATAATGTTGCATTCCTCTGTAAGTTTCGGAGTCTCGAACTCACCCAACTTTCTCTTTTTCGACATCACATCCTTCATGAATTTATCATAGTTAGGCATTTGCTCGAGTGCATCCGCAAATGGGTGTTGATGTGAATTTTCTTAAAAATTTCCAAGAATTTCGAAAATTGAGAATCTATCTTCTTTTACGAAATCTCGAAGGAATGAGTGAATTAGGCACTTGAACCACGGAGCGAGTAGGAGCGATTTAGTCTTGTCGGCTCTCGTCCTCGTTGCTCTGCTTTGATCTTTTTCTTGTTTTGACTCTTCTCAATAGGTAAATCAGAATTGGGAAGCTTCTCATGGGTGGCATGAGAGGGAAGTTTAGGACCATCATATGCGGTGCCACTCCTCAATTGGATGACTTTACAATGTTCCTCGGATTCACCTTAGTAATACTTGGAAAATTTTCTTTCTTCTCTTTTGAGATGTGTTTCCAATTATCTAAGATGTGTCTCCATGGTATACATCTTTGTGCCCAAATTGTCAATCTGTGCATCACTCTGTTGGTGATTCTTGGTCTCTCTTATTAACGTGTCGAGTATCTCTTTATTGTTTCTTCTCATCTATGGGTGCATTGAAACTAGATGGGTTGGAATAACCCGGGAGGTGGGTTCAACACATTTCTATTGTTGTCGTAAGAGAAATTCTCATGATTGCAAAGTCGGGTGACAATGAGTCGGTAATTGATTACCTCGATTGTTAAAACCTCGGTTATTCACATAATTAGCTTGCTCGGCATCGAATGTGGTGGCTTACTAAGCGAGTGCTGGTGGTGTCTCGATCACATTGCGGTGTTCACGGTATCCATGATGGCGATTGTTTCGATAAAGATGATATTTGGTGATAACAGGATCAACTCAAGAACACCGGCAACTTTCCTTGATGCTTGATCTTTGAGAGGGCCATTGATATTTGTTTGTGGCCATTTCTTCAAGCAAAGTAATGCCTCGATCGAGTTTTAGCCATCAATGTGCCTCTACATTGGGCCGCATCTAATATTGTCCTTGTATGCCCATTAAGGCCGATTTGTAAAAGTTATAACCATGTTGTGGGCATCTTCTCCAACAGATCCTTAAATCGCTCCCAAGCTTCATCTGATGGCTCAAAATCTATCTGTTGGAATTGAGCTATCGGCTTTTTCGGTTGAAAGCGTCTTGATGGGAGGAAGAATTTTGCCATGAACTTTTGAGTCGAGATCATCGATAGTGATACTCCCAGTGCTAACGTCTGCTATCCTTTATGCGGATTTATCGAGAAGTGAAAATGGGAAAAGCCTCAACCAAATAACCGTCATACACACCATTCATCTTGATGGTGTCGTATATCTCAAGAATATAGCAGGATGGGCATTCATATCATCAATGGACTCTCCCAATTGATTACGATGAACCGTACTTATAAGGGTTGGCTTGATTCAAAATTGTTTGCATTTATGGTGGCGCACAATTAGGAGTAGTTTTGGTTCATTGTCGGCCAAATATAATCCCGGATTGCTCTTTCATGTGCCTCGTTTGTGGTGGCACATTAAATCAAGTTCCCATTGTTCTCATTTTCTTTGTCGTCCATTTTTTAACCTCTGCTCGCCTTGTTGCTCTTATTGCTCAAAATGTCCTTTTAATCTCTGGATCAAATGGAAGCAAATTAGTATCTTTAGACTTTTGCATACGAGGCAACTCAATGAGAAACACGTACTAATATTACCTAAATTAATCTAGATTAGGATTAAAGACTACTTAATGCTTGATATTAGCATAAAATAAGATAAAACACTCCCCGAACAACGGCGCGAAAAACTTGTTCGAGATTTTTTCTGTAGCGTCTTTGTATCAAGTTTTAGTATAGATTTATAAGTGGGGTTATCGTCTCCACGAGGATTGGTATCAAATTTAAAGCTAAGTATTATAATTATAATCGTTTAATTCTATCTAGATAATCGAAAAGAGATGGATTTGATTAAACTAAAAATAAAACTAAAATTATGCTAACAAATTCACTCGGATAAATTATCAATACTTAATAGATATGAATTACAGAGGGTTGATTCACCTAGATATCCCCCTATGTTATCAATCCAGTTTATTAATCACCGTTATTAATCTATAATCTAATCTTCCTACCGTTCATCATTTCCTCTCTCGAGTGCCAAGTGATTCTAGGTTCCAATCGATTTCAATATCTCTACAAAAATATGTGCTTTCGATGAATACGAGACTTCAAAAGATTCATAAATCTCTACGTTCTATGAAACCCAGGTTATGCTACTCATGACCAAGCGTTCAATTACCTCTCTTGAGTGTCAAATCAAACGCCAAATAATCTAAACTATTGATCGAGATAATTCAAATGCAATGAAATCAAATAGTACAAATAGATTCAATAACATGTGAATCTAATAAATTGAAAATCAAAACATAGGTTCAAGCGTAAGTTACATCAATCCCTAGAAAAATAGATTTAGCTCATAATGGATGTACAAAAACTCATGAAAAAGTAATTATACAACTCAAGGATTCAACAAAGATAATGGAAAAATAATTTAGAATAATCAAAGGAAAGAATCTGTCTGTTTCGAGAAGATAGATGCCTTCGAATCTCGTCCCGAACTCATCTCCTTCCTCAGAAGTCATCCCATGTGCTCAATAGAATGTCCAACCGCATTACGTGTGTCATTAGTTGTATTTATGGCCTCAAAGCCGTCAAAAGTCGCGCGGTATAGCGCTCATGCTTGATGTTGTGGCACGCCTTGCTGCACTCCTTTGCCCGCTCTGGTTGCGCAGCTGCGGTGCTCTAAGGTCAGGTCTTTGCGGCGCTCGGAGTGCGGCGGGGGTGGTAGCGGCTTTTGCAAACCAGCTGGGCAAATAAGCTGGGCAAAAATAATATTGTTCCAGAAAAATCCAAGTCCATAAAAATTCCAACTTAAACACATCATTAACTCCATAGAACATGAAACATTTAACATTAAAAATCGATTTTAATTATATGAAGAAACCCTAAATGCTTCATATTAGATTTTTTTTAAAAAAAAACCCTAAATGCTTCAATACAACTAAATACACTGTACATATTAGAGAAAGAAGAAGATGAAAAAATACACCTTTTAAACATAAGATTTTCAACGAGAAGATGATCAAACCATCAAATTAACTCCGGACGTGATGATGAGTAATGTAACGTCGTCGGAACATGAAACATTTAACATTCGAAGAAGTGGTGGAGAAGCGGAGTTCGAAGAAGTGGTGAAGTAAAGAAGACATTGGAATGAATGGGTAACTAACTGTTGTTCTTTTCATCTTATTTCTTTTGGTTTTTTTTTAAAAAAGGGTATTTAGACTTTTTAGGGGGTGAAGAGGGGTATATTTCTTTTTTACTAACTAGAACAATATTGAAGTGTGTTACGGATTTGTCAAAATATAAAATTTAGATGCAAAAAGTTATAAGAGATCAAAATAATAATTAAAATACTAAAAAGAAATTCAAAATTTAGAAGAGTTCCATCAATCGTTCACTTCAAATTCTAAAAGACTTTTTAAACTACATTATTTGTTCTATTTGAAAGTGTAACATCCTCGTCGTCACAACAACGAATTTTCAAGCCGTATTAGTTTTAAAAGATTGAAAGAGTGCGATTTCAATCTTTGAATGTTGGTGAAGAAAGGGAAAAAATCTGGAATAAAATTGTTTATTTGTACTAATTTCAAATACTTGCCGAGTTGCTTTTGCACAAAAGCTAATAAATTTTATGGTAAAAATAATGAATCCTTGACATTTAAAAAAGATATTTAATATAATTGTTATACTCAGTAAATAAATTTAAATCACAATTAAAAGTATAATAAGTATTAGAGATAATAATTAAAATTATATCCTTGGTATCATAATAATATTTAAATAATTAATTTGCAAACTCAAAAAATAACTTCCTAATTTTATATCCTTGATTTTGGCATTATTTAATTTGTTGATTAAATGTTTGATTGGATTTTAATAGTTATATACGGAAATAGAAAATTTAATTATTAAGTTGATGATAACTTGATAGTAAATTGATATAGTAAATTAATTTATAATTGGAAGAATAAGGTGGTGGCATGATGTGCCACGTGGCTAAATATGAAAGTGACACATGGATTTGGAAGAATAAGGTGTTGAAAAATTCTAGTAAAGACGTTGACTTGTTTTTTTCTTTTAGTATATAAGTTGATGTGGGGGCATTTTTCTTCAATACCCCGTTGTTGGATGTTTTCCCTAATTTTCCTATTTTATTTAGGTTATAAACTTAAACTTATGACCACGTGCGTTGAGATTATATTTAAGTTAAAGACTTTTATTATGAATAGTAGTATGATGTCTCACGAATTATGCAATAATAATAAACTTGGTATTGAATGTTCGATAGTTGGCTATCGATTCTTGCCAAGCGTGTGAATATTATCCTAATTTTATATTGATTTTGGCATTGGAATTTGTTGAAAATTTAGGATTTTTTTCTAGTATATTTTAGTATTTGAAATTGGGGCATGACAATTGCGGTCTTGGCACTCACGATGTTCAATTTCAATCGGAATAATATTTTTACGGAGATCTTAATATTTCATAAAACCAAAGTTCTAGTTAAGAGCCTTCTCCATGAAGATAACGAAAAATTGTCAAGATATGATTTGATGAACTGTGCAACATATTGAGAAGATAAGATAAAACTTCAAAATTGGTTGCAAATAGTTGTTTGAAACTTCGAAAGTTTCAATAGATGTTGCAACATTATGTGCATTTCACGATATTGCCTTTAGAGCCAAAGTTACTTGAATTTTTCGGACTCATATAATCTTGGGAAATTGCTCCCTTTTGAGGGTATTAATGAAAAATACCCCAAAGTATTAAAACTTGATTTATATCCCTACACCGTCTTGCACAATTAATTGCCCACCTAATTATGTTGAATAAAAATTGAATTCACATTTTTTTAGCACATTTCAAGAAGTAATTACAACTACATACTCATTCTCTATACTATATCTAACAATAAGAAAGGTGTGGTTTATAATGTTGTGACACTTTGTGCAACAACTTCCTTACATTTATTTTTGTGATCTTTGTTGAGAGAGCCTATGTTTGGTAGGGTTGTAAATGACGATCATAAGAGGATCTCTCGTTTGTAATTAAGTGTCGCTTGCTTTACAATATCTAGCGGGAGTAACTTTTAGTCTTGTTATTTCTATATTTTGTAATAGCATTTCATCTAGGAGTTTTGTCTAAGGACATCCTAAAAGTATTTTTATACTCGTACACAATTTTGAATCTTCTTGTGTTTTATTTTTTAATATCCGTTTTGTTTTATTGTGATTTGTGTTCAATATACAGGACTTCCACTGTGACATTATAAGTGTTGGCAACACATTTCATATCACTGCACTTTGTAAATATAATTGCACCCCTTCAACTCTTTCAATTCCTTCAAATTTAAATCAATTAAATTAAATCACTACAAGCATGTAAATTGTAATGCTTCCCCATCAATTTGTATAGTGTCTGTACAAAATGGGGCAGGGGAGAAGGCATTTATGGATCCTCAAATAGCCCGGAAAAAAAAAAAAAAAGAATGCAAAGTAGAACTACTCGAACTTAGATTGATAGCTATACTACTCAGAAGAAATTTATTGCATTATGAAAATAAAAATTACATCTCCAAATGGAAGAAACAGAGAAACAAATATATGTAATACATGAGATTTTGCAACCTCATCTACCCCGCTAACTGTGATTCTTTGGTACACCAATGTTGTTTTTGTTGGTGATCACTTGCCAACACATTTACCATTTCAATTTTGCTGGAAAATACTGCAGTGAAATCTCTTTAAGTTAGCAAAGGAGTAGAAGAAATAACAAGGAACATTAACCTAAAGAATTACTGAATTAAAAAAAGTCAATTAATTACCTTGTCAATGAGGAGAGGTAGTATGGTTTCACTTTTTCAACGTCTATCGAACTTTGCTCTTGCTGTATAGGTCATAT
>JABTTQ020003075.1:0-255343 GCA_016081115.2 Rehmannia glutinosa
GCTACGTATTGCTTTATATGTTCCCTATTTTATAGACGGCCTTATCGCCAATTTCCAGTGAACCTTCAAATGATCGCCAGCGGATCTTCTATTCAAATGGTTTCGATTCCTAACCGAAGTTGCACAATTGATTGTCATGGCATAAAAATTACTATATTAGTTTTCAAATAAAAATTGTGGATTTTTATAAGGCAAAGAATAATAGCTTAAAAACACTTCGCAATTCATTCGATGACAAGTGACAAGCGAGTGGGGGTGTGCTTTCAAAATGATAACTAGATTGATTCGTCTTCGCGGTTAACTTTAATTCGCTTCGACCGCTTACAACCGAGAGGTCATTTTCAAGAATGAAATATGCTAAGACCGCATTCGCAACAAAATGGATGATGATGAGTTTTCGTGATAGTTGATAATTTATATTGAAAGAGAGCTTGTTAGAAAAATAGATATAGATTCTCTTATCGGGATGAATTTGCTAAAGAAAAATCGAGGTTTAACTTACATTTGGCCTTGTAATGGATTTTGATTGTTGGAACATTTTTATCGTAATGCTTGATGTTGTGTTTTTTTCTTTTTTTTTCTTGTTAATATAATAATATAAAGGAGTTTTGAATTTGTCATTCGCCAGTGATAGTCCGCATCCGGCTACGCCCGATGGTGCAATATGTTATAACTTCTTCTCAGGGAAATATGAACAATTCTGCTATTTTGTACATACACTGCTCGCCAAAATGATGATAATTAACTGCATCAGAAAGGACTATGAGGCCATTTTAATTTGTTGTATATTTCTTGATCAAACCTAAATGGAAAATATGGTTTGATATCATATACCTATAAACCGGTTGGAGCCCGCAAAGCTACGTGAACCTTCACAAGTGACAATCACGCAATCACGCCATCTTTTGCCGAGGAACCCTCCCCGCCTCCTCGGATCTGAGCGAATGTTGTACATGAAACTTATGTTTTCTTGAAGTAGATAAGTAGATTATATTTTAATTTCTTAGAGAAAAGATTTTAAGTTTAATAATTTTACATATAAAGTTTATAATATTCACTATACAAACATGCATTAAGCCAATCTACATATTTCAGTTCATATATATTTCTATGCATCCATGCATCCAGTTTTCAATCCAAAATTTCTATATATCCAATTTATTTTCCCCATCTCATCCTGATTTCATGATTAAAAAACTGATTTTTAGAAATTTTAATCCATGTCGAAAATATTGGCATCTGCTTAAAAAAGGGCATTAATTAATGTTATTCCAAAACTTATTATTAAGTGGCTCCTTGATCCTATCCCACTTAGAGTAAAGATAGCCTTATATTATTTGAATTTGGCAACACCTATGGGCTTCATATCAAACTTAGTGTATCGTTGCACATCTTTAATTTGGTCCACTACAGTACCCACGCATCCAAATTAAAGTTTAATGAAACTTCAGTTACATAGATTTAGCGCAGAGAAAAATTATTAGATTTTGTTTTGGATTTTCCAATCCGTCTTTACTAACTAATTGATGAAATAACTTATGAAAAGAGTTACTAAATGATTTGAAATAAATGCGTAGTAACTCATAAAATTAAATTACTCAGACATGTACCTAAATGTTACAAAGCGTTTATAGAAACTATCACAAAGTTCTCAAAGAAGTTGTTTCTATAAACTTGAACGTTGAGGTAAATCAGAAAACAGAGTTTTTATTACATTTACAAATTAATTATCAGATGCATAAATGTTGTGATTCCAATTTACTTGAAAATTTAAGAAATTATATGGCCTACAGATTTAATTTGTGACTTTCACATTCAGAAAAAGGTCCATAATAGAACAATAAACTTAAAGAATGTATACTCTAATTAATTTAGTTTTGTACGTAGTTTCTAAAATGTAAAGCTTATCGTAAGCTCTTCATCAATAATATGGACTAAAAGTTCAAAATGTAAAGTTTCCACATTCTCTCAATAACATGGGCAGATATTTGGCACAGTATGGTTCAAAAATGGGGGCACGCAATTCTGACTTGTAAAATAGATGAGAACTATATATAGAGCAACCCAACCCTAAACCATTACTTCAAACTTGCTAGGTATATTAAAAATAAATAAAAATTTGAAAAGGATAAGGTAATAATAGAGGCAGATAAATCAATATAAATAGAGCTTCTTTTCCTTACATTTGACACAACAACTTGAGCATATAACTAAATATAGTTTTGTTTATAGCAAATAAATACCGAAATCCCCAAATGGCGTATAAACGCCGCTTTTACCATCTTCCTCATTGCCTCCTCGTCCCTGCCCTTAAACCCGTTAGCCCACGGCCGTGTGATCACTCGTGGCCTCTGATCGCAGGCGGCAACCTTTTGTTGCACGCCTACCGGAAATTGTCCCTGCCATGTGTTGCTGGAGCTGGCTTGTTAGCCACTGAATTGCACTACTACAAAATCCCGACAGACACCGATTTTAAACCGTGTCTATTAGTAAAACAAATCCTGTTAAAGCCACCGGTGTTAAAAGTTTAAACTTTTGACACCGCTTAAAACCGGTGTCGCTTTCAAAGACACCGCTTTAAACCGTGTTCTATTAGTAAAACCACCGGCGCATACCATCGTGTTAAAAGTCCTGAAAATTTGACATCGGCTTAAAACGTGTCGCTTTCTTAAAAGATACCGGCTTAAACCTGTCGTCGAGATATAATATATCCGCTTTCAAAGGCCCTGATGTTAAGTTTATGTATTTGACATTTGTTAAAATCGTGTCTTTGACGAATAGACATCAGATCAAACATAGTTTAAAACAAAGTGTCTTTTCATCTAAATACACGTCCAAATCTACAAAAATCCATATAAATAAAACAAAATTCATCATAAACCCAATTCTAGCAACCATCATAAGTTCACTACCAATTAAAAACATGAAATCCATTAATACAAAGTCACCAATAGCCAAAATCCAACAAAAAGTACTAGGGAAACAAGTTTCCTTCCGATAAAACAACTATAAATTCATAATCCAATTCCATCATCCAACAAAAAAGACTATAATTCAACTAAAGACAAACAAAATCCATATGATCAACATAGCTCATGCATTCAAGCTTTCAAAATGCTCGTTTTCCTACTCGCCTTTAATCTGCTTTCTCACACGGCTTCATTCTTCGCTACTTTCTACAAATATAAACAGAGTTGAATGATTTAGCCATTAATGTCAAAATAAATAAAAATAACCAATTACATTCCTAAAATCAAACTTAGTAAACAACAAAAACCCTTAAAATGGAAATGTCTTATCTTTTAATATTCCACTTGGATAAAGATTAAAGTCATAAGATAAAGTAAAATATGCAAGAATAAAAGAAAGAGATCATGAGCATTATCTTAAAGCACATTAAATTAACTGAACTTATGAATTATATTTTTAGAGAACATTAAAACCTGGGGTATCATATTTGCTCGTATAAAAGTAAAATATGTAAGATGTAATTATAAATTATTAAAATGTAACCGCCTAAATTCATGTAACACTACACTCTAAACTTAAACCGGTTTACGGTTTTGTAAGGCTTAAAGCAATTTTCAATGACATCTTATGCTTACTCCTAATAAATTCATGGCTTCCGGGTATGTTAGCTTACAAAATATATGTTACAAGCAATCTTTAGAGCAATCACTCAGAGGCTTTATAAATAATTTAACAAGGAAATAAGGGTAAGGAAAAATAATAATGCCATACTAATGCCTCAACTCCAAGATATCAATAGTTGAGTATTATCAGAGCACCAAGATATCAATAGCTGGACCTTAGGCAAGGAAGTAATACCTAATACCATCGTGACGAGAGCAAGTAAGTTGCATAAGAGCATCAATGGCTCCTGCCTTCTTGTCCTACAGCAGAAAATCATGACAGTTAGATCCTAATGAGTAGCCAAATTTGTCAATGCCCAAGCTGCCTGAACAATAAGATCAAGGGAAATTTATAAGAAATCGGACACCAATTTTTTTTTATTTTTCTAAAATGCAAGTGAATGTTGGATAAAAGTCACTAAGTAGGAGCTGATAATTCAAAATCAAACCATTGGAAAAGTAAACTTAGTCAGGCTCAATACAAGAAAGCAACTAAAAGTCAATGCACTTCAAAGTATATGAAACATGTTGCAAAATCGTAAAAGGTGCAAACTAATGTCATGCTTAATCAGTGACCAAACAAAACAAATGGAGCCTAATAGTTATCAAGTTTTAGACAGAACTAGAGGAAGAGTCATGCTATTCTCTTTCTTGCCGACGAATTCCAACACCTTCACAATCTGACATTTAAAAGTATAATTCATCAGACATCAATACAAGCAAATAAAAGTAATTAGGGCTAAACTGTGAAGTAGTTTTTGTAATTTACTCCTGAAAATTATGCAAAGTTCTGCACAAGCACGGTCAAAATTATGCAAGATTTCATTTAGATTTAGTGGAGTCAAACATTATGCATGAGCTAAAAAGATATTCATAAATAAATGCATGTATGCAATTGCTGGCATCTTAAAGCATAGCTCTGATCGCCTAATAGACTATACAGCTGTTAACACATTATCCAAAACATGATATTTACCAGCATGTAACGTCTCTTCATACACTTTCTTCTAAGTTTTCCAAACATAAGGTCCCCACTAAAGGCAATGAATCAGGATAAACACATACCAGAATTTAGCACAAATTTAGCTACATTAAAAATAATAATAGTAGATCTAACATTATTATACTTATACCTTCCCATTCACCAACTCACGCCATCCCCGCATCCTATTTCCAGAATGTTTTTCTACCGATTCTCTGCACAATAAACTCTCATGTTGCTATTAACTGAAATAAATTTGGAAGACATATTTGGCCATAAAATTTTAGCTGTTTAGAACGCTAAACGCCGAAGATCACCTGAAAATATCCCAGGCAGTGGATAAATTAGGATCTACATGCGGATATTCATGTTTCCACCAGTAGATCCCGATAAACGGACCGACTGATAGTTGTCCATCTCGACCTTTCTTTCTTTCTTCTTCTACCTTCACAGCAAATTTCTTCATTTTCTGCAGAAATTCCTAAAAGAAAATAGTGCCTAATCAAAATGCAGTTGTACAGTACAAGTCCACAATACCAAACAAGAATATTTGATTATAAGCAAACCATCAAACTATCAATCAAATCCAAGAATCAGTTGAGCAAAAACCAAAAACAAAAAGTCATGGCTGATTCACCACATAAATAGAATTGATTATAGTAATGGAATGAAAAAGTCAAATTGTTCAACTAAGTTTCATGATACACACAATCTGGTTTCAACTGACATATAGAGCTATGTTAATGCCTAAATCATTATTTGAACCTCTTTTGTTCCCCTTATTAATCAATTTAGCAACATAAAAGATATAAACTACTAATACATCCTGGTATCACATCACATGCTAACAAACTTCTTAATTTACAAACCAAAACACGCAATACTAAAATTAACAAATTATTAAGTAACGATCAAGCAAAGAATTTAATGCATACTTGCATCCAAAAGCAGTTTTAAGACAGATACACCGCACACATAACCCAGGTACATGAAGAAGGTACATAACCGTATTTATGCTTATCAAACAAATCATATAATCAGGGAACAACAACAAAGATGAGGTAATAGATGCCAGAAAATGTCATAGCAGGGCAAATAGATACCAACCTGTTTGAAAAACCAACAATGACCCTTATCCCAATTGAGTACAGATGAATTTATTTTGAAAATCATCAACAACAAAGATGCGGTAACCAGAGAAACCCATCTAAGTTCCATGTATACATATAAACAGAACAACTCTTTATATGAATAATTGATAAACTTGAACACATTATCTAAAACACCAACTTCTAGCAAACCCAAGACAAAACTATATTTCAGCTTTTATACATATTTTTCCATAAGATCTGCAAGTGAAAAGAGAAAGTTTCCCAGCTTCTCTAAAATTACAATCCACTAATAACGCAGAGCCAGAGCTAAACCCCTGCAAACAGTTACAAAATTAAAACTCCACAGAAAAATAAAATAGATCAAGATTTCACCCCTGCAAACAGTTAGCAATTTCACCTATGGCTTTGCGAGTGCCCCTAGCTCAGGATCAAGATTAATTCGAATAAAACAAAATATTCGGAAAAAAACCCTCAAAATTCACGAACAGAGAGAAAGCTACGAAAATTAGCTTAATCCTACTCCACAACTAGGGTTTTCTTGAATCTAAAGAGAGAAGCTAAGAATATAAACTAGAAGCCGCAGTTATAAGCCACGGCCTCTTCACCGGTCGACATTGGGGTCTACCTCGTCAGCTCCGTCAATTGCGAGGTCCGAGGTGGGGTGGGGCGTCGAGGGTGGAGAGGGGATGCCTAAGGCGGCGGCTTGTTCCTGGGTGCGCTTGGATGTGAGGACGCCCATGATATCCGTGAGTTCGCCGGATTTGAGAAGTGCACGAAGCTTATCGACGACTTAACGCAGCGGTGGAGCCGGTTCCGAGACCGAGAACCATGTTGCTTTTGACGCACTTACCGACATGCCTTTGTCGGCGACGCAGCTTTTTAGGTCGTCTTGGGTGAGGACTGGGGGCGGAGAAGGCTTTGATGGAGAATTTGGAGGTGGTGCTGAGGTGGACGCGGGTGGGAGTGGGGTGGGGTGAACTAAGAGTGAGAGCATTCGCTGTGGCGTGGGTTGTGCGTGGGCCCTGGAGAAGATTTTGCAAATTTTGCTATTTTACCACCAATAATTAGAGAGGAGATTATTTTGAGTATCGAGAAAGGATAACTTAATTAATTTCATTGTGACCTAATTAATTAAAGCCTAACGATACCCTTATAGAACTCGGTGTTTAAAAATCCGTGTTAAAAAATAAAGACACAAAAACGTGTCTAATCTAAAATAATTTATATAAATACACACCGGTTTCAACTGAGTGCCGAAACCGTGTCTATTTGGGAAATGCTTATAATAGACACCGGTTCTAGGAAACGGCTGTTGTTTATCAAACGACAGCACTATTAGACACCGGTTTCTTACAAAACCGTGTTAATAGGAAAAGACACCAGTAAAGTCATAAAACCGTGTCTTTTTGGTGTCTATCGCCAGCTTGTAGTGTTGCTCCATTCTTCGTGCTACAACCACGCTTGGTCAAGCTACCACTAATGTCAATGGATCCTTTAACATTACTATACCCGCTTTAACGGGACTTGTTCTGGTCCGCCTACGCTCCACGCGCGCTAGTGTTCAACTTCCACTCAACTCGTTGTTTGCCCGATTCTTTCTACCACCAACGGCGTTCTTGTTTCCACTATTCGATCCCTTGGAACAATCGTTACATCCGCACGGGGGTTAGTTCAAAATGCCGCCTTAAATGGATTTGTCAATGCTCTGATTTCAATTAATTGCCATTATAAGTAGAGTTGATAATTATTCTCCTCTTCAATTTCTCAGCTGATTATGTATGAATACTTGTATGAAAAATAAGCAACAAGCAATTAGCAAGCATGCATGCATCATGTAATGTAATTGCTTGTTTTTGTGCTTATTGATATCCGCACAACCATGTAACCTTTATATATTTTTGTATCTCATTTTCAAATAATGGAGAAGAAAGTTGAATCTCAATCTACTTTTCATATTATATATATTTAAACTAATATACCGGGATCACTGGGACATTCCTGATCGGGGCTGAACTTAGAACCAACACTGGGGCAGCCATCAATTTTATTTTATATAATAAAAATTCAAAATATAATATATATTTGCATAAATACAATATGAATAGATATCATTAAACATCCTTAAATATATAACTATATAATCCAAATATTTTTTATAACACAGAACTCAATATCCTCCTGATACTAAGGGTAACCTACAATCCTAATATATTTAAATCTTTAGAAAGTCTCCGTTGCATATCACTTAAAATTATCTATAAGTTGAATTTATAATAAATTTTTGTTCAATTTTCTTTCAATATATACTAGCAAATAATATATTTGTGCCATTAAGAAATTTCACCTAAAATAACACTACACCATAAATGATGTTAGGTAATACAAAATTGTAGGACTTTTTAACATATTATGTAACACGTGTTTGTAACACTTTTTTACATTACAATATTTACGTAACACTTTTTTGTCGCACTTTATCAATATGTAACACTTATATATATGTAAACTGCTTTTAAAAAAGTAACTTTTAGGTAATTTTTTTGTAACACATATAGATATCACTTTAATTAAACAACATTTAATTGTAGCCTTTTTTAGCTATATTTTGGTAAACACAAAATTTTATCGCTTATTCATTAAATAGTGCCAATGATTTATTTAATTAATTGATATCAAAAAATAGATGAAGATAAAAGCAATACCAAACATAAAATTGTAGACATCATGCACTTGCTTTTTATTGACCTTTGCTTTCTTTTTATAAAGTCCTTTATTTTTTTTTAATTTTTTTATGAAGGTAATTAATTCACGTAATACCAATGAAAATTCCATAGTAAATATTTTATAATTATTATTTTTAATTTTCACGATGGAAATCAATTTCATCGGTAACCTTTTTCTATTTTTTTATTCTTTTAGAAAATATTACCGAAGAAAATTGAAGTTTTTTGATCGCATACGTATTTTTTCCATTTATAAATTATTTTTTATTATTTATTTATTAATTGTATTTTTACTTTTAGAATTTTTTTAATATGTTGGTAAATTAATTTCATATTTTTAGAATTTTTTTTAATTTTTACAAATGAAAAATTAATTAGTCTATAAATTTGTTTTACATGTTTTTTGTATTTTTATTTTTATTATTTCTTTAATATATAATATAATATAATTTTTTATATAATATAAATTTTAATATAGATATATAATGACATTTTTCACACATATATTATATAATATAATCTTTAACAAATAAAGTATACAATATATATATATATATATTATTTTTAATATATATAAATATATGTATAAATATAAAACAATTTAAAAGTTGTAATAAGAATAAACTTAGGTTAGTGATAAATTGCCACCTTTTACACAAAACAGTCTCATGTTCAAGCTCTGGGGCAGAAAAGACGAAGCGCTGCAAAACGTGCTATATAATTCATATGTAAACACTCTAAAAGTATTTTTCCAAAGTTTTACAGATATAAAAAGTGCTACTAAAAAAAGTATTACATAAGATTCATACGCAACACTTTAGAAGTGTTTCTTCAAAGTGATACAAATAGTGAACTTAATGTAACACTTAGAAAAAGTGTCATTAAAAGCTATTAAAAGTGATACCTTAGACTATACGTAGCACGGGTAAGTGCATCATTAATAAAAGTTCTATCTATTGTCTATAATAACATTTATTGGCTATTAGATAACATTTTTGAGTGTTACCTTATGTCACTTATGTTGTTGTGTAATCAATTCAATGGTAATATCTAATCAATAACCTATTAAAAATTGATTAATACTAATGAGGCCAGGCTTAAATATAAGGTTTCATTGACCATCACATTAATTTCTAACTCAGTGATTTTAATTACCAAATCAAAATATAAGGAAAGAAATGATTCAACCCAAAATTTACATATAAAAAAAAAAAGGAAAAAAATAAGAATGTTGGGGGTGGGGTACCAAGGTGAGCCTGCCCACATTCAGTTATAAGTTCATCTTTATTTCATAGTTATATTTTATATATATCAAGATGGATATGTTTAAGAATAATTATGTTTATCACCTTAACAGGGTCTGCATGTTGAAAGAGTAATGTTCCTTTCAAGGAATAATTATTGAGAACATAAAGTATATACGTAGAAATAATTCTTATTAATTGTTTTGTGGGTACATTGTGTGCAAAAATGATGATGTTGTGGTAAAATCGTAATTATATATTTTTATTTAATTACGATAATATTTAATTATCCATCTACGAATATTTGTCATTGGTTCGAAATCACAATTGGGCCCATGAGGCCCAAACAGTAATTAAGCAGCCCATGAAGCTCGCTTTCCTATATCGGCCCACACGGTCCATACAGTGGCCCGACGCCCATTTTATCCTACAATGCTCATGTGGTTCAACAACCCATGTCTAAAAGGTCACTCTGCTCTATTTGTAAGTATCTCAGTTAATTACTCTCAATTGATGTGTCCTTTACTTCCGATTTTCTCTCCAATCTGCATCGACCAGCATCGTGGGCCTCCCGAACAACCCCACGACCCATCAAACATTTACTAAATTATCGCATACAAGTTCTCATATCAAGAACTACCACCAGAGGATAAGAAATGAACTTTTTTTATAAGAAACCTTGACTAGAATGATTTGACACACATGAGACCATTTTTCATTTTTCTTGTATATATCTTGAAACCTAAATGGAAAAAAATAGTTGAAAACCATATAGTCTATAACCGGTTGTGCCTATGTGAACCTTCACAAGTGAGGACCTTCTTCTACCGCCACGGAGCAAGATGTTGTACTTGCATGCGTGCACACACAAATATAGGGACATAGTAAAGAATGAAAATCGAGGGGTAAAATTTATGTTCATGAAAATACTAGATGAAGAGGTTATTTTAATTTGTTTATAGAGTTGAGGAGGGCGGTTGATGCCGTGCAGCCCCCGCAACCCTTGAGCCTTTTAAACACACACACACCGTAATATCCCGTATTTTTCAATTGTTATTATATGAATTATAATTTTATTTATCGATATTAATATTTATAGTTTAGTCATTATCCTTTACAATCCGATTTTTATTAAACCCTATTAATTAAGATATAATTTCACTCGTATTAGATTTAGAAAAAATCGGATTGTATCTTATCATAACAAACCTTACTTATCTTCAAACTCCATAAAATCATCCTATAAATACAAATTCCTTCAATACACCATAATTTCATAATTTGGTGCGTAAATTCAATTAGGGTTCCTAACCTTAAATTTTACCTAATCAAATTTTTAAGTTAAAAATCAGAATATATTATATTTAATTTGAGAAAAAAAAAAAAAGAGAAAAGAAAAAGGTGAATGTAGGACAAAAGTTTCTAGGGATAATGGAGACTTTGAGGATAAGGTGAACAATGGTATCAGAGTGTCATGATTTTGTAGACTTGTAAAAAAAATGTATTTTTTTAATACAAAATAATTTAGAGTCATCCATCATTGTCATATCTCACCGGCTTTCTCAAGGTATGTGACAAATTTATTATGCCATTTTATTTCATACCATTTAATTTTTTATATGCCGATGTAATACATGTTTCCATATGTAAATCGTACAATTTTATTCCATTCGTTAGATAATAATTTATGCCTTGTAAAAAAATATATTGGTGTTTAACTAATATGACTACAAATATAGATGCCGCCACCAAGACACACTTTGCTAGAAAAAGTGGCGCGATTGGAGAATTAACAATATCTCGAACGAGCTAACTAATTACCTTAATTACAAAATCAAAGATGGCGATAACATAGGAACCTATGTGGTAAAAATGCATCGAAATGGTATGATGTGCACTTTCCGAGTGGTGTTCCGTGATCGCATGGTGCTACACGTAGGGTGGTTGATCGCCGCCACCCAAATGGAAGCTAAGGCCGAATATTTGTGTGAAACGATGGTGAAGTATGACGCACAAGACTACACACTCAAGATTGACTATGGGGCATTCACTTCTAGATTGTTTGCAAAGTGGATTGACCATATAAGTGAGGCCATGAAAGAAGATGAAGAGGAAGATCCGAATGAGGATAGAAATGAGGAAAAGGGCCAAAACCTTTGATTTGTTTAATTAAAAATCGCTTTATTTTTCTACTAATTCAAATAAATCCTTGTTAAAGGGTTGAAGTAATATTATGAATAAAAATCTAATATTCTGTCTACTATTATTTGTCTACGGTTATTTTTCTTATGTTGTGTTTGTAGTAAGACTCAATATACGATTATTACGTTAGTTAAATATTATGTATACGTGTAGGATTATGGCTCAGAATCGAACAAGAAATAATGCGAATGAGAATGGCAATCAAGCCAACAATGAAAATCAAGCTAATATTGGAAATCAAGCCAACGCTCCTGTTGGCGATGTATTTGACCAATTCCCGAGGGCGTGACAAAACAATAACAATAATAACAACACGAGGATCGCGGGAATAGTTTCACCATTATCATCCACCTACATTCAACGGACGTGATGGTCCAGTGCAGTGGAGGAATCGTTTCAATATTTAGAAAGAGTTTTCCAACTCGTTGGATGCACCGACGCAGCAAAGAGTCACATGTGCCACCTTTAACCTAATTGAGGATGCTAATCATTTGTGGGAAGGATATGGAGAACTAGAACCAAGAGGAACGAGATGTTGACTTGAATGGGTTCAAGGAGGTTGTCATGGGCAAGTTCTTTCCGCGATAAATCGTGATAAAAAAGAGACAAGACTCCTAAACTTCAAACAAAGAAACAAGACCGCAATTGTCCAAGATACTATCCGCTCAAGGTGATTTGGAATACGCTAAGATGGTGAAAAGGGCACAAGAAATAGAGGCAAGCTTGGTTGAGGATGACGATGATTAGAAACCTAAGCAGGTATCCCGGAGAAGTGGGATGGGACAAAACAAAATAAGAATGGAAATCGGAACAAGAGGAAAGACTTATGGGAATGTCCACCCAAATACTCAAACAATAAGCCATTATGTCCTAATTACAAGAAAAATCATTATGGCGAATGTCCGGGTCAAAGAGAAATGCTTCAAAATGTAAGAAACTCGGACATGTGATTGCTAGTTGTCCTCTTTTAAAGGATGTTGAGAACACAAATGGTCGACTTGTGGAGGAAGAGCTCGGATATGTACGCTTTGACTCAAGAGGAAGCATATCGTAACCTGTGTGTGATGATGTGTATGTTAATGTGATAGGAATACCTCGGTTTAACATTATTTGACACCGTGCGCCACACTCGTTTATATCTGCTAAATTTCATGCCTTAATTGAGTATAAGCATGCTAAAAAGATGAATCTCTTTAAGTTAGCCTACCTTCGGGAATTTAATAACTACCGATTCCATGGATAAATGTGTAAATTTGGATATAGGAGAAAACATTTGGAAGTCGATTTATATGTTATTAGGTTGAAGGATTTTGATTTAATTTTAGGCATTGGCTTAACAAGTACAACGCCGACATTAAGTGTTAGGAGAAGGGAAATAACACTCGATCGCCTCGATAATGATGAAATAAAATTTTATGGCGTTATGTCCAAGTATATGCCTAAAGTTATAACGGCAATGAAAGCATTGAAAATGCCGAGAAAAGGAAATTGCCAAGGTTATCGGTAAACTTGACTGTACTCGATGACGGAGACGCAACCTGTAGATGTCCCTATTGTCTATGATTTTTTGGATGTATTTCCGGAGGTATTGCTTAAATTCCACCGGATAGACAAGTTGAGTTTTCAATTGATTTGACACTTGGCGGCGCCAGTTTCAAAAGGCACCTTATAGACGGCACCAAAAGAATTGCAAGAACTCAAGGTGCAAATGCAAGAACTCCTAGATATAGGATTCATTCGACCCAATGTTTCTTTGTCGGGGAGCACCAAAGTCCTTTTTGTCAAAAAGAAATACAGATCACTTAGGATGTGTATCGATTATAGGAACTTAATCGACTCACCATGAAGAATAAGTACCGTTACAAGAATTGAGAACTTATTTGATCAATTAAAGGGTGCCGTACTTTTTCTAAGATTGACTTGAGATCCGGATATCGCAATTGAGAATTAAGGAAAGTGATATTCAAGACGGCCTTGAACTTCGTTATGGGCATTATGAATTCGTTGTAATGCCTTTTGATTAAGTAACGCACCAGAATGTTCATGGACTTGATGACTCGAGTATTCCATTCATTTTTGACCAATTTATCATAGTCTTTATAGATGACATAATCGGGTGTATTCTAAGAATGAGGAACAACATAAAAAACATTTGAGAATAGTGTTGGAGACACTTCACAGAGAAAAGTTGTATGCAAGTTTAAGAACTCGCGAATTTTGGATTAATCAAGTTATATTTCTTGGGCATGGGATTACCGCTCAAGAAATTGAAGTAGATCCAACTAAAGTCGAAGGATCCCAATGAATGGAGGGCTCCTAAGAATGCGAGTGAAGTTCAGTTTTCCAGGTTTAGCGGGGGTATTATCGAAGATTTATCAAAGGATTTTCAAAAATAGCCGACCCATGACCCGATCGACTAGAAAAGGAGAAAAATTTATGTGATGAGAGAAATGCAAGAAAAGTTTTCAAGAATTGAAACAAAGACTAACATTCGCACTAGTTTTGACAATTCCCGATCCTCTAAGGAATTTGTCATTTATAGCAATGCGTCTAAACAAGGATTGGGATGCGTGTTGATGCAACATGGAAAAGTGGTTGCCTACGCCTCAAGGCAACTAAAGCCACATGAATTGAACTACCCTACACATGATTTGGAGTTAGATGTTGTGGTTCATCCTCAAAAGGTTTGAGGCATTATTTGTATGGAGGAAGATGTGAAGTTTTCATTGACCACAAAAGCTTAAAGTGCTTGTATACTCGTAAAGAGTTGAACATGAGGTAGATGAGGTGGCTAGAATTGGTTAAAGATTAAAATTGTACCATCAACTACCATCCCGGGAAAGCTAATGTAGTTGTTGATCCGTAAGTCGTAAAAAACCAAAGGAGAAATATCAAGTTTAATAATTGATCAAGAACTAATGAAGGAGTTTGCCAAACTAAGGATTGAGGTAGTCGCATCACCAAAGAGTACGGAAGCAATATTAACATCTTTAGTGGTGCAATCTACTTTAAAGGAGAGAATTAAAGAAGCTCAACCTGGATAAATTTCCGAATAAAATGAAAGAACGAGCCCAAAAAAAGGGAGCGTTAAAGGGTTTCTTTTAATGCATTTACGAAGAAGGTGCTTTAACTTATGAAGGAAGATTGTGTGTTCCTAAAGAAGAGGAACTTAGAAAGGAAATTCTTGAAGAAGCTCAATATATGCCATACACGGGTCATCCCGGGGTACAAAGATGTACCGAGATCTAAAGGTTATATTTTGGTGAGAAGTATTAAGAGAGATATTGGAAATTTTGTAGAGAAATATTTGACTTGTCAACAAGTGAAGGTTGAGCACCAAAGACCATTTGGTTTGCTAAAACCACTTGAAATCCCAGAATGAAAATTGGAACATATAAGAATAGATTTTGTGGTAGGACTTCCGAGATCAATTAAAGGAAATAAAGTTGTTTGGATTATAGTAGATCGGTTAACTAAGTCGGCTCACTTTCTACTAGTCAAAATGACGACGCGATGGAACAATATGCTCAAATCTACATGAGGAAGATCGTGAAATTACATGGAGTGTCGGTGTCTATTGTATCGGGACAGAGATACAAGATTTACATCGAAATTCGAGAAGTCTCAGTAAAGTGCAATGGGCACAAGATTGAAATTCAAAGACAACTTATCATCCACGCATGTATGGACAGTCAAAGGTCGATACAAGATATGATGAGAGCTTGTGTGCTTGATTTGGGAACTAACTCGGAGACTTTATCGCTTTAGGGAGTTCGCTTATAACAATAGTTATAAGCGACAATTGAGATGGCTCCGTATGAAGCGTTGTAAGACCACATCGACTAACCGCGGAATATTCTAGGTATTTATCTTATTTAGGGTATACTTTAATATTTGTAGCTTCATATATTTTTCCTTAATTATTTATGACTTTATTTTATAATTTTAATTATTCATATAAGTCGATTTATATTTTTTATGACTAATTTATTTAATTTTATACAATTGTTATATTTTATGTATACATTTCTTTTGGGACTTATCCTATTATTAAAGCTCTAGCCCAAACCTTTGATCCATTGTGTTGACCCCATTTTTGATTTTTTAAGCCTTGTTTATTTGTCAAGCCTAGCCCATCTCTTAGCCCAACCCAAACCAAAAGCCAACCCAACTTAGCCCCCTATATATACCTCAACTCTAGCCCTAAACACACTTTTCAAAGCATTTTCACACACACTTTTGTCACACAATAAAAGGTGAGGCTCTCTCCTTCCCTCCTCCCCCCTAAGCCGCGCCGCCGAAAAAAATCCCCATATATATATATATATATATATTCTTTTCTTTTCTTTTTTTTTTTCCTTCCTTCCTTTTCTTTTTCTCCCTTTTCTCTCTCTCTCTCTCTCTCTCTCTCTCTCTCTCTCTCTCTTCCTTTTTATTTTTGTTAATTGTCTCTCCGCCACCGCCGCCGGAACGGCCGCGGCCACCTAAAGCCGCGTGATGGCTTAAAAGGGGACATGATTATTAAAATTTTGGGTTAGTTTATTTTATACTTTCTTGAGTTATTTTTCTGTCTTTATTTAAATTTTGGTGTTTTTCTTTGAGTTAAAAATGGAACTCACCCAATAAGACTACGGGATTTAATCCTTGAGGTTGAGGATGAAGCACCACCACCGGAAAAACACCAAAACCGCCGCCTATGAGCATTTTGGGGCTGTTTTATAATTTTTTTTTATTTATTTCAAATTTTCTAAAATTATTTTCAAGTTTATTTTCCTATTTCGGGGCTATTTTCTATTTTTTTTTTATATTTTTTTTTTTTTAAAAAAAGGGGCTGTGTTCTTTAAAAATAATAACAATAATAATAAAATATTTTTTAATTAATTATTTTGAAAATTAAAACATTTTTTTCAAGTATTATTTCCTATGGGGTATGGGGCTGTTTCTTGTAATATTTTTGTTTTTGTATTTAAAAATTTAAAATGATTTTCCTAATCTTAAGGATTGTTTTGTATAAACTTTTATTTATTTCAAATTTAAACTTTAATTTTCAAATATTATTCTCTTTTGGGTTCAATGAGGCTACTCCCAAATAAACCACTAAGGTTTTACCTTAAGGTTGAGGGAAAATTGCCTAGACCCTGTTGCATGTTATTAAAATCACTTGATCTAATAATTTCCCCATATATTACAAATATTCTTTTTCAAACCTGTTTTGAAATAATATGTTTATTAAGATTTTTTTAGTCTTTTAGTTTAATGAGGCCATTCCAAGATAACCACTAAGGTTTCCACCTTAAGGTTGAGGAATAATGCCAAGAACCTTTGCATGTAAAATAATTAAACTACTTTGATTATTTTATGTTGTTGTTCTATATACATTCTCAAATCTTAATATTAATTGTTAAAAATAATTTGACTAAATAGTGTTGGAAATTCGTGTAGAGCCGAGCCACTCTTGGTGTCATAGCTTCTTGATCATCAAACAAAAAATGAGTGGGTAAAATTTTAGCCAATCTTAATTCTATTTGGGTAATTTTTTTTTTTTTACTTAAAACAGATTTAAAATCATGAAGTTGCATGAATTGATGTTACTTAAATGAGTAGTCAATATGATGGTTTGCATGTTTAATTGGAATTTACTATGGTTAATTTTGGGAATGGTTGCATGACAAGAAGAAAAATATTCTTGTTAAATTCTTGCGTAGTAGGTTTTAATTTATTGTTATTGCATTTTAAAGATGTTGATGGATTAGCTTGATTAAAAATATAGAAAATAATGGATGGAAGGTATAATCACTAAAGAATATATTTGTGCAAAAAATTGAATATTGATTAAATAACCTCACTTATCTTATGATCACATTACTTAATCAATTTGTTGTATTGTGATTGTTATATTAATTGTACACAATATAGATTAGTATAGAAATGATACTTGAATTCTTGGTAATTATAGACCGTCTATCGAATCGAGTCGGTCGCATGTGTAGGTCGTGCAAATAATCGAATAGGTTGCTGTTGATGCTTACATGAGCCTATTCCTATTTTCCTGGTCGACCGGAGACGGCGGAACTTGGGTCGTAGTATTGGTATATTCCGAATATGACGGTCCGGGTTTAAACCCACAACTAATGAATCGTCGAGCCACTCGGGAGGAATAAGGAGCCGGAGGCTTTGGTGCAGTGAGTTGGAGAACTCAATGGGGTGGGGTGTTATTCCACATCGGCCTCGGCGTTTATCATTATGTTATCCCGATTGCTAGATTTTAAAATGGGGCATAGAACCTTGTCCGTTTTAAAATCAATTTGAACCGGAGCATTAAGGTGCGATGTAAATTCCACAACGACCTTGTGTTTCTATTGAGTAGCGTCTCACCATTATATTATTTTCCTTTCAAAAATTTTGATGACTTGTCGTAAGTTGATAAAATTTTGGTCCGTCTTTGAAAATTCTATTTACTCTACTTAACCTCCGGTGTGCACATAACATGCATCACACATGATTTCATAAATTGTTTTCTTAAAACCTTTCGCATTCCCAACCCCACTCATCGAACTCGTTTAGCTCACCCCATGTTTTCTAAATAATTTCTGAGAAAATAATGAAGATGATCCTGGACACCCCAATCCAAGAGTAATTCGGACATGGGCTCGCCGCTTATATATGTTAATTTTCTCTATGTACTATGATCATGGCATGTAATAAGCCACTTTGGTATCTATTATCGAAACACGCTTATGATATTAGACTTCCGCTATTTTGGCTTGTAATAGACGATAAGTAAGTATTTTGTATTTGGTATCCTATAATCGTGATGGAGTTGAGTTTTATGACTTTACTTATGTTTATTAATTTATTAGTTTGGATTATTATTATTCGGGCGTGACAAGCATTGTACGGACAAAAATGTAGATCATCGTTGTATTGGAACGAGGTTGGTGAGAAGAAAGTTTTGGGGCGTAACTAATCCAGAGACTCGTAGAAAAGATGGGCAAGTTGTGTTTGGAATCAAAGTACTTTATCTTTTTGGATGCGAATTTTTACAATTAGACTATATTTTATAAAATCGAGTGGCGCGATGGAAGTGTGATGGATTATTGGGTTATTAATAAGATAGTTCTGTTTACTTTTGAGACGCGTGTCTTATTCGCTCGTTTTAAATACACTTTCTTATTAGATTAAGCTACTTATATATTTTAAAAATCGGGCGCATCGTTCACCTTATCCTCAAAGTCTCCATTATCCCTAGAAACTTTTACCCGTCATTCACCTTCTTCTTTTCTTTTTTTTTTCCGAAATTTATAAAGTGCATTTGATTCTAGCAGAAAGTATTTTGTAAAAATGTAAGGGAAAAAATTAGCATTTATAATGATATATCTTTGATGAAGATTTAATAAGAATTATGTTTACATTAGGTATTCATAATCTGGTATCTTTTCATCTTCTATCATTAAGGTAGGAACTTTTCAAATCCATAATCGAAATTTCATTAAAAATGACTAATTAAATATAATATATTCCGATTTTAACTTAAAAATCGATTGATTATATAAAATTTAAGGTTAGAAACCCTAATTGAAATTTCTGCACTAAATTATAAAATTAGGGTGTATTGAAAGAATTTGTATTTATAGGATGATTTTATGGAGTTTGAAGATTAGTAGGGTTTGTTAATGATAAGATAAAATCTGATTTTTTTTTCTAAATCTAATACGAGTGAAATTCTATCTTAATAGGGTTTAATAAAAATCCGGATTGTAAAAGGATAATGATGAACAATAAATATTAATATATGATAAATAAAATTATAATTTATATAATAACAATTGAAAAATACGAGATATTACATACTATCCCCCTTAAAAAAATTGTCCTCGAAATTCGTTGTCTTAACAAAGTTCATAGAAATTAGTGTTTGAATTTATAAAATGTACTTTTAAAACATGATAATATAAAACATTTCATGAATAAAATGAATAAGCGTGACATAATAAATTGCGTGCCTTGAGGAACTGACGAGATATGGCGGAGGTGGATGTCACTAGATAATTTTCTTTTAAAATTTGAAAAGTTATTTTTTTCCAAGTCTACGAACCATAAACTCGCACCGATACAACCTGTTCACCTTATCCTCAAAGTCTCCATTATCCCTAGAAACTTTTGCCCGTATATTCACCTTCTTCTTTTTTCTCTTTTTTTTTTTTTCTCAAATTTATAAAGTGCAATCGATTCTAGCAGAAAGTATTTTGTAAAAATTTAAGGGAAACACTAGTATTTATAATGGTATATCTTTGATGAAGATTTAATAAGAATTATGTTTTACATTAGGTATTCACAATCTGGTATCTTTTCATCTTCTATCATTAAGCTACGAACTTTTCAAATCCATAATCGAAATTTCATTAAAAATGAATAATTAAATATAATATATTCCGATTTTAAACTTAAAAATCGATTAGATAAAATTTATGGTTAGAAACCCTAATTGATATTTCGCACCAAATTATGAAATTAGGGTGTATTGAAAGAATTTGTATTTATAGGATGATTTTATGGAGTTTGAAGATAAGTAGGTTTTGTTAATGATAATATAAAACCCGATTTTTTTCTAAATCTAATATGAGTGAAATTCTATCTTAATAGGGTTTAATAAAAATTGGATTGTAAAAGATAATGAATGAATTATAAATGTTAATATCTGATAATTAAAATTATAATTTATATAATAACAATTAAAAATACGGATATTACAAACACACACACACACACGTATATATATATATATATATATGTGTGTGTGTGTGTGTGTGTGGGATGGTTCAAATGGGACACCCACCCTTATATGAGACAATGAGAATTCATCCAAACAATTGACATAATCTAATTGAGAGTCCAGTTGAAAATTAGATTATAATCAATCATCAAAATTACTAGGAGTATAATTGATTATTTAAACGTGAAGATTGTAATCGCTACTTACATTCCTAAAAATTAGGAACTCGATATGCACGAATAAAGCATTAAATCCTTCAAATATCATATCGATCAAAAAGAAATATTTTCCAAATCCTCAATCAATTCGAAACATCGTGAAACTGCTATCCATCATTGAAAACAAAAAAACACGAAGAGCAAAGGAGATACAGATGAACACAATTAGACAAAAATTACATCTCTCAATATCATACAAGCTTCCCAAAAAAATACATGAAAAAACTTAGAAAAGAAAAGACCATGGAAGATATAACCGATGATTTCCTTCAACAACTAGGTGAAATAGGTATCCCCATAATCAATTATTGTTTTTTAATTTTATTGTTAATTTCCATTTAACCTATATTTAATCATGATACTACTTATTAGTGTTGAACATAATGCTCCATTATTTTGACTGTCTTGAATAACGATCTTCGCATTTTTTATTTACCGAATTTGGATCGCTCGTTCAAGCTTGTGTTGTATTTTGTGAACATAAGTTGCTAACTAATACCACATATTTAAGTAATTTGTCATTTATAAATTGTACGGTTTCACGGTATACATATCACAATTTAAAAATTAGATCGCATTCCATGAGAAATTGAAGGAATATTAATAACATAAAATGGAGGACTATTTATATCATATGTACAACATAATTACATATCCAATTCAATATTCATTTTAGTTGTTTTTCGTATCAAGGTAAAAATTTATTTATATCGGGGATGTTTATATCAAATAATGAATGAGATATTTATATCAAATGTGCATCAAAATAGATATCTAATTTGGTATTCTTATTAATTGTTTTTGTATAAGACAACACGGTTATGGTAGAGAAACACTAGATATTTCACATGGTTTAAAGAAATAATGGATTCCGAAGTTGAACAAGAAAAATCTCGCGGATCAAAATGGAATTTGAAACATTAGAAAAAGGCATGCAATTCTACATGGAATATGGCTCATATAGTGGGTTTGACATTCAAACAAGTATGACAAGAAGGTTCAAACAACGTCATACATGTACAACATATAGTATGCAACCGAAGCGGGCTTCATAAGGTTCAAATCCAATTTGTAACAATGACGAAGTTGAATTGCGAGAAGAGTACAACATCACGTACAAAGGGTGTCAAAGAGAGTAGGTTGCAATGCATTGTGTATATTTCAATACACAACACCGAATTCCTACAAGATAAAATATTTTGAAGAGTGTCACACTCATTCTTTGACTTCGAAACCATACGGACAATTTATGAAGTTGAGCAAGAGTCTTAATTTTGGGTACCCACAATTCATCATAAATTGTTCAAGGGCCAACATTGGTATCGCTAAAACTCGTGAGTGGTTAAGGAGATGGTAGGAGTGTACTCCAATGTTGGAGCACTCCAAACAAATTTCAAAAACTTTAAGAGAGATTTGAAAGCCTATATATGTGGTGCGGATGCACAGTTGGTAATAGATAAGTGCCTCGGAAAACGAAAATAAGTCTAGGAATGTCATTCGATTATGATATCGATGAGAATGATCACTAACCCGACTATTTTGGATGACCAAACATCGATCGAAATTATGGCGTATTTGGTGACGTCGTTTCATTTGATGCTATATACAATACTAATAGGTATTTTATATATCATTTTTAAAAGAGGAATAAATTGGTGTGTATAATTACTTTAATATCTTGTATAATTTAAAATGTTTCACCGCATATATATCAATTGATGTGAGAAGTAACATACTATATGTATTAATTTGATGTATTCATGTGTAATTTGGTTGATGTTGGACATGTTCTTGGACATGTGAAAATGTTTGTTGATTAAGTTTATGTGGAAATGTTTGTTTTTGACAAATGGTGATGTGCAATTATTATATTTTGTTGATTAAGTTGACTTCTTGGGCATGTTCATGGGCGAAATATTTGTGTAAATGTTTGTTTTTGACAAATGGTGACGTGGTGGACAAATGCATATGCAAATGCGTGGGGCACGTTTGTGGGCATGCCTATTCGAAAATATTGAGAACACAACATAGTTTATTTGCAATTATTGTATTTTGTCGATTAAGTTGACTTTTTGGGCATGTTAATGGGCAAAATGTTTGGTTTTGACAAATGGTGATGTGGTAGGCGGTTGTATAGGCAAATGTGTGCGCACATTTGTGGGCATACCTATTTTTCGAGAAAATATTGAGATTATTATAACATTGTTTACGTGCAATTATTGTATTTTGTTGAATTAAGTTGAAATTTTTGGGTTAATAATTGTTGGTTGATGTTGGCAACTATATCATGACTTTATTGGAAAAGTGTAGCGATCACTTACGTAGGAAAATACGTTGGTTAATAAATAATCACAAGTTAATGTCAAACATAATCATAAGTTAACGTAATACCTAATCCCAAATTCAAAATATAGGTAAACAAATAAAGTTTAATCCACAAAATATACTTACGAATTAACATCTAATATTGCCTTATTTGAATAGTTCGCGCAAAGTCGGGAGGAGAATTCCTCGCACCGATTTACTATTGATTTTAACCACACCAACCCCTGTCACCAAGGATTCCACCATTTTCAAGCATATTATGCCACAATCACTAGAATTTGCTTGTTGCGGGGATGCTAATACCATTGAACCTTCCAGACCTTTTGGGGAGGCTCGACTATGTTTTCCCATATGTGTGCTTCCTCGCACAAACTTTGTAGCATTGACGCTATAAGCCTGAATTGTCCAATATAACTACTAAGCGACTTGGACTCTAACATTGAAACATATACGACACCCAATGGTTTCCGGTGATGTGACCTATGCCATACACCTTGTCAACTTCCGCCCAAGATTTCCCGACACCTTTGTCGAATGGATATTTGCCCATCAAATATTCCAATATAGTATCGTCAATGGTACACCAAGACCAGTTGGCCATTTTTTTCTTTGAAGCTTTTGCCTTTACCCACATGTTACCCCATTTCAAAGATCAGATTATTCTGTCAAAGTAAAGTAAATCAATGTGAGAAATAAATTGATATCAAAAAAATAGTCAACAGACATTTGTGTAAATGAATAATGTACATTTGTGTAAATGAATAATGTTACGTACCCAAAATAGAAATCAACAAATGTCCAGTTCGTCAAGAAATGGTCATTTTATTTTTTTGATTTGTACATGACAAGACGCATCAATATGTCCATTTGTCTTTGTAATGCAAAAATGCGTAAATTTAATAAAACAATCGAGCAAGAATAAACAAAAAAAGTGGGCAGAGAGTTAGGCATAAAGGTGGGCAAATACATAAACACTGGACAAGTGGGCACACATGTGGGCGGATAGTTGGGCAAACATGTAGGCAAGTAAATAAAAAATCGAGAAGTGGGCGGGAAGATAAGTGAAGCAGGTGGGTACAAATGTTGGCAAGAAAAAAATGTGAGTAATTTGGTTTACATACCTCATCATCGAGCCATCCTTTTGGGTCCCGAATATTTAGGAACCATGCGGCACAACGCGTTTGTGACCTTCCTCAATCGAACAATGAACCACTATGTCCTTGTTGTCCTTATTTGCAGCAATCCACTTCTCAAAATCTTGAATCAAAGCTTGTGGGTAAAGGCTCATGGGATCATATAGTTGCAATCGACGATTTTGAGGACCATCGGGAACAACCTTAGTCTTCTTCTTTGGTGGACATGATGACATGGATATGCATAAAGGCGATTTCAACGTGGAGCTAGGTTTTGTCCTCATTTTCCTTTTATGATACGATGTGATCCTTTTGGGGAGCTTCTCCTTTGAGAGGACTACCAATATCAACATAAGTGATCGTTACGTTGTTCCATCATTTTCGGGATACACCGTCATCACCATCGGTCTCAATTGTTGGATTTGAACCCACCACCTCAAATGGTTTTAACCATTGAAAGTAATGCATCAAGTTTGGAAGGGTTCACAATAAATTCTGCAAATTCTTGGTGGGGACATATGTAATGGGTTGGGCAGAGTCATGGGCTACAAGGTGCGGGAGCAAGGGCATATTGGCTGGTACATCATCTTTCAACTTATCGGAAGTAGAATCACCAAAGATAGGGCCACATTCATTCCCTTGTGATTTCGTGGGAGATGGGGAAGCAGCGCATGAGGGAGGAGGTGTAGAGCTTGTGGGTTACTTCAATGTGTCCTTGTCCTCTTGAACATCAATGTCAAAGAGGACTCTACCCTAGTCGATAGGGATATGGTCGAAGAGTGGGCGGTTGAAGGAGCATGATTTTCACCATCCTTTTCGTAAATTGAGCATCCCAAATGCTCCAGGATACTCCTCAACATGGACTCTATTTTGTCGACTCTCCTTGACAAAACCAAGAAGTCCATATGCATTTTGGGGACCTTCTTCACCCTCGGGTGTAGGTCATCATGACCTTCACCCATAGTTTTATCCTCCCCCTCCGCCAATTTTCTTTTCAAAACTTTCATTTTTTTTTCTTCTTGTTTATTCTTCAACTTCTCTTTCTCAACACAATCTTCCCACAAAACCAGTCTCTTAAATGATTTTATATCTTCATCCACCTTCGACAGTCTCAAATCTTGGTGAACAACAACCTAAAGAATGGTCGAAACATAATGACAAAGTGGGCAAATAAGTAGACAATTAAGTGGGCAAATGAGTAGACAAGTGTATATTAATGAACTCATAATAAAACAAATATGGGCAAACAAGTGGGCACACAAGTAGGCAACAAGGTAGGCACAAAAAAAAAAAAATTAATGTAAGCAAAGAGTAGGCAAAGAAGTGGGCACAAGAGTGGGCACCAAAACAAAAAAAAACTCATGAATAGCTTACAATATCATCATCTCCAGGTAACAAAATGTCAAGATTGTCTTCTTCAATTTATCATATCCAACAATAGCTTCGCTTGACCACCATAAAATAAGTGATACCTATGCTTAGACCATCGGTGGTGACGGCACACAATTTGGCGACATCGGGAATCGCCTCATATGCTCACACTTGTAGCGCATGGTGGAAGCCGTAGATATCAAAGTGCTCAAAATCATGTTTGGGCTTATTTTGTTTCCTTTCCCAATAACAACGCACTCTACCATCCATGCAAGCACATGTCTCCTTGACCAAAAATCAAAAGCTACTCGCCCCGTGGATAAGAATTAAAAGCATCCAAATCATCCACGAGGTGAATATATTACTCATAATCAATTCTTTTGAATTTACGATCTCTAATCAATAGAATTCCATAGAGGAAACAAAGCAAGGTGTTCGAGATTTTCTTACCGCAAGCATACGGTGTCGATCTTAGTATAGATTTAGAAGTAGGGTTATCATCTCCACGAGGGTTTGGTATCAAATTTTAAGCTAAATATGTAATTATAACAATTTATTTCTATCTAGATAATAAAAAAGAGATGGATTTTGATCAAACTAAAAATAAAACTAAAATTATGCTAACAAATTGTTCGGACAAATTTTCGACACTTAATAAATATGAATTCTAGAGGGTTGATTCACCTAGTTATCCCCTATGTTATCAATCCAGTTTATTAATCATTATTAATCTATAAGCCCAATATTCCTACCGTTCATCATTTCCTCTCTCGATTCCCACGTGATTCTAAGTTCCAATCTTGATTTCAATATCTCTCAGTAAAAATAATAAATTAAACCCTAATGTGCGCCGAATATTCTATCACAGGCTTCAAAAGATTCATAAACCCTAAAGGGTTATGCTATTCTATGGCCAAACATTCAATTACCTCTCTCGAGTGTCAAATCAAACATGCCAAACAATCTAAACTATTGATCGATAATTCGGATGCAACGAAATCAAATAACACAAATAGATTTAATAACATGTGAATCTAATAAATCAAACCTATACATAGGTTCAAATGTAAGTTACATCAATCCCCTAGAAACATAGGTTTAGCTCATAATGGATGTACAAAAACTCATGAAAAATTAATTATACATCTCAAGGGTTCAACAATGATAATGAAAAAATAATTGAATAATAAAGGAACGAATCCTCTTTTTACTAGAACATAGATGCCTTCAAATCTCATCCTAAACTTTCTCCTTGCTCAAAGTCGTCCCGTGTGCTCAATAGAATGTTCAACTCTTGTTCCGTGCATCATTAGTTGTATTTATAGCCTTCAAACCATCAAAAGCCCGAAATAAATAAAAAACATAATTTCCGCAGACGATGCGCGCACTACCGCGTCGGCCGCACTCCTTTGCCCACTCCTCGTCGTCGCGCTACAACGCTCGAATGTACCGTCTGCGGAAATTTGGGACCCCGCGCTGCAAGGCGAGGGTGGTAGAGCCTGCGGTGTTGTGGACTGTGCAACGTTTTCTCCATTTTTCTTCTTCAAACATGCTTTCTTCCTTCTCAAGACACTTTTTCATCATTTTTGATCAATTTCGGCTACCAAAACCTCAGATCGACTCCCTAACGACAACTAATGAAATAAAATTGAATCAAACGAATCTAAAACACCCAAAAATAATGCAAAATCCTAGTCTAGAATACTCAATTCGTTGGTATAAAACCAACTTAACAAATACCCCAAAACATAGACTTTTGCTTGTCCTCAAGCACTTTATACCGACTCTAGAAAAACAAAAGACAAGACGAAACTCAAATAGACCAACCGCAAAACTTGTAACCAAGCTCATTCGTCTCAAAAGTTGTTTCACTACCAATCAAGCATGCGTTTTAACAATGTGATCATGAGTGTGGAATGTTCATGCCAACTCCATTTTTATTATACGGATAAATTTATGCAATAAAGTGTTTTCAAGATGATCCAATTTCGAATATAAAGATGTGGTACCCAACTCCATAGGCTTGTCTTTCATACTAATCTCCACTAATTAATGTAGGCTAATGTAACACAAAGATCAATAGAATTTTCAAAGCTTGTAATGTGGGCTTAGGGTAAGTTAGGAAAATATGGGATTATGTGGCTCAAATCACCCAAACACACAATTATCAACTCTTTTAAATCACTAGTTAATATCCAACCTTCACTTTTTAACATTTCCTTATTCTCACTTCACGAACCTTGATCCCCGATTATTTTCTCTTTTTTTTTTTTTTTTTTTTTTTTTTTACTCAATGTCGGACTCAATGAATAAATACAGACTACACACATCCCCAATAGATAACGACATATGTTAGGAAAATTTATATTTAGATTTTGATGATACTATGTAAAACATAGAAAAAGAAGCTTGGCACCCCATTTTCTTTGTAATTCAACTTGCAATAGATAGGATTGCATTGCATGAGCCGAGTGAAGTCGGCTAAGTTGAAGCAATACAAGAGTCGATCAAGACGGAGTGAAGACTCAATGTGTGAAGCCAAGTGAAGACTCGGTCAAGTGACGAAAAGTTTGTCTCGGTCATTGGCCGACAGCTAAGTCATTCCATAGTGATTGGAATCAATGTCAAAGGGGTTTGCAGAGACAAGACTTCAAGAAAGCCGATAGAGATCCGTTGTCAACACTAGTCAAGTCTTTTTGAAAATAAGCATGTGTCAGCCGACAAAGAATAAAATTGTTTTTTGAAAGAATGCAAAAAGCAAGCAACCAATAGGATGTACACGAAAACCTGCAGAGACCAAGGGAAGGTTGCAAAGCATTAAAAACATGGTACGGTCCCCATTTAATATCGCAAGGATAAGATATGCCAACAACTAGGGGTGGCAATCTCCGACGACACGAAAACACGACTGAACCTAACATGATATAAGCGGGTTAGGGTTGACCCATTTATTATTCGGGTCATAATCGTGTCGGAACCATTTAACCAAATAATAAATGGGTCAATTTCGGGTTGACACGAAATGACCCACTAAACCCGTTTAACCCGTTTAAATAAGAAAATTTAGTATTTGTTTAATATTTTTTAATATTCTATATTTAAATAATCAAAAATTCTCATTTTATCAATATAAATAAAAGATTTATTCAAGGTTAAAAAATATACCGATCATTTCGGTCGTGTTCGGGTTATCCGTGTATTAAACAGTCGTGTTTGGGTTGACCCATCCGACCGAATAATTAAACGGGTCATGTTCGAAGTTGGGCAAATTTGTGTAATTATCATGTCTCAACACGACTCGCAAACACGAACACGACTCGAATTGCCACCCCTACCAACAACCTACGAGTGGGACTTGAATTTATGTCTATCTCTTCAACGGACATATTTTCGAATCCTCAGTAAATCGTATGTCCAAATTAATAGTAAGAATTATTTCGGATATCCAAAGTGAACGATTATGGTTGTGCGTACTAAAGATTCTCAATAGTTATCCGATTAAAGGAGTATTCTTTCAACATTTTAATTATGATAGTTTTTGATTCAAACTTAACCATATTTTGGTCATGCTAATTAGACACGATTACATATTCTTTAAGTAAAACATATTGGAAATTGGTTTTAATAAATGGGTTTTGACCGTTGGGAAATTATTTTGTAGATTTTGATGAATGCCATGAAAAACTTAGAATAGGAAGTTCGCACCCCATTTTTGTTGTAAATTGCATTGTAATAGATAGGGTTGGTCGAGCCGAGTTAAGTCGCCTATGCCTAAACATGCAAGAAGACAACGGAGACTAGAAGGAAGACTCATTGCGAGGCAGTGAGTATGGCAAAGACGGAACTCGATCAAGGTGCGGTGAGATTCACCAGTGAAGTATCGTCAAGTCAACTCAAGACAGCCAAGTCTCAAGGTTGAAGTGATGGAAGAGTCATCAAATGACTGAAACCGACTCAAGTCACCTGGGGATGTTAAGAAAATGCAGTCAAGTCAAGACAACTAAAAGAGACCCGTTGTACGTAAATCAAGAGAATTACTTAAACAAGTAATACCTCCATACGCTTTCTTAAAGTGCTCAATTCGAGAAGCGTGCAAAAGGAATAAACCAATGGGAAGCACGCACCATGTCGAACTCGAAAAGTCAAGAATCATTCATATGAGGAAATGGAAATTCAAGGGATCGCAACAAGACAAGCCAACGACCACAAGTGACATTCAAAAATAAGCCTATCTCTTCAACGGGTAGATTTTTGAAAGATCACTATAAAAGGCCGAGGAATAACTCGAGAGAGGGTTACCCGAACCACAAACATTCAAGCAAACATTTGAACTGTAACCCAAAATATTCTCAAATCATTCAAGATACATCCTTGCCTACATTACGAAGGAAATCAATCCAACACTCACTGTGAAGGAAAGATTACTTCAATCGGTTGAAGAGGAAACTTTTGAAGAATCAAGGGGTCTACATTCCATGGAGGATTGTAGGAAGGTTCAAGGTCGAACAGTCTCAAGTTTTTTGGAGGGCTTCGTGATCAAATTCAAGAAGCTTGAGCAAGTGGGCTGTAGTAGCAAGCGCAAACCGCCTGTGAAGAAGCCGAGTCGCACGAGAAGCCAACCGAGTGACCAAGGCATCTCATCGAGTCCCAAAGGATCAAGTCATTTGTGTGATCAAGACTTGTATCGGATCATTAACCACTCGTATATTGATCAATACTTAGTGGATTCCTCCGGGAGTTGGAGAAGAGAGGAGTAGAAGAATTACCCCATCTTGAACCTCTATAAAAACTTATTGTGTCATTTACATTTCAAAGACTTTAATTTCGCATCTTATTTTTATATCTCATTTGATTAATTTGCAAACCAATTGATAATCAATCGAAAAGTGCTAAAACCGAGTATTAAAAAAAAAAACTTAACCAAATTCAAGGGTGTTAAGTCGTCCAATTGAAAACAAATCACAATCGAGTTAAGATTTTAGTCAAAAATTTGAGTTATTCTATCACTCAAGTCCAGTGCAGTTGAGTGACTAACTCACGATTAACTAACTTAGATGTCTATCAAGGACACAATCGTGAAGTATTAACTCGAATATTTAAAAGGACTAATTTGAAAAGTTGGTAAGGTTTATTCAACCCCCTTCTAAACCTTACACTCACACCCCTTGGGACCTACAAGTGGTATCGTGAGCGGTTGGTTCATTGAGCCTTCCGCAGTTCTTGAACCGCAAATTTTAAAAGTGAACACAAACAGAAGAAGAACTGCAATGAAAGCGCAAATTTTAAAAGTGAACACAATTTGTAAGAAGAATAATTGAAGGTGAAGAGGACGTTGCTCCCGCACGGTCATGGTTGAAAAACCAAGAGTGAATGGACAAATGATGACGAGAAAAAAGATATAACTTGGATAATGTGGCCAAGGACATTGTTTACAAAACCTTGGACAAAGCCATGTTCAATAAAGTCAAATCATACAAAACGGCTAAAGAAATGGGACAAGCTAACATTGATTTGTGAAGGCTTAGAGCAAATCAAGGAAAATAAACTATCGGTTCTTTGTACGTAAATTTGAGAATTTCAAAATGACCGTAGGAGAGACGTTAGATCAATGCGGATGCTCGGTTCACGTAAATTACCAACGAGCTATATCGAACTTGGAAAATAGTATACAGTATGAAATGTGTATGAAGATTCTAAGAAGTCTCAAATTGAATGCGAAATGAAGGTCATGGCACTAAGACATTCCATGGACCTATCCAAGACATCCAACCATGAGCTATTCTCGATCTCAAAGCCTACTAATTTGAGTGAGAAGAAAAGACTAGGAGGAGACAGTTGTGCCCAAAACAACTTCTCTAATTGTCAAGATGATGGCAAGAGAGCCAAGGTCAAAGAAGCCGTTGACCAAGAGGAAATAAACGATGGTTAAAAGGTTTAACAAGTTCTTCAATAAGAACTACAAGAGAGGCAAGGGCGAATCCTCCGGAAGACACTCGGCTCCTCCAAGTCAAGGGAAGATAGGTCAACCAAGAGAACAGAGCATCAAAAAGTTGAATATCAAAAGTGACAATCCAAGAATGGAAAGAGCTTATCAAAAGGTTGAAAATCTATCTTTGAACCGCAGGCAACCAGGTCACTATGCAATTGATTTCCCATATCCTGTAGTCAACAAATACATGAATGAAGAAGAAAGAAAGGTCTTGAGAGAAAGAAGACAAGAAAAGAAAAAGGCAATGTTGGTGCAGAGAGGCGAGACAGTCAAGTCAAAAGATACTGGTGATTCGAGAGAGTAGTGAAGTCGACTACTCAAGTGACTCGAGAAGAAGAAGCCTTGATCCGTTTGATGGCCAATGAACAAGACCAACTCGACCAAGAAGATGAGGTACACTCTAATTCATCACACTCGCATTCTAGTGATAGTGATCGTGACACACACACTTCATCACCCACAAATCTTTATGATTCATTAGGCAAAATGATGAAATATTTTGAACACATTAAATCCTCACACACACTACTAAATGAGGAAAATGACCTACTCAAGAGCCAAAACTCACGGTGACTAAGGAGCCGAGTACTCTAAGTCAAATAATCGATGAGAATGAAAGTAAAAAAGGCCGAAAATGCTAAGCTAATAAAGCAGAGATAGTGCTATAGAAAAGAGGGAAAATGACCTCAAAAATGTGATTGCCTCATTCACTAAGGCATCTAAATCATTGGATGATCTTATTATGAGTCAAAGAGAATGTGGAGACAAGACAAAGGCTTAGGATTTAATTCCTCGTGTTATGTCAATCTCCAAAAGTGATTTTGGAAAAAGAATCTTCAAGTAATGAAGTATCTCAAAATCCAAAACTCCAAATAGTGCACACACATTTATTCCAAAGCACAATCACAAGCAAACCGGCCTTGGTTATGGAGGAAAAGGAAAACAACTTGAGTTGAGTGTCTTTGAGAGGACAAAGCGAGAAGAAATCCGGCCAAGTTCCTCGGCAAACTCCAAACAGAGAGATACTGTAAAGAAGAAACATAGCTACCAAAAACCCCAAAAGTTGTAGGTCCCAAGGGGTGTAAGTGTAAGGTTTAGAAGGGGGTTGAATAAACCTTACCAAATTTTCGATTTAGTCCTTTTAAATATTCGAGTTGATACTACAATTTGTGTCCTTGATGGACAACTAATTTAGTTAATCAAAAGAGTTAGTCTCTCTCAACGGACTCAATCGAGCCATTGATGGAATAACTCAGTTTGTTGGGTCTAAATTAACTCAAGCGTGGTTTGTTTTATTGGAAGACTTAACACCCTTAAGTTTGGTTAAGCAAGGATTTAGTGCTTGGTTTAGTACTTAGAAATTATCAAGTGGATAGCAAATTTATCGTGATTTAAACAATTAAGATGCGGGAATTATAGTCTTTGAAATGTAAATGACACAATGAAATTTTTATAGAGGCTCGAAGATGGGGTAATTCTTCTACTCCTCTCTTCTCCAACTCCTGGAGGAATCCACTAGATATTGATCAAGATACAAAGTGGTAACAGTCCGGATACAAGTCTTGATCACACATGGTGACTTGATCCTTTGGGACTCGGTTTGAGACGCCTTGATCACTCACCAAGCTTCTCAAACGACTCGTTTCTTCACAGGCAGCGCGCCTTGTTACTACAGCTCACTAGCTCAAGCTCTTTGGATTTGATCACGAAGCCCTCCAAAAGCTCAAGACTTGGTTGAACTTGAACCTTCCTACAATCCTTCGTGGAATGTAGACCTCTTGATTCTTGATTTTCCTCTTCAACTGATTGAAGTTATCTTTCCTTCACGGTGAGTGTTGGATTGATGTTCTTCGTAGTGTAGGCTTGAGGATTGAGAATATTTCAGATTTTTGAATAATTGCTTGAACGTTTTCCGGTTGGTCCGTAACTTATTCTCAATGTCATTTCTCGGCCTTTTATAGTGATCTTTCAAAAATTTGCCCGTTGAAGAGATAGGCTTATTTTTGAAAGTCACTTGCGATCGTTGGCTTGTCTTGTTGCATCCTTGGAATTGCCATTTCCTCGTATGAATTGTTTTTCACCTTTTCGAGTTCGACACGGTGTAGTGCTTCCCATTTGTTCATTCCTTTTACACGCTTCGGGACCGAGCACTCGAGAAAGGTGGTATTATGGAGATATTACTTGTTTAAGTAATTCTCTTGATTTCTCGGCAACGGATCTTTTTGATTATCTCGACTTGATCGCATTTCTTTGCTTTCCCAGGTGACTTAGAGTCACTTCCAATCATGGATGACTCTTTTGTCACTTCAACTTGAGACTTGGCTTTTCTTGAGTTGACTTGATCGATACTCCATTCATTTTGCATATCACCGCTTCTTGATAGAGTTCCGTCTACTCTTCTTCTTCGCCATACTCAAACTGTCACAAATGAGTCTTCCTTCTAGTCTTGATTGTCTTCTTGCATGTTAGGGTGTAGGCCGATTTAACTCGGCTTGGCGATTTCTATTTATTACAATGCATTTTACAACAAGAATGGGGTGCCAAGTTCCTATTCTAAGTTTTACATGGCATTCATCAAAATCTAAACAATAAATTTCCTAACAATTTCCCCTTTTTGATGATGCCAAAACTTAAACCATTCAAGAATGCAAATAGCAAAGATACATACAGATAGTGTATTCACATATAATGTATGCGTAGAATCAATCTTTTTATTGATCATAACATTCTTGTTCTTTTACACAGCATTGTTTTACAAGGTGTATCGAGCAAACATTTGTCTACAGTAAAAATAAAGAATTTATAGCTTTATTGCGTAAAACTTACATAGTGTGTATTTACATCATAAAATACATGAAGGGGTGGACAACAACACTTCATCTCCTTATCTCCTTTTTTCATCTTGTTCAAGATCTTACGCTCTTCTTCTCTTTTTCTCATCGTCACCGCTCTTCTTCTTTCTTTTCATATGCCTTCTGGCAGCCTTCATCTCTTCTTAATCTTTCTGTCTTTCCTCCCATAGCTGAGTTTGTCTCTTGTTTTCTTCTTCTATTCTTTTCGCATACTCAAAGATTACTTTTAGCCACTTGCAAATTTGCTATTTGGTCAAGAACCCATTGATGAGATCCCTCCTTTCTTGCCTAGATCTACGTATTCAATGTTTTTTGGGCAGAGGCCTGGTCCGAAACCTCTTCCTCCACCACGCTTCTTCCTCTACCTCGGGCGTGTATTGTACTTGGGTCTTCTTCTTTCCGGTGAGTGACCGGCGGAGTGACCAGCAGAGTGATCGGTAGTCCGTCGCTGTCGCCTTCTTCACATTACGTGAGACCCTTTTCCCAAGACAAGTCCCAAGCTTGAGCCATAGACATATTTGCAAACTATCCTTGGGATGCGAGCGTTTTAAATTCATCAATCGATCGTGGCTCGTCCGACATCCGAGATGGCATAAGTGTCTGTCTCTTTGGAATGCCTCCATGTTGTTTCAAGATGTTCATGACTCGGGCATCCATTCTTCCTTCCACTTCCTCCATCCCCGCTTCAATTGTCTTTCTCTTTTCACCATAGATATAGCAGAGTGTTGGAGTGGCGAGTCACGGGAGTTTTTGCGATAATGTCACGTGACAAGACCTTGTTGGGGGTTTGTGCAATCATCAAGGTCACATCTTTCGATCCTTCCCCTCAATGCATTTTCCTTTCTTTTGTTTCCGCGTAACTTCGCCATTTGTCTTTCCTTTGCCTACATCCTCTTTTTCGACGGATCTCTTCGTGCTTTAAGGTATTCCTCTTCCCCTTTTTGGCATCATCAAAAGAGAGAGGGACACTGAAACATCTTGGCAAGCGTGAAGTCGAGCCGCAAATGGTAGAGTTCTCGTCTCGAAGTCACTGTGGAGTATGCAACACTAAATTCGGATCGAGTAGCATTGGACTCTCAAATTAGCTTCATCTCGGCCATGAGAAGGCTGAATTTTCGATTCATGTTTTATTCCAAACGTTGTAGATCACTCTTATTTTGCTCACGCAGCAGCCTTTATCTCGGCAGGTGTGAGCTTCATGCATGTGCTCAATGTGTTCTCTCAACTTCATTTTTGCATCGGCATTCTCGGCTCTCCATACCAGCAGAACTTGTTGAACAATGTTTCAAGTATCTAACTTGTTCCACACGCATTGTTTCTTCTTTGTTGCCACCATTCCCCGATCCGGATTGTTATGCCTCTTAAGTCGGCCATAAGATTGGCATCTCTGTTGTCCGATCGCATGTCCATAGAGGCCACGATGCCCCTCCATCCGTTCAATCTCGGCAAATAATGCCTTGAACACTTCGCGGACTTCTGATTCCGATTCTTCCGGTGATGGCCATGCGTCAAAGTCATAATCACCGGAACAATGGTACCGATGGAATAACAGAGCTGGTCTATGGAAGCGTGCGAGTTCGTTCTCGACTCTTCGAGGAGGTCGTGTACCTCCAGAGAGAAAGGAAAAAGATTCTATAAAGGAATCATCACGGCCAACCGGGTATTTGTTCAATAATGAGAGGTGCGCGTGAAGTTCCTTTTGGAGTCGAACCTCTGCAGCCTTGGGAAGCCTCGCGCAGATGGACTCGTCTGGTGGGGTCTTTTGTGAAGTGGACCCACTTTGCCGAGCCTCGGATGTTTCAACAACTTCGTTGGTCTCGGTGGTTTCTCCAATTGAGTAGATCGGTCCTCGGCCGTATCGAGCGTCATCGGACGATGATGAGATTTCCATTGGTGGTTCATCATCAAAATTAAAGGTTTGACGAGTAGTCTTGGGATCGACTTGCTCGTGCTTGGAACATCCCACTGAGTCTTTTGAGGTCATGGGGATGACTCGGAACCTTTCTTCGCCGCGCTTTCGATCCCGAGAAAAGGTTACATCGGATTATCCTCGGGAATCATGAAGCGCGCTTATCTCCTTTTCGATGGGTCGATGATAGCAAGAGGGATGTTCTCTACTTCAGCTTCTTCTTTACCCCGGGGAAGTCTCAACCTCCCGTGGGCCTTCATTACCTCCCGCAGTCTCGACTGCGCCGAGGCTCGACCTCCCTTTCGACAAAGTGTCGGCCTATCTTAGGTCTTCTCGTGGTGGCATCCATTGGAGTCTCAATCCCATGGATTGCACTTTCATCGCCCATAGTGTTAACTCCCAGTACATTCCTTCTGTGCCTCGTGCCTCGATCGTCAGAGCCTTCAAAGAAGCCATTGGCATCTAGAGCAAAGCATCTAAGCCGAGATCTCAACTGCCTCGAGCTTCGTTCATGACAACTTGTTGTTCGTTCAATGTTTGTACTTTCTCCACTTCGCCTCCCGGATTCATTGTTGAGTCATCCGCAAGCATTTTCCGACCTTGCCGCAGTGGAGGAAGTTTCCCCCGGCGGCGCACACCGAGTGACTTGGAATGGGGTCACTCGTCTCCAAACTCCCCTGTTTCTATTGAGTGTTGGCCGTTCGGCAGTGGTAAAACACCTTCAATAGGGGTTGGCTCGACCGGGGTCCCAACTATCCCGATTTCATCGCCATTTCCCTTATCGCTTCTTCCGAGTGAGTGGGGAAGTGGTGGCAGCAACAATGATGGCGATTTGCTAAACCACTCCCATTGGATCAATTTCATTTGTGTTCGAGGACTCTCCTGGTCCCTCCATCAATCTTTGCTCGTGAAGGATTCTCGGATTCGTGCAATGCTTTGCTGCATTTGCAACTCTTCGTGGCGGCAAAGAACAGAGTCAGGATCCTCATCATGTCGAGAGAAGACATCAAGGAGAGGATGTGTGTGTTCTATGGTGCGGAGATAGGACAGATCTTTGGCCTTCTCCGTGCCTCGCCTTCCTCTCGCCTGTTGTCTTTCCTTCTCATTGTCCTTGAAGATCTGCGGGATATCTCGTGCGATTGTCTTCATCGATCTTGGGATCACAAAGTGGTTAGTCCAAGGAAGTTTAACAGATTCTCTTCTTCTTCTATAAACTTGGGCCGTTGGAACTGTTCCCTTGATTTACTCAATTTCCATTTCCTCCACTCACGCAGACGATTTTGGATGTCCGGGTAAGGTGGAGATAGGATCACCACATCACTATCACTCGTCGCCTTCTTCTTGTGTCTCGGTGCGCGGACTACAACTATTTCTTGAGGTTGCCTCACGGTGATCGCCACAAGAAACTTAGTTGTTTCATCAATTACATCCGGGGACTCGATCGCTTTAGTAGTTTCTGGTATTTGTTCAGCAGTGGCCGACTCAAACGGTTTTCAAGCTCGGAGCACTTGATGATTTTTCTTCGTCTTGGTTTGTACCGAGAGGGATTTCCGGGTTCGAGACGCTTTTTTCGAGTCTTGGGCGGCGGGGGCTTTGGTGTCTTCTTCTCGAGGAGGTGGCCGTCTTGGCTTATCGATTCTCCTCTTTTTGACGATCGGAGAAGGTATTTGAGAGTCCTTTTCGACCGCTGCTTTGGCAGGGACACTACCAGCAGAGCAGATTTGACTTTCTTTCTTTGCAGAGAAGCTTTTCTTAGCTACCATTGCAGGGGCGACTTTTCTTCTTTGGTGGAGAGGAAACAATTGTATCTTGAGGTGGTCACCGATTCCCCCTCACTCGTGTCGGCTCTCTTGGCGTAGGCTCTCTCTCGTGCGCGGAGAGGTTTGATCTCAACATCCTCTTGTTAACATGGAACGCCTTTCCCATACAAGAGGGACTCCTTAAACCTACATCATCCAGGCCAATCACTGGCCATATCCCAGGGATCCTCCAAATGTGCCATCTTCCTTGAAGGATTTGTTCCCTACATTCGGCATAATCTGCATTAAGACAAACTCATTTGATTTATTTTCCTTTCTTCAATGATCGCGGCCATTACGATCAACTTTGCTTTTGTGATTGGTCAAAGTCGCCAAATTTGATGTCAATACATTTGGCAACTATGTCCAATGACTTGTGATAGTCCTCCTTCAAGTAGCCTCTTGTTTTTTGTGTAAACTATTTTATCAAGATAGTCGGGCTTGGCTATTTCCTTCCAAGCGGCGACCGAGTTTACATCGCCCGTTAATTTCGATGCTCCTTCCGTTGGTAGTGAGCGGTGTTCACCAAATCCTGCGAGAGATGGTGAGTCGCTTTCCGTGAACAGATGACTTTATCCCTTCATCGTGAATCTCGGCATTCACGTAGAATCGTGCGACCTCCTCCACGAGGTCATCGGATATTCCAAAGATCGTAAAACGATTTCAGGCGTTTCTAATTTCTAATTTCTCAGCAATTTTCTTTACCAGGGTGTCATCGGACCCCTGTTTCACCATGCCGTCGAAATCCACAAAGAGACCGGTGTGGATTTGCTTTCCTAACTTGGTAAAATCATAGGTTGGTGCCATTTTTCAGGATTTTATCAAAGAAAAACTTAGAGATTGATTTGAAGATAGATAGGGTTTTGAGAGAATTTTTTTGCCTTTGCTTCCGAGAGAGAGAAATGAACATTTTGGTAGTGTGTGAGAGAAACGGACGAAAATGGTTTAAGTATGGTTTATGAAAGGACGTGCGGGTGGTTTTTGAAATGTGATCGAGATCAACGGTTGAGATTTTGCACGCCTATTTAGCATTTAATGTCTCGTATTTAATGCGGCAAAGATTTATATCCAATCATAAGCTTGGTGTGCAGCTTTATGTCTCGTACACATCATCATTATCCGACGTCATTCTTAAAAACATTCCCACTTCAGAAAAACAATCTGCGTTTTTGTCACTTTGCTCATAAGTGACTCGAACTTATCCCTTAGCCGATTTAACTCTTCTTCTCACAGTTCTCTTAGTGACTCAACCTAACAAATGACTTGGTATAGTCAGTTTGTCTTTTCAATACTGGTGATTTACTTAGCCGATTTGTGATTTGACTCTTTTTCCTTTTTTTTTTTTTTTGTCTTCCATTTCTTTTCTTTGAGTCTTCTCAATGTTAACTCACTCAATTAACCCTAACTCATGCTTGAGTTCTTCAAATCTTGACTCACGTAATGGTTTTGTGAAGATGTCGCCCAATTGTTTATAAGTTGAGATATATTCTAAGATGATGTCCTTCTTTTCAACATGATCTCTTATGAAGTGATATCCGACATCGATATGCTTTGTTCTTGAGTGCAACACAGATTTTGAGTGATTGCAATTGCACTTGTGTTATCACACATGATTGGAATTTCTTTTTCCTCAACTTCATAGTCTCTGTTCTTTGCCTCATCCATAGGACTTGGGCACAACAAATGCCCGCAGCCTATGTATTCTCGTTTGTAGAGGTGGCTATTGAATTTTGCTTCTTGCTAAACCAGGAAATTAGCTTGTTTCCTAGCATTTGACATGTGCCTCGAGGTGCTTTTTCTCATTAACTCGCATCCAAAGATAGTCGAGTCCGAATAGCCAATTAGCTTGAATCCACCTTCCTTGGATACCATAAGCCAACTTTTGGCTTCCTTTCAAGTATCTCAATATTCTCTTAGCTTCATGTCATATGGCTCTCTTTTGGAGCAGATTGAAATCTTGCACATACACCTACAACAAAAGTGATGTCCGGCCCGCTTGATGTAAGATAAAGTAATGATCCAATAAGTGCTCAGATCTTGTTTGATCTACAGCTTGCCATCCGCATCCATGTCCATTTTGGTGATGTATTCATTGGTATTTTCACGTAAGACTTCTCCTCCATACCAAATTTCTTCATTAAGTCTCGGTGTATTTTGTTTGACTTATGAAGGTTCCATCCTTCAGTTGTTTCACTTGGAGTCCAAGGAAGAATGTTAGCTCTCCCATCATGCTCATTTCAAATTTACTTTGCATGAGGTTTGAAAATTTTTCACACAGCTCTTTGTTTGTGGATCCAAAAATGATGTCATCCACATATATTTGAACAAGTAGTATACTCTTTTTGTCTTGAATTCTGAAAAGTGTTCTATCTACTTTTCCTTTTGTGAATCCATTCTCAGTTAGGAATTGTGACAAGGTATCATACCATGCTCTGGGTGCCTGTTTCAATCCATACAAGGCTTTCTTGAGTTTGTATACCTTATCTCCAAGAGTCTTCCGCTCAAATCCCGGAGGTTGTTCAACGTACACTTCTTCTTCAAATAAACCATTTAGGAATGCACTTTTTACATCCATCTGATATACAGTGAAATTCTTGTGAGCTGCATAGGCAAGAAACATCCTTATAGCTTCCAGTCTTGCTACAGGAGCAAATGTTTCATCAAAATCTATTCCTTCTTCTTGGCAATATCCTTTGGCTACTAGTCTTGCCTTGTTTCTTACCACTCGATCCTTCCTCGTTCATCTTGTTTCGAACACCCATTTAGTACCAATGACATTTTGATGTGTGGGTCCTTGAACTAATTCCCATACTTTATTTCTTTCAAACCGATTCACTCTTCTTGCATAGCTTGAATCCAATGTGTGTCATCCAATGCTTGTGACACATCTTTGGGCTCTATTTTGCGAGATAAAGCATGTGAACATGGCTTCGCTTGAGTTCGATCTTGTTTTGACACCTTCTCTTATATCTCCAATGACAAGTTCGTGGATGGTCTCTCATCCATCTTACATCAGTTGGAGTAAGTTAGCGGATTCGATGCGTCTTGCGGTGGTTAAGCCGTGGTCCGCTCTCTCGTAATCACTTACCGCAAATTTTCCAATTTGTTTTTGAGATTCACTATCTCATCTTCTTCTCGAATTTATAATTCCAACTTCAACATAGGGACTCTTCTCAGATGGTTGGATGATTCACTTATCGGTGACTCTTCAATGTCTTCTCCATTTACATTTGGCTCATCGAATACCACATGAATGGATTCTTCCGCAACCATAGTCCTTTTGTTGAGTATCAGGCTTTGCTTTCACTGAGTATCCTAAGAAGATACCTTCATCGCCTTTAGCATCAAAAGCCTTTAGATTGTCTTTGCCATTGTTGTGGATGAAGCATTTACATCCAAATATTTCAAATATGCAACATTTGGTTTTCTTCCATCCAAATCTCATAGGAGTCTTTGTGTTGCTTGTTTATCATACATCTGTTTTGAGTGTAGCAAGTCGTGTTGATTGCTTCACCCAAAATCTTTTGGTAACCCCGCTTCAACCTAACATGGTCCTTGCCGCTTCTTTTGACGATTCTGTTCCTTCTTTTTCGCAACTCCATTCTCATTTGGAGTCCTTGTCGGCCGATAGTTCATGACCAATACCATTTTCAATACAATATCGAAGTTATTATTCCATTGACAAACTCGGTTCCTCTCGTCGATCTTATTTTGATAATGGTTTGGCTCTTCTCGCTTTGAATCCTCTTCATCACCGTGGTAGTTTTTGTAGAGTTTCTTTTTCTTCTTACACATGAATATTGTCCATGTATATCTTGAGTAGTCATCTACTACCACCAAGGTGTATTTCTTTCCACTTATGTCGGGCGGGTTCCATTTGGGCCAAATAGATCCATATGTAGCAGATGCAATATTCTTGTTGAAGATGAACATGTCTTTTCTTTGAATGAAGATTTGATTTGTTTTCCTTTCGACATGCATCACATATACTCTCCTTCTTGTATATCGAGTCCTGAAGTCCTTCCACAAGACTACTTCACGGCAAGCTTGTTAATCGTTTTGAAATTCAGGTGACTCGGCTTTTGTGCCACAACCCAACTTGATTCAATTTGTGCTCTTCGCTAATAGACATGTCTTTGTGTGTAGCGGTTGACCAATCTACTACATACATGTTCTTTTGTCCGCATCCTTGCAACACAACTTCATTCGATTCAAAAGATCCTTGATTTGGCATACACCCATGTTGAATCCAACATTATAGCCCTTGTCACGAGTTGATCGATGCTCGATAAGTTGAAGTTGAGTCCTTCAACATATGCAACATCTCGCAATTTCTAATCCATTCCTCTTGATGGATCCAATGCCTCTTATTTCACCAGGAGCTTCATTTCCTCCAAATATGACTTTTGCTCCTTTAACTTCCTTGAATTTTGACAGATTTCTCTTATTTTCGTCATATGTCCGGGAACACCACTATCCATGTACCAGGTTCCTTGGCACTCAACTGTTCTTTGAACCGCAATCAAGGAAATTAAGTTTTAGGTACCCATACTTGTCCAGGTCCCGAGGGGTTAGAATTGTAAGATGATCCAACCTACTTATAGCCAAATGATTTGACTCTAAGGGGTTGTCATCTATCGATGCCATAATCATAATTAATCCTCGCAAATTGCTTGGGGATTCTAGGTTCATACAACTCGTCTCTTTTTTGTCCGTATGTCTGTGTATAAGTTTTAGCAATCGCTTCTTTGGGTAATTGTGGTGTCTCGAGTGTAGTTCCTAGGTGCATATGTGTGCCGATGAAAGCTCTTATATTTTTGGAATGGCCTTTCTTTGAGTTCTAGGCCTTTGCCATTTGGGCTTATATTCCATAAGTCTATGCCGATAGTTCACATTATTCCAATCACTTGGCTTGGATATTTTCTACCATTCCCATCATATGTATTTCTTTTATGGATTTTTGGGGTTTTGGTAGCTCGCTTTTTCTTTACTGAGTATTTTTACATTTGGAGTTTCTTTGAGAACCCTGGTGAATCTCTTCTCACATTGCCCTTTCAAGCGCACTCAATCATTGTTTTCCTTTTCCTTTATAACCAAGGCCAGTTTGCTTGTAATTGTGCTTTGGAGTGAATGTGTGTGCAACATTTAGAGTTTTGGATTTTTTAGACTCTTCATGGCTTGAAGATCCTTTTTCCAAAATTACTTTTGAGGTTTGACATAGCACAGAGGAATTAAATCCTAAGCCTGTCTTGTCTCCACATTCTCTTTGACTCATAATAAGATCATCCAATGATTTAGATGCCTTAGTGAATGAGGCAATAACATTTTTGAGGTCATTCTCCTCTTCTCTATGGCAGCAATTTCTGCTATTAATTTAGCATTTTCAGCCTTTAAACTTTCATTCTCATCAGCTATTTGACTTAGAGTACTCAGCTCCTTAGTCAGCTTTGAGTTTTGGCTCTTGAGTAGGCTGTTTTCCTCATTTAATAGTGTGTGTGAGGATTTAATGTGTTCAAAATCTTTCATCATTTTGCCTAATGAATCATAAAGATCAGTGGGTGATGAAGTGTGTGTGTCACAGTCACTATCACTAGAGTCTGAGTTTGATGAGTTAGAGTGTACCTCATCTTCTTGGTCAGGTTGATCTTGTTCCTTGGCCATCAAGCAGATCAGGGCTTCTTCTTCAGAGTCACTTGAATAGTCAGCTTCACTGCTCTCTGAATCAGCTATGTCTTTTGACTTGGCTGTTTCAGCAGTCTCTGCAGCCAACATTGCCTTTCTCTTTTCTTGTCTTCTTTCTCTGAAGACCTTTCTTTCTTCTTCATTCTGTATTTGTTAACTACAGGGTATAAGCGATCAATGGCATAGTGACCTGGTTGTCTACAGTTCAAAGATAGATATTCACCTTTTGATCAGCTCTTTGATATTCACTTTTTGATGATCTGTTCTCTTGGTTGGTCTGTCTTTCCTTGATTTGGAGGAGCGAGTGTCTTCCGGAAGATTCGCCCTTTTCTCTCTTGTAGTTCTTATTGAAGAACTTGTTGAACCTTTTAACCATCGTGGCTATTTCTTCCGGATCAATGATTTCTTTGACCTCGACCTCTCTTCCGTCTTTAACAATTAGAGCGAGTTGTTTTGGGTACAAATTTGTCTCTTCCTGGTCTTTTCTTCTCACTCAAACTCGTAGGCTTTGAGGTCCGAGAATAGTTCATGGTTGGATGTCTTTGATAGGTCCATGGAATGTCTTAGTGCCATGACCTTCATTTCCCATTCAGGTTTGGAAGACTTTTAGGATTTTCATACACATTTCTTCGTGTATATTCCTTTCCAAGTGCGAGATAACTCGTTGGTGATTTTCGTGAATCGAGCATCCAGTTGACCCAGGTTTTCTCCCGAGATCATTTTGAAGTTCTCAAATTTCGTACAACCACCGATAATTTGTTTTCTTTGATTTGCTCGAGCCTTCACAAATCGGTGTTAGCTTGTCCCGAGATATCTTTAGCCGTTTTGCATGATTTGACTTTATTGAACATGGCTTTGTCCAAGGTTTTATAAAGGATGTCCTTGGCTACATTGTCCAGGTTGTATCTTTTTTGTCATCATTTGTCCATTCGGTTCTTGGTTTTTCAACCATGATGGTCCGGGAGCAACATCCTCTTCTCCTTCAATGCACTCTTCTTACCGTGTGTTCACCTTTAAGATTTGCGAGTGGCCCATCCTCTATCATTATCCACATCTCATCATGTAATCTTTGATAGATGAGCCCGCATACGAATTTTCCAATCATCAAATCTTCAATAGTGAACATAGGGATGCGTGTCAAATTTGCTTCCATGATAATAACTTTTAATGATAAAAGAGTTTTGAAAGTTTAAGTACTAAAGCGAGACTTTGAAAAGTTTGGAGATCTAGTTCAAGAACTGTGCGGAGGGTTCAATGAACCAACCGCTCCGATACCACTGTAGGTCCCAAGGGGTGTAAGTGTAAGGTTTAGAAGGGGGTTGAATAAACCTTACCAAATTTTCGATTTAGTCCTTTTAAATATTCGAGTTGATACTACACAGTGTGTCCTTGATGGACAAACTAATTTAGTTAATCAAGAGAGTTAGTCTCTCAATGTAATCAATCGAATGTTGATGGAATAACTCAAATTGTTGGGTCTAAATTAACTCAATCGTGGTTTGTTTTCAATGGAAGACTTAACACCCTTAAGTTTGGTTAAGCAAGGATTTAGTGCTTGGTTTAGTACTTAGAAATTATCAAGTGGATAGCAAATTTATCGCCAGATTTAAACAATTAAGATGCAGGAATTAAAGTCTTTGAAATGTAAATGACACAATGAAATTTTTATAGAGGTTCAAGATGGGGTAATTCTTCTACTCCTCTCTTCTCCAACTCCCGGAGGAATCCACTAGATATTGATCAAGATACAAAGTGGTAGCAGTATCCGGATACAAGTCTTGATCACACAAATGGTGACTTGATCCTTTGGGACTCGATGAGACGCCTTGATCACTCACGGTGGCTTCTCTCGCACGACTCGGCCTTCTTCACAGGGGACCGCCTTGCTACTACAACTCACTTGCTCAAGCTCTTTGGATTTGATCACGAAGCCCTCCAAAAGCTCAAGACTTGGTTCGACCTTGAACCTTCCTACAATCCTTCGTGGAATGTAGACCCCTTGATTCCTCAAGATTTTCCTCTTCAACCGATTGAAGTTATCTTTCCTTCACAGTGAGTGTTGGATTGATGTTCTTCGTAGTGTAGGCTTGAGGATTGAGAATATTTCAGATTTTCGAATAATTGCTTGAACGTTTTCTCGTTGTGTCCGTAATTTATTCTCAATGTCATTTCTCAGCCTTTTATAGTGATCTTTCAAAAATTTGCCCGTTGAAGAGATAGGCTTATTTTTTAAAGTCACTTGCGATCGTTGGCTTGTCTTGTTGCGATCCTTGGAATTGCCATTTCCTCGTATGAATTGTTTTTCACCTTTCGAGTTCTCGACACGGTGTAGTGCTTCCCATTTGTTCATTCCTTTTGCACGCTCGGGACTGAGCACTCCGAGAAAGGTGGTATTATGGAGATATTACTTGTTTAAGTAATTCTCTTGATTTAGGCAACGGATCTTTTCAGATTATCTCGACTTGACCGCATTTCTTTGCTTTCCCAGGTGACTTAGAGTCGCCTTCCAATCATGGATGACTCTTCTGTCACTTCAACTTGAGACTTGGCTTTTCTTGAGTTGACTTGACGATACTCCACTCACCGCATCTCACCGCTTCTTCAAGAGAGAGTTCCCGTCTACTCTTCTTCGCCATACTCACTGCCTCAGCAATGAGTCTTCCTTCTAGTCCTCGATTTGTCTTCTTGCATGTTAGGGTGTAGCCGACTTAACTCACCTTGGCCAAATTTTATTTATTACAATGCATTTTACAACAAGAATGGGGTGCCAACTTCCTATTCTAAGTTTTACATGGCATTCATCAAAATCTAAACAATAAATTTCCTAATGTAGTGTTATAAAAGAAACACGTATGAAGGAATGGTAGAAAGTACCCAAGCCAAGCCGATTGGAATAATGTAAACTATCAAAGAAAGACCTATAGAATATAAGCCCAAATAGCAAAGGCCTAGAACTCAACAAAGGTCATTCCAAAGGCACATGAGCTCTCATCAAAGACACATATGCACCTAGGCACTACACTCGGAGATATCACAACTACCCAAAGAAGGCAATTGCTAAAACACATACACAGGCATACGGACACAAAAAGAGAAATTTGTATGAACCTAGAACCCCTGCCAGGTTTGCCAAAATTAATTATGATTATGGCACTCGATAGATGGCAACCCCTTAGAGTCAAATCATTTGACTATAGGTTGGTTGGATCATCTTACAATACTAACCCCTCGGACCAAGGCAAGTATGGGTACCTAAAACCTAACTTCCTTGATTGCAGGTTCAAGGAGCGGCTAAGTGCCAAGGAACCTGGTACATGGATAGTGGGCATTCCCGGACACATGACAGAAACAAGAAAAATCTGTCAAAATTCAAGGAAGTCGAGGTGCAAAAGTCATATTTGGAGGAAATGAAGCTCAGGAGAAATAAGAGGCATTGGATCCATCAAGAAAAATGGATTAGAAATCACGGATGTTGCATATGTTGAAGGACTCAACTTCAACTTGCTAAGTATCACCAACTCGTGACAAGGGTTATAATGTTGGATTTAACATGGGTATATGCCAAATCAAGGATATCAATCAAATGAAGTTGTGTTGCAAGGATGCGCACAAAAGAACATGTATGTCGTGGATTGGTCAAATCGCAACACCAAGCACTGTCATAGCAAAGAGCACAATCAATCAAGTTGGTTGTGGCACAAGAAATCGAGTCACCGAATTTCAAAACAATTAACAAGCTTGCGAAGCAATCTTGTGGAAGGACTTCGCACTCAAGATACAAGAAGGAGAGTATATGTGATGCATGTTAGAAGGAAAACAATTCAAATCATCATTCACGAGAAAAGACATGTCCATCTTCAACAAGAATATTGCACCGCTACATATGGATGTATTTGGTCCAATTGAACCGGCTAGCATAAGTGGGAAGAAATACACCTTAGTGGTAGTAGATGACTACTCAAGATATACATGGACAATATTCATGTGTAAGAAGAAAGAAACTCTGCAGAAACTACTACGGTGATGAAGAGGATTCAAAATGAGAAAAGTCAAACCATTATCAAAATAAGATCGACAGAGGAACCGAGTTTGTCAATAGTATAATAACTCAAGATTGTATTGAAAATGGTATTGGTCATGAATTATCTGGCAGCAAGGACTCCACAAACAGAATGGAGTTGCAGAAAGAAGGAATAGAACTCTCAAAGAAGAAGAAGGACCATCCTAGCCAAGCAGGCTACCTAAAACATTTTTCAAGCAATAAACACAACATGCTATACTCAAAATAGATGCATGATAAACAGACGGTGACAAAGACTCCCTATGAGATTTGGACAGGAGAAAGCCAAGTGTTGCATATTTTAGAATATTTGGATGCAAATGCTTCATCCATAACAATGGCAAAGATAATTTAAAGGCTTTTGATGCTAAAGTCGATGAAGGTATCTTCTTGGGATACTCACCAAAGCAAAGCCTCTGAGTACTTAACAAGAGGACTATGGTTACAGAGGAATCCATTCATGTGGTGTTTGATGAGCCAAATGTAAATGGAGAAGACATTGAAGAGTCGGTGATAAATTTCAATCAACCAACCATGCGTAAGAGTCCCTATGTTTCAAGCCGAAGCCGGAATTATAAACCCGGATGAAGATGAGATAGCCGAGTCTCAAAAACAATTTGGAAAATCTGCGACTAAGTGATGACGAGAGAGCTGATCAAAGCAACACTGCTGCAAGACGATCAATCGGCTAACTTACTCCAACTTTGATGTAAGATGGCCGAGAGACCATCCACGAATCGGTCATTGGAGATGTAAGAGAAGGTGTCAAAACAAGATCCTTAACTCAACAAGAAGCAATGTTTACCCGCTTCATCTCACAAATAGAGCCTAAAAGATGTGTCACAAAGATTGGATGACACACATTGATTCAAGCTATGCAAGAAGAGCTAAATCGGTTTGAAAGAAATAAAGTGTGGGAACTGGTTCAAAGACCTACCCATCAAAATATTATTGTCACTAAATGGGTATTGAGAAACAAGATGAATGAGGAAGGCTGCGGGTAAGAAACAAAGCAAGATTGGTAGCCAAAGGATATTGCCAAGAAGAAGGAATAGATTTTGATGAAACTTTTGCTCCTGTAGCAAGATTGGAAGCTATAAGGATATTTCTTGCCTATGCAGCCCACAAGAATTTTATTGTATATCAAATGGATGTAAAGAGTGCGATCCTTAATGGTTTATTGGAAGAAGAAGTATATGTTGAACAACCTCCAGGATTTGAGCAGAAGACTCTTGGAGATAAGGTATACAAACTCAAGAAAGCTCTATATGGATTGAAACAGGCACCAGAGCATGGTATGATACATTATCACAATTCCTGACTGAGAATGGATTCACAAAAGGAAAAGTGGATAGAACACTCTTGAGTAATTCAAGACAGAAGAGCATACTTGCTTGTTCAAATATATGTGGATGACATCATTTTTGGATCCACAAACAAAGAGTGTGTGATAGATTTTCAAATCTTATGCAAAGCAAATTCGAAATGAGCATGATGGGAGAGTCGACATTCTTCCTTGGACTCCAAGTGAAACAATCGAAGGATGGAACCTTCATAAGTCAAACAAAATACACCAGAGATTTAATGAAGAAATTTGGTATGGAAGAGAAGTCTTCGTAAAAATACCAATGAATACATCAATCAAAATGGACATGGATGCAAATGGCAAGCTCAGTAGATCAAACAAGATCTGAGAGCACTTATTGGATCATTGCTCTATCTTTACAAAGAACAGCGACATCACCTTTGCCGTAGGTGTATGTGCAAGATTTCAATCGCTCCAAAAGAAAGTCATATGACTCGCAACCAAGAGGATCTTGAGATATTTGAAAGGAAGCCAAGAAGTTGGCTTATGGTATCCAAAGGAAGGTGGATTCAAGCTAATTGGTTATTCGACTCGACCATTATTTGGATGTAGAGTTGACAGGAAGAGCACCTCAGGCACATGTCAAATTCTTGGAAATAGGCTAATTTCTGGTTTAGCAAAAAGCAAAATTCAATAGCCACCTCTACAACACGAGAATACATAGTTGCGGGCAAACGTTGTGCCCAAGTCCTATGGATAAGACAAAGAAATTGAGAGACTATGAAGTTGAAGAAAAGGAAATTCCAATCATGTGTGATAACACAAGTGCAATTGCAATCACTCAAAATCATGTGTTACACTCAAGAACAAAGCATATCGATATCGAGATATCACTTCATAAGAGATCATGTTGAAAATAAGGACATCGCCTTGGAATATATTTCAATCGGTAAGCGATTGGTCGACATATTCACAAAACCATTATGTGAGTCAAGATTTGAAGAACTCAAGCATGAGTTAGGGTTAATTGAGCTGAGTTGACACTCGAGAAGACTCAAAGAAAAGAAATGAAACACGAAAAAGAGGACAAAGAGTCAACTCTTAAATCGGCCTAAGTGAATCACCAGATCGGAAAAGACGGCTATACCGAGTTAGTGATTGGTTGAGTATTTACATGCGAGGAGAGAAGAGTTAAATCATCTAAGGGACAAACCGAGTCATTTATGAGCAAAGTGACAAAAACGCAATGCGTTTTTACTAAGCGGAAATGTTTTTAAGAATGACGTCAAAGATAATTATGACGTGTAAAGGCAAAAGCCGCACATCAAGCTTATGATTGGATATAAATTTGCCGCATTAAATACGAGACATTAAATGCAAATCGGCGTGCAAGATCTAAGCCGTTGATTTTGATCACATTTCAAAAACCACCCGCACGCCCTTTCATGAACCATACTTAAACCATTTTCGTCCGTTTCTCTCACACTTTACCAAAACTATTCATCTCTCTCTCGAAAGCAAAAGCAAATATTCTCTCTCAAAACCCTTTCAATCCTCGATCATTTTCTAAATTTCGCTCGGTAAAAAATCGAGAAATGCCATCCACTCATGATTTTGTCAAGCTAGGAAAGCAAATTCACACCGGTCTCACGTGGATTTCGATGGTATGGTGAAACAGGGTCCGACGACACCCTAGTGAAGAAGATTCTTTGAGAAACTAGTAACGCCTGGCGTAAAACCGTTTCGACGATGGAGTTTCCGATGACCTATATGGAAGAGGTCGCACAATTCTATGTGAACGCCGAGGTTCACGATGAGGGCATCAAGTCCTCTGTTCATGGAAAGGAGTTCATCATTACCGCCAAGGATTTGGCGTAACAATGCTTGTTATTCGCAAGGAAGAGTGTCGAAATTAATGAAGGCGATGTTGACACGATTCTTGCCGCTTGGAAGGAAGTAGCCAAGTCCGACTATCTTTGAAAGTAGTCTACACAGACTAATAAGAGGTCAAGGAGGACTACCACAAATTGTGGATATCGTTGCCAAATGCATAGATCTCAAATTTGGCGGCTTTGACCACGTCCAAAGCAAAATTGATCGTGAATGGCCGCGATCATTGAAGAACGTAAAGTGAAGGTTGAGTTTGTCTCACAATGGACTAACGCTGTAACGTTGGGAACAAATCCTTCAAGGAGGATGGAACATTTGGAGGTTCTCAGATACGGCCTGGTGATTGGGTACGATGGAGGTACAAGGAGTCCTCTTCGACATGGAAAGGCATTCCATGTAAACAAGAGGATGTTCAGATCAAACCTATCCGGCGCACAGACGAGAGCATACGCCAAGAGGGCTGTCACGAGTGAGGGGGAATCGGTGACCTCGAAGATACAATTGTCTCCCTCCACCAAAGAGGATCGCGCCCCGCAAAGAAAGAAAAAGAAATCGCCCCCCCGCCCAAGTCACTCGCCTCGCCGCTGCGGTGTCTCCCCTCGCAGCTCATAGTGAGAGGGAATCTCAAATACCTTCTCCGGTCGTCAAGAAAAGGAGAATTGATAAGCCAAGACGGCGATTTCTCGTAAGAAGACAATGAATCGGCCCCGCGCCGTGAGGACTCGAAGAAACCTTATCTCAACCAGTAAATCCTCCCTCGGTACAAACAAAAAGAAGAAGAAGAATTTTCAAGCATTCCGAGCTTGAGAACGGGCCGAGTCGCACCACTCACCGAGAAGATACCCGAGACTCGCTGGAGAAGAAGAGTCTCCAAACGTGATCGATGAAACGGCCAAGTCTCGGCCGAGGCCGATCGCCAGAGGCAACTCAAGACCCACTGTAGATAGAACATCCGAGGAACAAGGAATGATCGAGACAACCAGATTACTGTTGATAGGGTCTGTTTCTCCACCGTGAACAGAGGCTACCGAAAGTATCGAAAATCAAGTCTGCTACCCTTAATACCGGAAACGAGGGCCAAAAGAGAATGATGAAGACGATGTAATTATGTACTCTCCATTGTATCCAGACATCCAAAATCGTCTGCTGCGAGAGTGGAGAAAATGGAAGTTCGAGCCTATCCAGAGTGCAGTTTGAAAATCCGAGTTCATTGAGGAAGAAGAACTCTTCGGTTTCTTGAGGTGGACACAAGTCTTGCAAGCCCTTGATGAGGATAATTGCATCAATATATCGCAAATGCGAAAAGAAAACGAACGGGCTTAAAGCTGAGACGCGCAGAGGCACGTGAGAAGGCCAAAGATCTCGCCCTCTCACCGGCACCAACGATCATACACACCCTCACCTTGATTTCCTATCGGAAAGTAGAGAAGGAACAATTACAGAATACACACAAGTTGTCACGACGAGGCTCGCATGGGCCAGTTGTGATCACAATTTGAAGTGCCAAATGCTCTGCAGCTAATGACACCGCTGATGCAATCGAGGCACAGAAGGAACCGCCCCCGGGAGTTAACACTGGCGATGAAAGTGCAATCCATGGAGTTGAGACTCCAATGGATGCCACCTCGAAAGACCCCAAGACACCGACATGTCGAAAGGGATGTCCAAGGCCCTCAGCTGCAGTTGAGACTATAGGAGGTAATGAAGGCCAACGGGAGGTTGAGACTTCCGGGTAGAGAAACCGAAGCACGTAACATCCCTCCCGCTATCATTGATCCATCAAAAAAGGAGATAAGTGCTCTTCACGATTCCCAGGATAATCCTCGATGTAACCTTTCTCGGGATCGGAAGGAGACGATAAAGCCGAGTCATCACCGGATCGATCCCAAAGACTCAGCGGTGAGGATGTTCCAACCACGAGTAAGTCCGACCTCAAGACTACTCGCAAAACATTCAACTTCGATGTTGAGCCACCCATGGAAATCTCATCATCGTTCGATGACGCTTCCGATAAGGCCGATGACCAATCAACTCATTGGAAAAACCAGTTGAGACCGACGGCCGTTGAGACAAGAGAGGCTCGGCAAGTCGGGTCGACTTCACAATAGACCATAGTGAAACAGTCCACCGCGCAAGCTCCCCCGCAGCAGGTTCGACTCCATAAGGGACTTCACGAGCACCACTTATCATTGAACAAATTCTAGTTGCACGTGATGATTCCTTCATAGAATCATTTCCCTTCTCTCCGGAGGTACCGACCTCCCTGAAGAATCGACAAAGATCGCGAGCGCTTCCCACTGACACTCCGATCCTGTCATTCCATCGACACCATTGTTCCAGCCTAACTATGACTTTGACGCTGCTTGGCCGTCAAAAAACAGAGAAAACGGCTAAAGTTCGGGAGGTGTTCAAAGCCTTATTTGCCGAGATTGAACGGATGGAGAGGCACCAGGCCCACCGAACATGAGGGTGGATAACGGGGACGCCAACCTTATCGCCGATTTGAGAGGCATCATAGTCGAGGATCCGGGAGTGGTGGCAACAAAGAAGAAACAATGCGTGTGGAACAAGCTCGATATTTCGTAACATTGTTCAACAAGTTGTTGGTCCGGCGAAAGCCGAGAATACCGATGCAAAGACAAAATTGCAAGAGCACATTGAACAAATGCATGAATCTCACACTATCGAGATAAAGTCATTGCGTGAGCAAAATAAGAACGAGCTCCGCATGTGGAAAAGAACATGGATCGAAAATTCATCTCCTCATGGCCGAGATGAAGTTGGTAGCAGTGAATCCAACGCCACCCGCTCCGAGTTCCATGCGGCTTACTCGCAGCAGATTCAAAGCGAAACTCGCCTATCAAGAGACTAGACTTCCGCTTGCTAGCTTGTTTCGGGGGTTCCTCTCTCCTTTGATGATGCCAAAAAGGGGGAAGAGGAATACCTAAAGGCGTCAAGGGATCGAAGTTGAGAAGGAGGAAGCGATTGTAAAGGGAAAGACAAATCGAGGAAGTAATAAGAGAGAAGAAAGGGAAGTCGTTGAGGGGGAAGGTTCGAAAGATGTGACCTTGATGATTGCTAAAACCCCCAACAAGGTCTTGTCACAACCGATATTATCAAAAACTCCCGTGACTCGCCATTTCGGGGATGAAGGAAGTGGAAGGAAGGATGAATGCCCAAGTTATGGATATTCGAAACAACATGGAGGCATTCCAATAGACAGAGACACCTATGCCATTTCGGATGCGGAATCGAGCCAAGATCTGTTGATGAATTCAAGACGCTCGCATCCAAGGTTATTTCGCAAACATGTCCATGGCTCAAGCCTGGGATTTGTACTAGGAAAAAGGTCTCACACTATGTGAAGAAGCCGACAGCAAAGAAACCACCTGGCGATCCTCTGCTGGTCACTCATTGGGAAAACAAGGCCCCAAGACAATACACGCCCGAGGCGGAGGAAGAAACAGATTGTGGAGGAAGAGGTTTGGACCTAGAACTCCGCCCAAAAACATTGAGTACATAGATCCAGGCAAGAAAGGAGGGACCGGGCCGGATTTGACGAAGTAGCCAACAAGCAAGTGGCTAAGAACAATGTTGAGTATGTGAAGAGAATTGAAGAAAAAATAAAAGACAAACTCAGCTATGGGAGAAAAGACAAGAAAGATCGAGAAGAGATGAAGTCGCCCGAAAGGCGTATGAGAAAAAAAAGCGGTCAAGATGAGAAGAAAAGGAAAAGGTCAAGATGACAGAGTGAGTGAAGAAGATAAAAGAAGGAGGCAACGAAGGAGATGAAGTGTTGATGTCCACCACTTCATGTATTTTACTATGTAAACACACTTTATGTAAGTCTTCTGTACATTGAATAAAATTATGCAATTTCTATATGTGAGTAGATATAGAACAGCATGGTTAGTCTAAGCCCCGTTTAAACTCTGATACAATTTTTTTGGCTTAAGCTCTGATACACTCTGTAAACAGCTATGTAAAGAACAAGAATGTTATGATCAATAAAAGATCGATTCTAAACATTCTCGTGGTTCTACATTTGTCTGTATGTATCGTTCTTTGTTAAATATAATTGTATGAATGTTTTAAGTTTTGGCATCATCAAAAAGGGGGAAATTGTTGGGAAATTATTTTGTAGATTTTGATGAATGCCATGAAAAACTTAGAATAGGAAGTGGACACCCCATTTTTGTTGTAAATCGCATTGTAATAGATAGGGTCGGTCGAGTGAGTTAAGTCGCCTATGCCTAAACATGCAAGAAGACAACGGAGACTAGAAGGAAGACTCACGCGAGGCATTTGAGTATGGCAAAGACGGAACTCGATCGAAGTTGCGGTGAGATTCGGAGTGAAGTATCGTCAAGTCAACTCAAGACAACCAAGTCTCAAGGTTGAAGTGTGAGAAGAGTCATCAATGACTGGAAGTCGACTCAAAGTCACCTGGGGATGTTAAGAAAATGCGGTCAAGTCAAGACAATCAAAGAGATCCGTTGTACGTAAATCAAGAGAATTACTTAAACAAGTAATACCTCCATATCGGCTTTCTTGAAGTGCTCGGTTTAGGAAGAGTGCAAAAGGAATAAACCAATGGGAAGCACGCACCATGTCGAACTCGAAAAATCAAGAATCATTCATACGAGAAAATGGAAATTCCAAGGATCGCAACAAGACAAGCCAACGACCACAAGTGACTTTAAAAAATAAGCCTATCTCTTCAACAGCAGATTTTTGAAAGATCACTATAAAAGGCCGAGGAATAACTCGAGAGAGGTTACCGAACTACGAAAATTCAAGCAAACATTTGAACTAACCAAAAATATTCTCAAATCATTCAAGATAAATCCTTAAGTCTACATTACGAAGGAAATCAATCCAACACTCACTTGTGAAGGAAAGATTACTTCAATCGGTTGAAGAGGAAACTTTTGAAGAATCAAGGGGTCTACATTCCACGGAGGATTGTAGGAAGGTTCAAGGTCAAACCAGTCTCAAGTTTTTGGAGGGCTTCGTGATCAAATTCAAGAAGCTTGAGCAAGTGGGTCAGAGTAGTAGTAGCAAGGCAGCTACCCTGTGAAGAAGTTGAGTCGCACGACGAGAAGCCGGTGAGTGACCAAGGCATCTCCATCGAGTCCCAAAGGATCAAGTTTGTGTGATCAAGACTTGTATTCGGACGTTAACCACTCGTATATTGATCAATACTTAGTGGATTCCTCCGGGAGTTGGAGAAGAGAGCAAAGAGAACAATTACCCCATCTTCGAACCTCTATAAAAACTTATTGTGTCATTTACATTTCAACACTTTAATTTCGCATCTTATTTTTATATCTGCTGATTAATTTGCAAACCAATTGATAATCAATTGAGTGCTAAAACCGAGTATTAAAACAAACTTAATCAAATTCAAGGGTGTTAAGTCTTCCAATGAAAACAAATCACAAGTCGAGTTAAGTCTTTAGTCAAAAAAAAATTGGGTTATTCTATCAACAAACTTAGTCGAAGTCATTGAGTGACTAACTCTATTTGATTAACTAACTTAGTTGTCCATCAAGGACACAACAATGCGATATTAACTCGAATATTTAAAAGAACTAATTTGAAAAGTTGGTAAGGTTTATTCAACCCCCTTCTAAACCTTACACTCACACCCTTGGGACCTACATGACCCATGTTTGACCAATTATTTACGTGGGATCATTAATTTATTTCGGAAAATAAATGATGTAATCGTAATCTACACCGGGTAGATGAAACTAGCATTTTGAATTTCTCAAAACCAATTTGTGGTGTATGAGAAATTAATGCATAAAGTTAGTCACTTAAATGCCTTTTATATAAGGAATATAAAAGGGTGGGAATATGGAAAGCCATATCCCACATAAGAAACATATTAAATGTTTGACTAGTATATATAGAGTTTCACCACTAACAAGGAGTAATCAAGTGGAGCTCCTTATGGTACACCCTAGTGGACCAAGTCAATTTTGACTAGCCTTTGGTTAGCTCAAATAAGATCGGGACGGTGCGGAGCACCGCCCTAGCCGGAGCCCGAGCCAGGCCCGTGCACTCACACATAGTCGCATTGGGCGCACCTTCGAGAAGAGATGCACGGGACCATCGATTGTGCCTCTTGATTAGAAGGCACGATCCAACGATCCAGATCGATCCGACCAATGAATGCACTTGTTCCGACAGACATCTAAAACTCTATACAAAATGACTCCACATGAATCTATTTTAGACATCCGGAAAATCCGAAAATCATCCGCATTTTTGCATATTGTTCTGTCTTTTCCCTTCTCGGAAAGTCGAAACTTCAAATACGTTAAGTTCGGCTTTTGCAAGTCTTTGCTAAGCCGGACTTGAAAGTCGTTGTATCTTAGAAACGATTGCCTAGAACCATTAGCACTTTTATACGGGGCAATTTCGTCTTGGGGATAGAGAATTCAATTCTCGATCGACTTAAATATTATGTCCCATTTTTTGTCCATTTTCTAGAAAACCAAACATCGCAGAAAAACAACAAAACAATGTATATCCATCTTAAAATAAAGTAATTTGAACTATAAAAGAAATATCAACTTATATAACCGAATGTGAGTCACACGAATGGATCCCCCAGATCGCAAAAGTACACATGAGCAATAGATTAAAATATATAACATCCTTCTCCATTATTTGAGAATGAGATACAAAATATATATAGGTTATACATATATCATATTGTTGACGCAGATGTCAACAAGCACAATAACAAGCAATATTTTCCATGCATGCATGCTAGCTAGCTTATTCATACAAGTTTTCACTCATAATCGTTGAAATTGAAGTGGAGAAGAATTTCAAATCTACTTATAATGGAAATTAGGCTCGACATTGACAAATCCATTTAAGGCAAGATTTTGAACCAACCCCAATGTGGATGTAACGATTGTTCCAAGGGATCGAATGGTGGAAACAAGAACGCCATTGGTGGTAGAAAGAAGAACCGGGCAAACAACGGAGTTGAGTGGAAGTTGAACACGGCAAGCCAAGAATAAGTCCCGTCAAAGCAGAAAAGAATATTAAAGGATCCATTAATATTTGTGGTAGCTTGACCAATCGCGGGTTGTAGCACCAAGAATGGAGCAATTCAGCTAACAACCGCCCCAAAGAACACCTTGGCCAGGACAATTTCCGGTAGACGTGCAACAAAGGTTGCGGCTACAGTCAAAGCCACGCAAAGTGATCCTGGCCGTGAGCTAATGGGTTTGAGGACGCAAAGACGAGGAGAGCAATGAGAAAAAGGGTAAAAGCATGGTTGGAAGCCATTTGGAGATTTGGGTATTTGTGTTCTATAAACAATAGTATGTTAGTTCTCTTGTTATTTGTTGTGTCCAAATGTTAGTAAAGAAGCCGCCGTATTTATACTGGTAAATTTGTCTCTAGTATTGCATTCTCTTTTTGAATTTTTTATTACATTTTTTCTTGCGTGTCTTCCGTGCAAGTTTGAAGTACGTAGGGGTTTAGGGGTGGGTTGCTCTACTAATGGTTCTCACCAATTGCACAAGTCAATTGCTTATTTTTTTGTACCATACTGTTATCCAAGTATCTGCCCATATTATTCAAGAGTAATGCGAAAACTTTCCATATTAGCCCATATAGTTGAAGAGCTTGCAATAAGATTTACATTTAAACTACAAAAGTAACTTAATTAAAGTATATGTTCAGAAAGTTTATTGTTCTATAATATGGGCCTTTTCTGAATGCGAAGAGTCACAAAATAAATCTGCAGGCCATATAATATAGTAATAAGTTTTTTCAAATAAAAATTAGTATTCTAGACACTGGAGATTTTTCGTGAGTTGTAGGCTTTTATCCGACTTGTGTTATTTAAACTAGATGCTATGAATCTTTTTATAGTTTCATCATTTATTGTTTTTAACAGATTTTTTTTTGTCTCCTATCGATGTATTGTTCGTTTGGATTAATAATTGTAATTTTTTTTGTCAAAAAAAAAATTATGATCAGTTACTACGTAGTTATTTTAAATCCTTCAGTAACTGTTTTTCATAATCAAGTAGTTTATTTTTATCAATTACTAAGATGCATTTGAATCCTTCTAAATTCAAAAAGAAAATTCAGGTCTTTTCTGAAAACATTCAATCCAAACAAAACTTAATAAGGTTTTCTTTGCTAAATAAAAGTGTGCGTGTGTGTAACATTGCCTTCTAATAACTGAAAATATCGGTAAAATCGTTATAGGTAAAAATTGTAGGTAATATTTATTGACAAAATCTGAAATTGTTGGTAAATACCTACAATATTTTGTTGGTAAATTTAAAATTTGTCGGTGATCTGTCGGTAATTTATTAGTATAATTTGGGGAAAAATAATATTTTTTATTTTGTAGGTATTCAGTAGGTAACCATAAAATTTAGTGACAAAATCGTTTATGTCGATAAATTCTTTCGGTAAATTGGAATTTTCTAGTACGTAGTCTCAAGACTTTTCGTGTTGTGCACGCCATTGTTTAAGGACATAAGAGTCCATTCAAGTGTCACAATTCATTTCCGCCAAAATCGATCACTTCTCGCACATGCGGCTAAAAGTCCGTATAGCTCGGATGCAAATAAATTCTTCCTTTTATTTTTTTGAGGATTATACGGGGTGTTGGGGATAAGGGTGTGGATGGGACGAGATGATTGAGAGATTTGAAATCTTTAATCATCCCGAAGTTCGGAGATCCCAAATTAAATATCCGCACTGAACCACAAAAAAAAAATATTTATCCCGAATGTCTCAAAAGTTCACGACAATTTAGAATGGACATTTGGTTCTAATTTGACGGCCCGAGACGGAAAAAATGGAGATTCAAAAATTATTCATATATAAAACAAACTGTAGGTCCCAAGAGGTGTAAGTGTAAGGTTTAGAAGGGGGTTGAATAAACCTTACCAAATTTTTGATTTAGTCCTTTTAAATATTCGAGTTGATACTACATTTGTGTCCTTGGTGGACAACCAATTTAGTTAATCAAGTAGAGTTAATCTCTCAATGATTTCAAACCGAGCCGTTGATGGAGTAACTTTTGTTGGCTATAATTCAACTCAATGTGGTTTTATTTTCATTGGAAGACTTAACACTCTTATGTTTGATTAAGCAAGATTTTAGAGCTTGATTTAGTACTTATAATTTTATCAAATGGATAGCAAATTTATCAAAGATATATAAGCGATTAATAGTGCAGAATTTAAATTTGAAATGTAAATGACACAATAAGGTTTTTATAGAGTGGACAAATGATGAGAAAAAGATACAACCTGGACAATGTAGCCAAGGACATCCTTTACAAAACCGACAAAGCCATGTTCAACAAAGTCAAATCTTGCAAAACGGCTAAGGAAATCGGGACAAGTTGACATTGATTTGTGAAGGCTCGTGAGCAAATCAAAGAAAACAAATTATCGGTGGCTGTACAAAAATTTGAAAACTTCAAAATGATCTCGGGAGAGAACTGGATCAATTTGGATGCTCGATTCACGAAATCACAAATGAGTACATCCGCACTTGGAAAGGAATATACACGAGAAGGAAATGTGTATGAAAATCCTAAAAAGTCTTCGGTGAATGGGAAATGAAGGTCATGGCACTTTCGAGACATTCAATGGACCTATCAAAGACATCCAACCATGAACTATTCTCGAGCTCAAAGCCTACGAGTTTGAGGTGAGAAGAAAAGACGAGGAAGAGACAGTTGTACCCAAACAAATTTGCTCTAATTGTTAAAGACGGGAAGAGAGCCGAGGTCAAAAAGTCATTGACCCGAGGTAAGAAATAGCCCACGATGGTTAAAAGATTCAACAAGTTCTTTAATAAGAACTACAAGAGAGGAAAGGGTGAATCTTCCGAGGAAGACACTCGGCTCCCTCCAAATCAAGAGAAGATAGGCCAACCAAGAGAACATATCATCAAAAAGTTGAGTATCAAAGGGTCGACAACTCAAGAATGGAAAGAGTGATCAAAAGGTGAATATCTATGTTGGGCTGCAGACAACCAGGTCACTATGCCATTGATCGCTCATATCCTCGTAGTCAACAAGTACGGGATGAAGAAGAAAGAAAGGTCTTGAGAAAGAAGACAGGGGAAAAGAAAAAGGCAATGATGGCTGCAGAGGCTCTTTGAAAGGACAGTGAGATGAGATTGGCCGAGTCCTCGGCAAACTCCAAGCAGAAAATACTACTGAAAAGAAGAAACAGAGCTACCAAAAACACCGGAAAATCCATAAAAGAAATACATATGATGGGAATGGTAGAAAATATCCAAGCCAAAAGTGATTGGAATAATGTGAACTATCAAAGATAGACTTTTGGAATATAAGCCCAAATGGCAAAGGCCAGAACTCAAGAAAGGCCATTCCAAAAGTATAAGAGCTTTCATCAAGACACACATATGCACTAGGCACTACACTCAAAAACACCACAATCACCCTAGGAAGGCAATTGCTAAAACACATATGCAAGCATACGAGACAAAAGAGACAAATTTTGTATGAACCTAGAATCCCAAGCAATTTGCCAGGATTAATTATGATTATGGCATCGATAGATGGCAACCCCTTAGAGTCAAATCATTTGGCTATAGGTTGGTTGGATCATCTTACAATTCTAACCCCTCGGGACCGGACAAGTATGGGTACCTAAAACTTAATTTCCTTGATTGCGGGTTCAAGGAACAGTGAGTGCCAAGGAACCTGGTACATGGATAGTGGTGCATTCCGGACATATGACAGAAATAAGAGAAATCTGTCAAAATTCAAGGAAGTCAAAGGAGCAAAAGTCATATTTGGAGGAAATGAAGCTCCTGGTGAAATAAGAGGCATTGGATCCATCAAGAGGAATGGATTAGAAATCACGGATGTTGCATATGTTGAAGGACTCAACTTCAACTTATTGAGTATCGATCACTACTGTGACAAGGGCTACAATGTTGGATTCAACATGGGTATATGCCAAATCAAGGATATTGAAACAAATGAAGTTGTCTTTGCAAGGATGTAGAGAAGAATATGTATGTAGTGGATTGGTCAACCGCAACACCCAACACCTGTCTACTAGCAAAAAAGCACAAATTTGAATCATGTTAGGTGGGCACAAAAAGCCGAGTCACCTGAATTTCAAAACAATTAACAAGTCGGGCAAGAAGTCATCTTGTAGAAGGACTTCCGGACTCGATTATACAAAAAGGAGAATATATGTGATGCATGTCGAAGGGAAAACAAATCAAGTCGTCATTCAAAGAAAAGACATGCCCATCCTCAACAAGAATATTGCATCTACTTCATATGGACCTATTTGGCCCAAAGTGGAACCACCAAACATAAGTGGAAAGAAATACACCTTGGTGGTAGTAGATGACTACTCAAGATATACATGGACAATATTCATGTGTAAGAAGAAAGAAACTCTACAAAAACTACCACGGTGATGAAAAGGATCCAAAATGAGAAGAGTCAAACCATTATCAAATTAAGATCGAGATAGAGGAACTTAGTTTGTCAATGGAATAATAACTCGATCTTGTATTGAAAATGGTATTGGTCATGAACTATCGCCAGCAAGGACTCCAGCGGGTGAGAATGGAGTTGCGAGAAAGAAGAAGAACAGAACTCTCAAAGAAGCAAAGAAGGACCATGTTAGTGACGGGGTTACAAAAAGATTTTGGGTTGAAGCAATCAACACGACTTGCTACACCCAAAACAGATGATGATATGATAAAAGACGGTGACAAAGACTCCTATGAGATGCGGATGGAAGAAAACCAAATGTTTCATATTTGAGAATATTTGGATGTAAATGCTTCATTCACAACAATGGCAAAGACAATCTAAAGGCTTTTGATGCTAAAGCGATGAAGGTATCTTCTTAGGATACTCACCGAAAAAGCAAAGCCTACAGAGATACTCAACAAAAGAACTATGGTTATAGAGGAATCCATTCATGTAGTATTCGATGAGCCAAATGTAAATGGAGAAGACATTGAAGAGTCGGTGATAAGTGAATCATCCAACCATACGAGAAGAGTCCCTATCTTTGTCAAGTGAAGCTGGAATTATCAACTCGAAGAAGATGAGATATTTGAATCTCAAAAAGAAATTTGGAAAATTTGCGGCTAAGTGACCACGAGAGAGCGACCCCACAAAGAACACGGTACTGCAAGTCGATCAATCCACCAACTTACTCCAACCCGACGTAAGATGGTTGAGAGACCTTCCACGAGAACTTGTCATTGGAGATATAAAAGAAGGTGTCAAGACAAGATCCGAACTCAACAAGAAGCAATGTTCACATGCTTCATTTCGCAAATAGAGCCCAAAGATGTGTCACAAGCATTGGAAGACACACATTGGATTCAAGCTATGCAAGAAGAGTGAATCGGTTTGAGAGAAATAAAGTATGGGAATTAGTGCAAAGACCAAACATCAAAATGTTATTGGAACCAAATGGGTATTGAGAAAAAAAAATGAACGAGGAAGGTTCTGTGGGTAAGAAACAAAGCAAGATCGGTAGCCAAAGGATATTGCCAAGAAGAAGGAATAGATTTTGATGAAACATTTGCCCCCGTAGCAAGATTGGAAGCTATAAGGATGTTTCTTGCCTATGCGACTCACAAGAATTTCATTGTATATCAAATGGATGTAAAAAGTGCATTCCTAAAACGGTCTCTTTGGAAGAAGAAGTATATGTTGAACAACCTCCAGGATTTGAGCAGAAGACTCTTGGAGACAATGTATACAAACTCAAGAAAGCCCTGTATGGATTGAAACAGGCACCGCAGCATGGTATGATACCTTGTCACAATTCCTAATCGAAAATGGATTCACTAAAGGAAAAGTAGATAGAACACTTTTCTTTAATTCAAGACAAGAAGAGTATCTTTGCTTGTTCAAATATATGTGGATGACATCATTTTTGGATCCACTAACAAAGAGTGTGTGAAAAATTCTCAAACCTCATGCAAAGTAAATTTGAAATGACCATGATGGGAGAGCCGACATTCTTCCTTGGACTTCAAGTGAAACAGTGAAGGATGGAACCTTCATAAGTCAAGCAAAATACACCGAGAGATTTAATGAAGAAGTTTGGTATGGAGGAGAAGTCTTCGTAAAAATACCAATGAACACATCGGTCAAAATGGACATGGATGCGGATGGGAAGCTGTAGATCAAACAAGATACTGAGCACTTATTGGATCATTGCTCTATCTCACGCCTAGAGCCGGACATCACTTTTTCTTTGTAGGTGTATGTGCAAGATTTCAATCTGCTCCAAAGAGAGCCATATGATGACCTAAGAGAATCTTTGAGATACTTGAAAGGAAGCCAAGAAGTAGGCCTATGGTATCCAAAGGAAGGTGGATTCAAGCTAATTGGCTATTCGATTCTCGACTATCTTTGGATGCAGAGTGGACGAGAAGAGCACTTCAGTGCACATGTCAAATGCTAGGAACAGACTAATCTCCTGGTTTAGCAAGAAGCAAAACTCAATAGCCACCTCTACTGTGAGGCAGAATACATAGTGCATTGGGGTTTGTTGTGCCTCAAGTCCTATGGATGTGACAAAGTGAGAGATTATGGAGTTGAAGAAAAAGAAATTCCAATCATGTGTGATAACACAAGTGCAATTGCAATCACTCAAAATCTGTGTTGCATTCAAGAACAAAACATATTGATGTTAGATATCACTTCATAAGAGATCATGTTGAAAAGAAGGACATCATCCTGGAATATATCTCAACCGATAAACAACTAGCCGACATCTTCACAAAACCATTATGTGAGTCAAGATTTGAAGAACTCAAGCATGAGTTGGGGCTAATTGGCTGGTGACACTCGGACAAATCAAAGAAGAGAAATGGAAAAGAAAAGGGGAGAAAAAGAGTCGAAAAACAGAAATCGACTTAGTGAATCACCAGATCGGAAAGACAACTACACCGAGTCACGGTGATTTGAGTTGCTAAAAGAACTGTGAGAAGTAGAGTTAAATCGGCTAAGTGATGTTGAATAACTTATGAGCAAAGTGACAAGAAACGCAATGATCGTTTTGACTAAGCGGGAATGTTTTAAGGAACACGTCAAAGATAATGATGATGTGTACAGACATAAAGCCGCACACCAAGCTTATGATTGGATATAAATGTTGCCGCATTAAATACGAGACGTGAAATGCTCAATAGGCGTGCGAAATCCAAGCCGTTGATTTCGATCACAATTCAAAACCGTTTGCACGCCCTTTCATAAACCATATTTAAACCATTTTCATCCGTTTCTCTCTCACACTTCTAAAACTTTCAATCTCTTTCTCTCAAAAGCAAAGGCAAAATACTCTCGAAACCCTATCAACCTTCAAACCAATTTGAGTTTTTCCTTGATATAATCCCGAGAAATGGCACCAACTTATGACTTTACCAAGTTAGGAAAGCAAATCCACAGGTTCGACGGTGGATTTCGACGGAATGGTGAAGCGGGGGTCCGATGACACCTGGTGAAGAAAATCGCGGAGAAGTTGGAAACGTCCAGGACTAAAACCGTTTCTAACGCTAGAATATCCGATGACCTATGTGGAGGAGGTCGCACAATTCTACGTGAATGCCGAGATTCACGATGAAGGGATCAAGTCATACATTCACGGGAAGCGGTGACTATCACCGCCAAGGATTTGGTGAATATTGCTCACTACCGCCAGAAAAGAGCAACCGAGATTAAGGAAGCTGATGTAAACTTGCCGACGCATGGAAAGAGATAGCCAAGTCCGACTTTTGCCGACAAAATAATATACACAAGAAACAAGAGATCGCCAAGGAGGATTATCACAAATTGTTGGACATAGTTGCCAAATGTATCGACATTAAATTTGGCGACTTTGACCAAGCTGTCAAAGGCAAAGCTGATTGTGATGGCTGCAATCATCGAAGAAAAGAAGATAAAGGGCTGAGTTTATCTACAGCAGATTTCTGCTTAACGTGGGGAACAAGTCCTTCAAAGAAGATGGCACATTTGGAGGATCCCGGGATATGGCCTGGTGATTGGCCGGCTATTGGAGGTGAAAGGAGTCCTCTTAGGCATGGGAAGGCTTTCCATGTTAACAAGAGAATGTTCGAGCTAACCTCTCTGGTGCTCGGAAGCGAGCTTACGCCAAGAGAGCGACACGGTGAAGGAATCGGGGAACCTGACCTCAAGATACAAAGCCGCTTCCTCTCTCCTAAGAAGAAAGCTGCCCCTGCGTTGCTAAGAAGATCACGCCCCTGCAAAGAAAGAAAACCAAACATGCTCCCGCCCGCAACAGAGTCACCGCCCTGTGCCGTGTCTCCCCGCCCTGCAGCAGCCGATCGAGAAGGACTCACAAATACCTTCTCCGATCGTCAAAAAGAGGAGAACCGAGAAGCCACGACGGCCTGCTCCTCGTAAACAAACACCGCACCGGCCCCCAGCCGCCCAAGACTCGAGAGGACACCGTCTCTCGAACGTAAATCCTCCGGTACAAACTAAGAGACGAAGAAGACTTGTAAAGCGGTCGAACAGGAGAAACCAGTGAGTCGGGATTACTCGGCTAGCACAAATACCGGAGACTACTCGAAGAAGTAGAGTCTGCCAAGGCAATCAGAGGCAACCCAAGACACAAACAGTGTAGCTCACACGGCCAAGCACAAGAAAGAACCTACCAGAGCGGATAGTGATGTAATGATCCTATCTCCACCTTACCCGGACATCCAAAATCGTGCGTGAGTGGAGGAAATGGAAGTTGAGCAAGTCAAGGGAGCAGTTCCAACGGCTTTGAGTTCATAGAAGAAGAAGAGGAAGCTGCTAAATTTCCTTGGATTAACTCGTGCTCTCCGACTCACGGATGAAGACAACCGCACAGAAATCCTGCAGATCTACAAGGACAAGGAGAGAGAAAAACAAGTGAAGAAGCCGAAGACGTGAGAAGGCAAGATCCGCCCTATCTCCGGCACCACGAACACACACATCCTCTCCTTGATGTCTTCTCGATGGTGACGAGGAACTGAGAATGTCGCCCGCAGAAGAGTTGCAAATGCGGCAAGCATTGCATGAATCAAGAATCCTTCATGAGCATAGACTAATGGAGGGACAGGAGAGTCCTCGAACACACCGAAATCGATCCAATGGGAGTGGTTCAAAGAAATAGCCACCGTTGTTTTCTTGCTACCACTTCCCACTCACTCGGAAGAAGACAATAAGGAAGTGGCGATGCGGGATAGTGGGGACCCCGGTCGAGCCAACCCCTATCGAAGGTGTGCTACCACTTGCCCCAATGGCTGAACCATCAATCGAAAAAGCCGGGAGCTTGGAGACGAGTGACCCCATTCAAGTCACTCACCAGTGGTGCGCCCGAGGGGGAAACTTCCTCCACCGCAGCAAGGTCGGAGGATGTGCAGATGACTCCACAAAGCATGTAGGAGGCGAAGTAGAGAAAACTCAAACACAAGAAGAACAACAAGTTGCCATCAACGAAGCTCGGATAGTTGAGACTGTCTCGGTGAGGTGACAAGCGCTACGAAGGCTAATGACGGCGATGCAGTCGAGGCACAAGAAGGAGCCCCACGGGAGTTAACACACTGGGCGATGAAAGTGCAATCTATGGGGTTGAGACTCCAATGGATGCCATTGTAGAAGACCCTAAGACAGTGACATCGTCGAAAGGGAGGACAAGACCTCGCAGCAGCAGAGAGACCGCTTGGAGGAAATGAAGGCCCACGGGAGGTTGAGACTTCCCGGGTAAAGCAACAAGTAGAGAATATCCCTCCTGGTATCATCGACCCATCCGAGAAGGAGATCAGCGCCGACTTCATGATTCCCAGGACAACCCCGATGTCACTTTTCCGGGATCGGAAGGCGAAAAGAAGGTTCGAGTCATCCCCATGACAAATCCAAAAGACTCAGTGCGGATGTTCCAAGCACGAGCAAGTCTCGATCCCAAGACTACTCGTCAAACCTTTAATTTTGATGATGAGCCACCAATGGAAATCTCATCATCGTCCGATGACGCTTCGATAAGGCCGAGGACCGTCCATGAAATGGAGAAATCATTTGAGACCAACGGTTGTTAAGACAACTGAGGCTCACAAGAAGGGTCCATCGCACAATGTAACCCATTTGAACAAGAGACTACCGCTCGGGCTCCTCAAGGCTGCAGCAGGATCGATTCCCAAAAGAACTTCACGCGCACCGCTCATCATCGAGCGATTCCGGTTGGCGGTGATGACTCTTTTGTAGAATCTTTCCCTTTCTCACCGGAGATAGAACTCCACGAAAAGTCGAAAACGAACAAGCACGCTATTACAAACCGACTCTGTTCTTCCATCGACACCATTGTTCGGTGATTATGATTTCGATGTTGTATGGCCATCACCGCAATGAAGAATCATTTGAAGCTCGAGAGGTGTTCAAGGCACTCTTCTTTGAGGTTGAAAGAATGGAGAGGCATCAGGCCTCTTTGGACATGCGATTGGACAACGAGAGATGCCACCCTTATACCGATTTAAGAGGCATAACATTCGGATAAGGGAATGGTGGCAACAAAGAAGAAACAATGCGTGTGGAACAGGTGAGATACTTGGACAATTGTTCAACAAGTGCTGGTGTGGAGAGTCGAAAATACCGATGCAAAGACAAAGCCGAGAGAACACATTGAGCATATGCATGAAGCTCACACGCCGAGATCAGGCTGCTGCGTGAGCAACATACACATGATCTACGGCGTTTGGAAGAACACATGACAAGAAAATTCAGCCTTCTCATGGTGAGATGAAGCGATTTCAGCAGAATCCAACGCTACTCGATCTGAATTTCGGGTTGCATACAACACAGCAGACTTGAAGCAGAACTCAACCATCGAAGACTCGACTTCATGCTTGCCAAAGATGTTCCCTGGGTCCCTCTATCCTTTGATGATGCCAAAAAGGGGGAAGAGGATACCTTAAAGCAGCAAAATCAAGCCGAAAAGAAAGGAGAAGCGGTGAGTCGGGAAAATCTTTGAGGAAGTCTTGAAACGAGAAGAAAGGAAAGCATGTTGAGGGGGAAGGATCACCAGATGTGACATTGATGATTGCACAAACCCCCAACAAGGTCCATCACGGTGACATTATAAGCGGCAAACTCCCTCGTGACTCGCCACTCCAACACTCTTTGTATCTATGGTGAAAAGAGAAAATCAATTGAAGCGGGGATGAAGGAAGTGGAAGGAAGAATGGATGCCAGGGTGATGAACATCTTGAAAGAACACGAAGGCATCCCAAAGAGAGAGAGACACCTATGCCATCTCGGATGTCGGGACAGAGCCACGATCGGTCGATGAATTTAAAACGCCGAGTCGGGGATACTTTGCAAATATGTCTATGGCTCAAGCTTGGGATCATCTTGGGAAAAGGGTCTCACATTATGTGAAGAAGAAAGCGACGACAGTGAGACTTCCGATCACTCTGCTTTGGTCACTCCGCCTGGTCACTCAATTTGGAAAGAAGAAGACCCGAGACAAAGATACGCCCGAGGTAGAGGAAGAAGCAGCTGGTGGAGGAAGAAGCTTGAGACCTAGGCCTCTGCCCAAGAATATTGAATACGTAGATCCAGGGAAGAAATGAGGGATCTATCGGGCCGGGCTTGACCAAGTGGCAAATTTGAAAGTGGCTAAAACTAACGCCGAGTATGCAAAAAGAATAGAAGAAGAAAACAAGAGACAAACTCGGCTATGGGAGGAGAGACTGGAAAGAATAAGAAGAGATGAAGTCGCCGGGAAAGCATATGAGAAGAAAAAGAAGGCGGTGATGACGAGAAAAAGAGAAGAAGAGAAGAAGATCTTGATCAAGATGAAAGAAGGAGACAACGAAGGAGATGAAGTGTTGATGTCCAACCTTCGTGTATTTTATTATGTAAATACATACAATGTAAGTCTTCGTAATAAAGGCATAAATTCTTTGATTTGTGTGAAGTTATTTATATGCTCACGATACACCTTGTAATGCTTGATTGTGTTGAGGAACAAGAATGATATGATCAATAAAAAGAATTGATTCTGCAAGATACATTCTATGTCAATACACTATCTGTATGTATCATTCTTTGTTTGCATCTTTGAATGATTTAAGTTTTGGCATCATCAAAAAGGGGGAAATTGTTAGGAATTTTATTGTTTAGATTTTGATGAATGCCATGTAAAACTTAGAATAGAAAGTTGGCACCCCAATTCTTGCTTTAAAATGTATTGTAACAATTAGAGAGCCAAGCCGAGTTAAGTCGGCTACGCCTTAACATGCAAGAAGACAATCAAGACTGAAGAAAGACTCATTGCGACAATTTGAGTATGGCAAAGAAGAGTAGACAGAACTCTATTGGAGAAGCGGTGAGATGCGGTGAGTGGAGCATCGGTCAAGTCAACTCAAGAAAAGACAAGTCTCAAGTTGAAGTGACGGAAGAGTCATCCAATGATTGGAAGTCGACTCTAAGTCACCTGGGAAAGCAAGGAAATGCGGTCAAGTCGAGATAATCGTAAAAGAACCGTTGTACGTAAATCAAGAGATTTACTTAAACAAGTAATATCTCCATACCACCTTTCTTGGAGTGCTCGAGCCCCGAGCGTGCAAAAGGAATGAACCAATGGGAAGCACCACACCGTGTCGAACTCGAAAAGGTGAAAGAACAATTCATACGAGGAAATGGCAATTCCAAGAAGCGCAACCCAACGCAAAGTGACTTTCAAAAATAAGCCTATCTCTTCAACGGGCAAATTTTTGAAAGTTCACTACAAAAAGGCCGAGGAGTTTGTTTGAGATAAAAGGGGATGACACACAGAGATAAACAAGCATATTAGAAAAATGAAACATTCTCAATCCTCAAGCCTACATTACGAAGTACATCAATCCAACACTCACTTGTGAAGGAAAGAGAACTTCAACCAGTTGAAGAGAAACCTTGAAAACAAGGGGTCTACATTCCGGGGAAGGATTGTAGAAAGGTTCAAAGGTGAACCAAGTCTTAAGCTTTTGGAGGGCTTCGTGATCAAATCCAAAGAGCTTGAGCAAGTGAGTTTGTAGTAACAAAGCGCTGCCCTGTGAAGAAGGCGAGTCGCACGAGAAGCCACCTTGGTGAGTGATCAAGGCGTCTCGGATCGAGTCCCCTAAGGATCAAGTCGGCCGTTGTGATCAAGACTTGTATACGGGACTGTTACCACTTTGTAAACCGATCATTACCTAGTGGATTCCTCCAGGAGTTGGAGAAGAGAGGAGTAGAAGAATTACCCCATCTTCGAACCTCTATAAAAACCTTATTGTGTCATTTACATTTCAACATTTAAATTCTCACCACTATTAATCGCTTATATCCGCTAATAAATTTGCTATCCATTTGATAAAATTATAAGTACTAAATCAAGCTCTAAAATCTTGCTTAATCAAACATAAGGGTGTTAAGTCTTCATTTGAAAATAAAACCACAAGTTGAGTTGAATTATAGCCAACAAAGGTGAGTTACTCCATCAACTCGAAGTCGGTGAGTGAGAGATTAACTCTCTTGAGTGACTAATTCGATTTGTCCATCAAGGACACAACGTGTACAATTAACTCTGTAGATTTAAAAGGACTAAATCGAAAATTTGGTAAGGTTTATTCAACCCCCTTCTAAACCTTACACTTACACCCCTTGGGACCTACAACTCAAGTTTGTGGTTTGTTTTCACGGAAGACTTAACACCCTTAAGTTTGGTTAAGTAGAGATTTAGAGCTTGATTTAGTACTTAGAGATTATCTAATGGATAGCAAATATGTCGTGAGAAATAAACAATTATGATGCAAGAATTAAAGTCTTTGAAATGTAAATGACACAATAAGATTTTTATAGAGGTTCAAGATGGGGTAATTCTTCTACTCCTCTCTTCTCCAAAAGGAATCCACTAGGTATTGATCAATATACAAAGTGGTAATCAGTATACGATACAAGTCTTGATCACACCTGGTGACTTGATCCTTTGGGACTCGTCTGAGACGCCTTGATCACTCAGCTAGCTTCTCGTGCGACTCGGCCTTCTTCACAGGGCAAGGCTTTGCTACTACAGCCCACTTGCTCAAGCTCTTTGGATTTGATCACGAAGCCCTCCAAAAGCTCAAGACTTGGTTCGACTTGAACCTTCCTACAATCCTTCGTGGAATGTAGACCCCTTGATTTTTCAATATTTTCCTCTTCAACCGATTGAAGTTATCTTTCCTTCACAGTGAGTGTTGGATTGATGTTCTTCATAGTGTAGGCTTGAGGATTGAGAATATTTCAGGTTTTCGATTCTAATAATTGCTTGAACGTTTGTGGTTCGGGTCTTCTTTTGTTCTCAAAGTTATTTCTCGGCCTTTTATAGTGATCTTTCAAAAATCGCCCGTTGAAGAGATAGGCTTATTTTTGAAAGTCACTTGCGTCGTTGGCTTGTCTTGTTGCGATCCTTGGAATTGCTATTTCCTCGTATGAATTGTTCTTCACCTTTTCGAGTTCGACACGGTGTAGTGCTTTCCATTGGTTTATTCCTTTGCACGCTTCGGGATCGAGCACTTCGAGAAAGGTAGTATGGAGATATTACTTGTTTAGGTAATTCTCTTGATTTACGCGGCAACGGATCTTTTTGATTATCTCGACTTGACCGCATTTCGTTGCTTTCCTAGGTGACTTAGAGTCGACTTCCAATCATTGGATGACTCTTCTGTCACTTCAACTTGAGACTTGGCTTTTCTTGAGTTGACTTGACCGATACTCCACTCACCGCTTCTTCAAGAGAGTTCCGTCTACTCTTCTTTGCCATACTACTTGTCTTGTCGGAGTCTTCTTTCTAGTCTCGAGTTGTCTTCTTGCATGTTTGGGCATAGCCGACTTAACTCGGCTTGACCTGAATTTGACCCTATTTATTACAATGCGTTTACAACAAAATGGGGTGCCAACTTCCTATTCTAAGTTTTACATGGCATTTATCAAAATCTAAACAATAAATTTCCTAACAATTTCCCCTTTTTGATGATGCCAAAACTTAAACCATTCAAAAATGCAAATAGCAAAGATACATACGAGATAGTGTATTCACATAGAATGTATGCGTAGAATCAATCCTTTTATTGATCATAACATTCTTGTTCTTTTACACAATTACAAGGTGTATCGTGAGCAAACATTTGTCTACACAAAAATGAAGAATTTATAGCTTTATTGCGAGAAGACTTACATAGTATGTATTTTCATAACAAAATACATGAAGGGGTGGACAAAGAACACTTCATCTCCTCCGTTGTCTCCTTCTTTCATCTTGTTCAAGATCTTCTCGCTTCTTCTTCTTTTTTTCTCATCGTCACCGCTTTCTTTCTTTTCTTTTCATATGCCTTCCTGGCAGCTTCATCTCTTCTTAATCTTTCTTGTCTTTCCTCCCATAGCTGAGTTTGTCTCTTGTTTTCTTTTTCTATCCTTTTCGCATACTCAAGATTACTTTTAGCCACTTGCAAATTTGCTATTTGGTCAAGACGCCCAAAGAGATCCCTCATTTCTTGCCGGATCTACGTACTCAATGTTTTTGGGCAGAGGCCCAGTCCGAAACCTCTTCCTCCACCACCGCTTCTTCCTCTACCTCGGGCGTGTATTGTAGACGGGGTCTTCTTCTTTCCACTGAGTGACCGGCGGAGTGACCGAGAGTGATCGCCGTAGTCGCCTCTGCTGTCGCCTTCTTCACATAACGTGAGACCCTTTTCCCAGACAAGTCCCAAGCTTGAGCCATAGACATATTTGCAAAGTATCCTTCAGATGCGAGCGTTTTAAATTCATCAACCGATCGTGGCTCGTCCCGACATCCGAGATGGCATAAGTGCTCCATCTCTCTTGGAATGCCTCCATGTTGTTTCAAGATGTTCATAACTCGGGCATCCATTCTTCCTTCCACTTCCTCCATCCCTTGTTGGGGGTTTGTGCGATCATCAAGGTCACATCTTTCGATCCTTCCCCTCAACGGACTTTCCTTTCTTTTGTTTCAACACTTCCTCATTTGTCTTTCCCTTCGCAGATGCATCCTCTTTTTGACTTCAGATCTCTTCGTCGTGCTTTAAGGTATTCCTCTTCCCCCTTTTTGGCATCATCAAAGGAGAGAGGAACGCCTGAAACATATCGCAAGCGTGAAGTGGAGCCTGCCGATAGTCGAGTTCGTCTCGAGTGCCTCACGGAGTATGCGGCACGAAATTCAGAGCGAGTAGCGTTGGACTCTTTGAAATTAGCTTCATTTCACCATGAGAAGGCTGAATTTTTCTGTCCATATTTGCTTCCAGACGCATTTGGAGATCACTCTTATTTTGCTCACGCAGCCAGCCTTTATCTCGGCGTGTGAGCTTCATGCATGTGCTCAATGTGTTCTCTCAATTTCGTTTTGCATCGGCATTCTCGACTCTCCATCCATGCAGACTTGTTGAACAATGTCCTGAAGTATCTAACTTGTTCCACACGCATTGTTTCTTCCGTTGCCACCATTCCGGATCTGATTGTTATGCCTCTCAAGTCGTGATAAGATTGGCATCTCTGTTGTCCATTCGCATGTCCATAGAGGCCTGGTGCCTCTCCATCCGTTCAATCTCGACCAAATAATGCTTTGAACACCTCCCGAACTTCATTTGTTTCTTCCGATGCGGTGATGGCCATGCGGCGTCAAAGTCATAGTCACCGAACGATGGTACTGGACGAGATGACGGGAGCTGGTCTATGGAAGCGTGCGAGCTCGTTCTCACGATTCTTGAGGAGGTCGGGTACCTCCAGGAGAAAGGAAATGATTCTACAAAGGAATCATCACGCCTCTTGGGATTTGTTCAATGATGAGAGGTGCGCGTGAAGTTCCTTTTGAGTCGAACTCTTTCGCACTGGAGGAGCTGTCTTTGTAGACTCTGTTTTCACTGGGGTCTTTTGTGAAGTGGACCGACTTTGCCGAGCCTCAATTTTGTCTCAACAGCTTCGTTGGTCTGGTGGTTTTCTCTAATTGAGTTGGTGGTCCTCGGCCTTATCGGAGCGTCATCGGACGATGATGAGATTTCCATTGGTGGCTCATCATCAAAGTTAAAAGTTTGACGAGTAGTCTTGAGATCGAGACTTGCTCGTCCGGGAACATCCCTTGGTGAGTCTTTTGGATCGGTCACGGGGATGACTCGGCTTCTTCGCCTTTCCGATCCCGAAAGGTTACATTAGGATTATCCTGGGAGTCATGAAGCACGCTTATCTCCTTTTCGATGGATCAATGATAGCGGGGAGGGATGTTCTCTACTTGACTTCTTTACCGGGAAGTCTCAACCTCCCGTGGGCCTTCATTACCTCAAGCGGTCTCCCCGACCGCAACGAGGCTCTTGGGCGTCCTTTTCGTGTCGGTCACTGCCTTAGGGTCTTCTGTGGTGGCATCCATTGGAGTCTCAACCCCATGGATTGCACTTTCATCGCCCAGTGTTAACTCCCAGTATTCATTCCTTCTCGTGCCTCGATCGCATCGCAGCCGTCATAAGCCTTCAGGAAGCGGTTGGCACCTCGGTGAGGCGAGTCTCAAGCCTCAACGCCGAGCTTCGTTGATGGCAACTCTTTGTTCGTTTGGTGTTTGTACTTTCTCCACTTCGCCTCCTGGATTCGTTGTGGAGTCATCAGCATTCTCCGACCTTGCTGCGGTGGAGGGAGTTTCCCCTCGGTGGCGCACCGGTGAGTGACTTGGAATGGGGTCACTCGTCTCCAAACTCCCGGCTGTTTTTCTTTGAGTGTTCACCGTTGGGGCGGTGGTAAGACACCTTCATTAGGGGTTGGCTCAATGGGGTCCCCACTAACCCGGTTTCATCGCCAATTCCCTTAATTCCTTCTTCCGAGAGTGAGCTAGGGAAGTGGTGGCAAAGAACAACGGTGGCGATTTGTCTGAACCACTCCCATTGGATCAATTTCCGTGTGTTTTGGAGGACTCTCCTGGTCTCTCCATCAATCTTTTCTCGTGAAGGATTCAAGATTCGTGCAATGCCTGCTTTTTGCATTTGAAACTTTTACATGGCGGCAAGTGAGGATCCTCATCCTCATCATCGGATAAGACATCAAGGAGATGATGTGTGTGTTCGTGGTGCGGTGATAGAGGCGGAAGGCCTTCTCACGTGCCTCGCCTTCCTCTCGCCTGTCTTTCCTTCTCCTTGTCCTTGAAGATCCGCAAGATATCATGCGATTTTTCTTCATCCGATCTTGACCACGCGTGGTCGACCCAAGGAAGTTCAACAGATTCCTCTTCTTCTTCTATAAACTCGGGCCGTTGGAACTGTTCCTGGATCGACTCAATTTCCATTTACTCCACTCTCATGACGATTTTGGATATCTAGGTAAAGTGGGGATAGGATCATCACATCACTATCGCTCTATCGGCTTGTTCTTGTGTCTCAGTGCGCGGACTACAATCTGTGTCTTGATTTGCTCTCTGATCGCCTTCACAGACTTAGCTATTTCATCAATTACATCGGGGGGACTCTACTTGGCGATTTTAAGTATTTGTTCCAACCGAGTGGCGACTCGGCCCGGTTTCTCAAGCTCGGATCGCTTGATGATTCTTCGTCGTCTCATAGTTCGTACGCAGGGACTTGGTTCGAGAGAGAGTTTCTTTTGAGTCTTGGGCGGCGGGGGCGGCTTTGGTGTCTTCTTCGAGGAGCCGCGCCGTCTTGGCTTATCGAGATCTCCTCTTTTGACGATCGAGAAGGTAGTTGAGAGTCCTTCTCGACCGGCTTCTTTGAGGCGGGAGACACGGCCGGGCGGTGACTCTGCTGCGGGGCGGGGAGTAGGTTTGACTTTCTTTCTTTGCGGAGAGTGATCTTCTTAGCAGCTGCAGGGCGGCTTTCTTCTTTGGTGGAGAGGAAAGCATTTGTATCTTGAAGTGGTGATTCCCCCTCACTCGTGTCGGCTCTCTTGCCGTAGCTCTCTCTTGTGCGCCGAGAGAGGTTTGATCTCGAACATCCTCTTGTTTACATGGAACGCCTTTCCATGTCTAAGAGGACTCCTTTCACCTCCATCGGCCGGCCAATCACCAGGCCATATCTAGGGATCCTCCAAATGTGCCATCTTCCTTGAAGGATTTGTTCCCTACATTCGGCATAGTCTGCTGTAGACAAACTGTTGATTTATTTTCCTTTCTTCAATGATCGCCTCCATCACGATCAACTTTGCTTTTGTGATTGGTCAAAGCGCCAAATTTGATGTCAATACATTTGGCAACTATGTCCAACGACTTGTGATAATCCTCCTTGGCGACCTCTTGTTTCTTTGTGTGGACTATTTTATCAAAGATAGTCGAGGCTTGGCTATTTCCTTCCAAGCGGTGACCAGGTTTACATCGGCTTCGTTAATTTCGATGCTCCTTCCGTTGGTAGTGGCGAGTGTTCGGCCAAATCCTTGGCGAGAGATGGTGAGCTTCTTTCCGTGAGCAGATGACTTTATCCCTTCATCGTGAATCTCAAAGCATTCACGTAGAAGCATGCGACCTCCTCCAAATAGGTCATCGGATATTCCAGCGTCAGAAACGATTTCAGCCCAGACGTTTCCAATTTCTCAGCAATTTTCTTCACTAGGGTGTCATCGGACCCCTGTTTCACCATGCCGTCGAAATCCACAGTAGACCCGGTGTGGATTTGTTTTCCTAACTTGACAAAATCATAGGTTGATGCCATCCTTCAGGATTTTACCGAAGAAAACTTAGAGATTGATTTGAAGATAGATAGGGTTTTGAGAAAATTTTTGCCTTTGCTTCTGAGAGAGAGAAATGAACAGTTTTGGTAGTGTGTGAGAGAAACGGACGAAAAATGGTTTAAGTATGGTTTATGAAAGGACGTGCGGGTGGTTTTGAAATGGGATTGAAATCAACGGCTTAGATTTGCACGCCCGATTGAGCATTTAATGTCTCGTATTTAATGCGGCAAAGCATTTATATCCAATCATAAGCTTAGTGTGCGGCTTTTGCTGTACGCGTCATAATTATCTTTGACGTCATTCTTAAAAACATTCCGCTTAGTAAAAGCATTGCGTTTTTGTCACTTTGTTCATAAATGATTCGACTTTTGCCCTCAAATTTGGTTTAGCTCTTCTTTTCACATTCCTCTTTGTGACTAAATTTGTCGGTGACTTAGTATAATTGTCTTTCCGATCTGGTGATTTACTTAGTTGATTTGTGAGTTCGACTCTTTTTCCCTTTTTGTGTTCCATTTCTTTTCTTTGATTCTTTCGAGTGTCACTCACTCAATTAACCCTAACTCATGCTTGAGTTCTTCAAATCTTGACTCACATAATGGTTTTGTGAAGATGTCACCAATTGTTTATCGGTTGAGATATATTCCAAGATGATGTCCTTCTTTTCAACATGATCTCTAATGAAGTGATATCGACATCGATATGCTTTGTTCTTGAGTGCAACACGAGGATTTTGAGTAATTGCAATTGCACTTGTGTTATCACACATGATTGGAATTTCTTTTTCCTCAACTTCATAGTCTCTCACCGCTATCTCATCCATAGGACTTGGGCACAACAGTGCCCGCAACTATGTATTCTCGCTTGTTTGTAGAGGTGGCTATTGAATTTTGCTTCTTGCTAAACCAGGAAATCACTGTTTCCTAGCATTTGACATGTGCACGAGGTGATTTTCTGTCCACTGTGCATCCAAGATAGTCAGTCCGAATAGCCAATTAGTTTGAATCCACCTTCCTTTGGATACCATAAGCCAACTTCTTGGCTTCCTTTCAAGTATCTCGGGATTCTTTCTTTGTCATATGACTCTCTTTTGGAGCGATTGAAATCTCGCACATACACCTACAAAGCAAAGGTGATGTACGCTGCTTCTTTGTGAGATAGAGCAATGATCCAATAAGTGCTCAGTATCTTGTTTGATCTACAGGCTTGCCATCCGCATCCATGTCTATTTTGATGATGTATTCATTGGTATTTTTACGAAGACTTCTCCTCCATACCAAATTTCTTCATTAAATCTCTGGTGTATTTTGTTTGACTTATGAAGGTTCCATCCTTCGGTTGTTTCACTTGGAGTCCAAGGAAGAATGTCGAGTTGAAAATTTTTCACACATCTCTTTGTTTGTGGATCCAAAAATGATGTCATCCACATATATTTGAACAAGTAGTATACTCTTTTTGTCTTGAATTCTAAAAAGTGTTCTATCTACTATTCCTTTTGTGAATCCATTCTCGGTTAGAAATTGTGACAAGGTATCATACCATGCTGGGTGCCTGTTTCAATCCATACAAAGCTTTCTTGAGTTTGGATACCTTATCTCCAAGAGTCTTCTACTCAAATCCTGGAGGTTGTTCAACATACACTTCTTCTTCCAATAAACCATTTAGGAATGCACTTTTTACATCCATCGATATACAATGAAATTCTAGTGAGCAAAGCATAGGCAAGAAACATCCTTATAGCTTCCAATCTTGCTACAGGAGCAAATGTTTCATCAAAATCTATTCCTTCTTCTTGGCAATATCCTTTGGCTACTAGTCTTGCTTTGTTTCTTACCACAGAACCTTCCTCGTTCATCTTGTTTCTGAACACCCATTTAGTACCAATAACATTTTGATGTGTGGGTCTTTGAACTAATTCCCATACTTTATTTCTTTCAAACTGATTCAGCTCTTCTTGCATAGCTTGAATCCAATGTGTGTCATCCAATGCTTGTAACACATCTTTGGGCTCTATTTGCGAGATAAAGCATGTGAACATGGCTTCTTGTTGAGTTCTGGATCTTGTTTTGACACCTTCTCTTATATCTCCAATGACAAGTTCTGGTGGATGGTCTCTCAGCCATTTTACATCAGGTGACATAAGTTGGTGGATTCAATCGTCTAGCAGATTGTGTTGCTTTGATCAGCTCTCTCGTAGTCACTTAGCTACAAATTTTCCATTGTTTTGAGATTCAGCTATCTCATCTTCTTCCGAGTTTATAATTCCGGCTTGACTTGAAGATAGGGACTCTTCGTATGGTTGGATGATTCACTTATCGGTGACTCTTCAATGTCTTCTCCATTTACATTTGGCTCATCGAATACCACATGAATAGATTCTTTCCGCAACCATAGTCCTTTTGTTGAGTACATCAGGCTTTGCTTCAAATTTGAGTATCCTGAAGAAGATACCTTCATCGGCTTTAGCATCGAAGGCCTTTAGATTATCTTTGCCATTGTTGTGGATGAAGCATTTACATCCAAATATTCTAAAATACGCAACATTTGGTTTTCTTCCGGTCCAAATCTCATAGCGAGTCTTTGTCGGCCTATCTATTTATCATACATCTGTTTTGAGTGTAGCAAGTTGTGTTGATTGCTTGCCCAAAATCGTTTTGGTAACCCCGTCGCCTAACATGGTCCTTGTCTGCTTCTTTGAGAGTTTACATTTCTTTCTTTCGCAACTCCATTCTGTTTTGTGGAGTCCTTGCTCCAGATAGTTCATGACCAATACCATTTTCAATACAATCATCGAGTTATTATTCCATTGACAAACCTCGGTTCCTCATCGATCTTATTTTGATAATGGTTTGGCTCTTCTCGTTTTGAATCCTCTTCATCACAATTTGTGGTAGTTTCTGTAGAGTTTCTTTCTTCTTACACATGAATATTGTCCATGTATATCTTGATTAGTCATCTACTACCACCAAGGTGTATTTCTTTCCACTTATCTTTGTTTGGTTCGGGCCAAATAGATCCATATGTAGCGGATGCAATATTCTTGTTGAAGATGGACATGTCTTTTTCTTTGAATGAAGATTTGATTTGTTTTCCCTTGACATGCATCACATATACTCTCCTTCTTGTATCGAGTCCTGGAAGTCCTTCCACAAGATTACTTCTTGCAAGCTTGTTAATCGTTTTGAAATTCAGGTGACTCGGCTTTTTGTGCCACACCAACTTGATTAATTTGTGCTTTTTGCTAATAGACAGTCTTTGTGTGTAGCGGTTGACCAATCTACTACATACATGTTCTTTTATCCGCATCCTTGCAACACAACTTCATTCGATTCAAAAGTATCCTTGATTTGGCATATACCCATGTTGAATCCAACATTATAGCCCTTGTCACAGAGTTGATCGTGATGCTTAGCAAGTTGAAGTTGAGTCCTTCAACATATGCAACATCCGTGATTTCTAATCCATTCCTCTTGATGGATCCAATGCCTCTTATTTCACCTGGAGCTTCATTTCCTCCAAATATGACTTTTGCTCCTTTTACTTCCTTGAATTTTGACAAATTTTTCTTGTTTCTTGTCATATGTCGGAACATCCACTATCCATATTCCAGGTTCCTTGGCACTCATTTGTTCCTTGAACCTCGCAATCAAGGAAATTATGTTTTAGGTACCCATACTTATCAGGTCCCTGAGGGGTTAGAATTGTAAGATGATCCAACCAACTTATAGCCAAATGATTTGACTCTAAGGGGTTGCCATCTATCGAGTGCCATAATCATACTTAATCTTGGCAAATTGCTTGGGGATTCTAGGTTCATACAAATTGTCTCTTTTGTCTGTATGCATATGTGTTTTGGCAATCACCTTCTTTGGGTAATTGTGGTGTCTTTGAATGTAGTGCCTAGGTGCATATGTGTCTTTGATGAAAGCTCTTATACTTTTGGAATGGTCTTTCTTTGAGTTCTAGGCCTTTGCCATTTGGGCTTATATTCCATAAGTCTATCCGATAGTTCACATTATTCCAATCGGCTTGGCTTGGATATTTTCTACCATTCCCATCATATGTATTTCTTTTATAGATTTTTAAGGGTTTTTGGTAGCTCTACTTTTTCTTTCAGAGTATTTTATGTTTGGAGTTTCTTTGAGGAACTCATTTGAATCTCTTCTCACTGTCCCAGCCGCACTCAACTCGGTCATTTTTTCCTTTTCCTTTATAACCAAGGCCGTTTGCTTGTAATTGTGCTTTGGAGTGAATGTGTGTGCAACATTTAGAGTTTTTGATTTTTGACACTTCATTGCTTGAAGATCCTTTTTCCAAAATTATCGCTTCAAGTTTGACATATCACGGAGGAGTTAAATCCTAAGCCTGTCTTGTCTCCACATTCTCTTTGACTCATAATAAGATCATCTAATGATTTAGATGCCTTAGTGAATGAGGCAATAACATTTTAGGTCATTCTCCCTCTTTTCTATGGCAACTATTTTGCTATTAACTTAGCATTTTCGGCCTTTTAAACTTTCATTCTCATCGGCTATTTGACTTAGAGTACTCGGCTCATTAGTCGACTTTGAGTTTTGGCTCTTGAGTAATTTGTTTTCCTCATTTAGTAGTGTGTGTGAGGATTTAATATGTTCAAAATCTTTCATCATTTTGCCTAATGAATCATAAAGATCAGTGGGTGATGAAGTGTGTGTGTCATGATCACTATCACTAGAATCTGAGTTTGATGAGTTGGAGTTTACCTCATCTTCTTGGTCAGAGTTGATCTTGTTCCTTAGCCATCAAACAGGATCGGGCTTCTTCTTCAGAGTCACTTGGTAGTCGGCTTCTTTGCTCTGCGAATCATTTGTGTCTTTTGACTCTGCATTTTTTAAACCAACATTGCCTTTTTCTTTTCTTGTCTTCTTTCTCTCGAAGACCTTTCTTTCTTCTTCATTCCTGTATTTGTTGACTACAGTATATGGGCGATCAATGGCATAGTGACCTGGTTGCCTACTGAGTTCAAAGCATAGATATTCAACCTTTTGATCAGCTCTTTCCATTCTTGGATTGTCACCCTTTGATATTGACTTTTTGATGATCTGTTCTCTTGGTTGGCCTATCTTCCCTTGATTTGGAGGAGGCTGAGTGTCTTCTCGGATGATTCGCCCTTGCCTCTCTTGTAGTTCTTATTGAAGAACTTGTTGAACCTTTTACTAGTAGGGCTATTTCGGGTCAATGACTTCTTTGACCTCGGCTCTCTTCCCATCTTTAACAATTAGAGCAGACTATTTTGGGTACAACTGTCTCTTCTCGGTCTTTTCTTCTCGGCTCAAACTCGTAGGCTTTGAGGTCCGAGAATAGTTCATGGTTGGATGTCTTTGATAGGTCCATGGAATGTCTTAGTGCCATGACTTTCATTTCCCATTCATTTGGAAGACTTTTTAGGATCTTCATACACATTTCTTCATGTATATTCCTTTCCAAGTGCGGATAACTCGTTGGTAATTTACGTGAACCGAGCATTCGAGTTGATCCAGGTTTTCTCCCGAGATAATTTTGAAGTTCTCAAATTTTGTCATGACCACCGATAATTTGTTTTCTTTGATTTGCTCGAGCCTTCACAAATCAATGTTAGCTTGTCCTGCATTTACGTAGCCATTTTGCATGATTTGACTTTATTGAACATGGCTTTGTCCAAGGTTTTGTAAAGGATGTCCTTGGCTACATTGTCCGTGTTGTATCTTTTCTGTCATCATTTGTCCATTCGAGTTCTTGGTTTTTCAACCATGGTGGTCTAGTGGACAACATCCTCTTCACCTTCAATTTGCGGCTCTTCTTACATTTGTGTTCACCTTTAAAATTTGCAGTGGCCCATCCTCTATCACTATCTACATCTCATCATGTAATCTTTGATAGATGAGCACTGATATCGAATTTTCAATCATCAAATTCTTCAATTGTGAACATAGGGATGCGTGTCAAATTGCTTCCATGATAATAAATTTTAATGATAAAAAGAGTTTTGAAAGTTTAAGTACTAAAGCAGACTTTGAAAAGTTTGGAGATCTAGTTCAAGAACCATGCACGGAAGGCTCAATGAACCAACCGCTCGATACCACTTGTAGGTCCCAAGAGGTGTAAGTGTAAGGTTTAGAAGGGGGTTGAATAAACCTTACCAAATTTTTGATTTAGTCCTTTTAAATATTGAGTTGATACTACGCAGTTGTGTCCTTAGTGGGATGACCAATTTAGTTAATCAGTAGAGTTAGTCTCTCAACAGACTCAATCGAGAGCATTCTTGGAATAACTCATTTGTTAAGTCTAAATTAACTCAACTGTGGTTTGTTTTCATGGAAGACTTAACACCCTTAAGTTTGGTTAAGTAGAGATTTAGAGCTTGATTTAGTACTTAGAGATTATCTAATGGATAGCAAATATGTCGTGAGAAATAAACAATTATGATGCAAGAATTAAAGTCTTTGAAATGTAAATGACACAATGAGATTTTTATAGAGGTTCGAAGATGGGGTAATTCTTCTACTCCTCTCTTCTCCAACTCCCGGAGGAATCCACTAGGTATTGATCAAGTATACAAAGTGGTAAGTCCGGATACAAGTCTTGATCACACGGTGACTTGATCCTTTGGGACTCGATCACGGAGACGCCTTGATCACTCAGTGGCTTCTCGACGACTCAACTTCTTCACAGGCATTTTGCCTTGCTACTACTGACCCACTTGCTCAAGCTCTTTGGATTTGATCACGAAGCCCTCCAAAAGCTCAAGACTTGGTTCGACCTTGAACCTTCCTACAATCCTTCGTGGAATGTAGACCCCTTGATTTTTCAAGTATTTTCCTCTTCAACCGATTGAAGTTATCTTTCCTTCACAGGTGAGTGTTGGATTGATGTTCTTCGTAGTGTAGGCTTGAGGATTGAGAATATTTAAGGTTTTCAGTTCTAATAATTGCTTGAATGTTTGTGGTTCCGGTCTTCTTTTTGTTCTCAAAGTTATTTCTCAGCCTTTTATAGTGATTTTTCAAAAATCGCCCGTTGAAGAGATAGGCTTGTTTTTGAAAGTCACTTGCGATCGGGCTTGTCTTGTTGCGATCCTTGGAATTGCCATTTCCTCGTATGAATTGTTCTTCACCTTTTCGAGTTCGACATGGTGTAGTGCTTCCCATTGGTTTATTCCTTTTGCACGCTTCGGGGTGAGCACTTCGAGAAAGGTAGTATGGAGATATTACTTGTTTAGGTAATTCTCTTGATTTACGTGCAACGGATCTTTTTGATTATCTCGACTTGACCGCATTTCTTTGCTTTCCCCAGGTGACTTAGAAGTCGACTTCCAATCATTGGATGACTCTTTTGTCACTTCAACTTGAGACTTGGCTTTTTTGAGTTGACTTGACTAATACTCCACTCAATTGCATCTGTTTGCTTCTTCAAGAGAGTTCCGTCTACTCTTCTTTGCCATACTCAATTTGTCTTGCGTGAGTCTTCCTTCTAGTCTCAGTTGTCTTCTTGCATGTTTGGGCATAGTGATTTAACTCGGCTTTGACCAGCCCTATTTATTACAATGCGATTTACAACAAAAATGGGGTGCCAACTACCTATTCTAAGTTTTACATGGCATTCATCAAAATCTAAACAATAAATTTCCTAACACATACAAAAGGGGGTGGGGTATCGGTGTAAAGATCATTAAATGGTTATATTTTAAATCTTTATTTTAGTACAATCTCAAAAATAAACACTACAAGAAAATAAGGAAATTCCAACGAACAAAATCCATTGGAATTTGGCGTTTCGTTGAAATGATCAATTCCAATGGAAATTCCAACAAAAATACACCGTTGGTAAAATGGTTGTTGGAATGGAAAAATTTTAACGCCCAACAAAATGATTTGTCCATTGAAATATTCAACCATTGGAAAAACTCCAACGATTTTTCCAACGAAGAATTACAACAGAGTTATACTTGGAATTTAGTCCAACGGTACATCCATTGGTATATATAATCGTCGGAAAAACTCCAACAATTATTTCAACAAAGTTATACCATTAGAATTAATTCAATCCAGCGGTAATTCCAATGATGTATATCTGTTGGAATATTAAATCATTTCATCTCATTATCTAATATTTTTAACTTCCCGTGGGATCACCCATTATGAATTCGTCCCAAGTCAAGCATGCTTAAATATGTAGTTTTAATATGGATAATTCGTCCAAAGTCAAGCACGCTTAACTATGCGTTTTTAATATGATTGACTCGAGAAAAGAAGATATGTTTTATCGATATGGAGAACACTATCATATCTTTTAACCTCTGTTGGAATTTTAAAAACTCCAATGAAATTCCAACGATTAATTCCAATTTTTATTTATCGTTGAAATTTTCTAATGGTTTGCTTTAGTGATGGAATTTCTAAAATCCAATAGTATTTCTTGTTAGAGTTTTCCAACAAGTATGTTGTGGTGTTGAAATTTTAAATTCCAACCGGAATTCCAACAGTTTATACCAATAGTTTTGTTTATCGTTGAGATTTCCATTGGAATTTTCCAATGGTATAATGTAGCATTGGAATTTCCGTTGGAATTTAAAAATCCCAATTGTTTTCTATTTTGTTGGAGTTTGATTGTTTTCTTGTAGTGAATATTGAACCATTAAAACTATATGAGATTATTTTTTGATATTTTATATTTAACTAATATATAAATTTCTTTAATTCATATTTAGGTGCTAAATTTTTAATATTGTAATTCTAAATCTTTCTTTCATGATATAGAATATAGACTATACTAAAGTATTAGTTTAATATCAATTTAATTTTTCAATAATTTTTATCTAATTTTTAGTTTAAAGTATTGGTTTATTATTTGGATTTTAACATAATATATTTCGGATGTTACATTATTCATATAACTAGAAGTAAAAGGCTAGAATCTCAACGAATGATAAATTTAGTAATTTGTATTACATGATATATTCTATAATTTTGGCCCATTTCCCATAGCTCTTGACTTAATTAGGAAAAATATAATGAACTAATATGTTTTGCAAATTAATATGAAACGAAAGTTCATGTATATTTATAGTCTCAATGTCTCAATTTATTGCTTAGATGATTACTTTAGTTTAGATTCATTTAACTAATTTTAATTTTAATTATTTTTTTTTGATTAGGGGATGAGTCTATCTATGTTCCTTAACAAGTCAAATAGCATCAAATTAATTTTTATTAATACAAAATCAAATATGATTTTATAATTTAATTTATTGGACACATTTAAATAAATTAATATGATGACAACCAAGTTTTAATAAATAATCAATATAATGTAACTCTTAGTTAATTAAATTCATATTCAGTTATTCATTTGATATATTGATAAAGTACGCTAAACTTCTAACTTGATAATTTCTAGTATTAGGTTTTGTATAGTATTGAATTTCAAAGGAATATGTAGTTAATTCAATATAAAAATATAAATAAGATAAATATATTATATATGTATATATATAAAAATAAAATCGGTTCTAGTTTTAGATCTTCGGTTGATGCACGGTTCTCGTGCACGGATATTTGAAAAATCTCGAGAATCATGCCATGAAATTTTTCCAGGACAGATTCGGTTCAAGAAAGTAAAAAAGTCAACAGGTTTTTTCGGTTCGGATATTTTTCGGTTCGGTTTGAGTAATCTCAAGTCCCGTGCACACTCCCGGTTGGTAGATGTGTCAATTTGGGTTGGGTCCGAGTTTGTGGGTCCAGGTTCATGGTTTGGGGTCAAAATTAGCCAACCGGACGACTTCTTTAATTATTCATGTCGAGAATCTTGAACCCGAATTTTTATTCCACATGTAACTCGGACCAACTGTTTAACTCGTCAATAAAGTTATTTTTGTGTACATTTAATAATTTCGATTGAATAAATTTAAAGTTTTTATACTACTATGACGCTCTATCGATCAATAAAAAATATAACAATTTACAACACACAAAATAAATTGGTTGATCCCAAAATTACTCTGCCTCCCGAAACTTCCTTCCGACCGAGCTCCGTCGTCAACCCGCACAAAAGGGGGCCAAAGGATTGCTCGCATAACCTCTCTCGATGCTTAAGTCGAGAAGTATTCAACAAAGAAAGAGGCAAAATATAATGTAAATATAAAAAAAAAGTGATCCGGGTTAGAATTAACTTGTAACAAGGTATTTATAGCTTTGCCCTATTTATGGTTTCCATAAAATCGGGGTTTGTTACGATTCGATAACATAATCTCGATTAGGATAAGATCAACCATTCTAGAGCGCGAACTATCTAAAAAGCTCGGCAGGGCGAGATAATGTTGATCGCCTCGGATCATCACCTCAATTTATACTTATTTTCAAGACAACCACCTTGAACTAAGAGAGGTAAGAGTTCGCCTTCTTAAAGGTCTTTCTTCAAGTGTATCATTACACTCAACCAAAGATGGCCCATTATCAAGGCTCTTCAATTCAGCCCATTGGTAGAGCTTTAGAGTTCGGCCTACTAACAACGCTCTTTAGTTACGCCCACGGGTTTAGCTTACTTTAACCCTCATCAATAACATAGTATGTACTAATCATATGTTGAGGACAACATACAAAAAACATGCAAAATAATAACTCACATAATTAAGGAGATTTTAGCATTTAAGTTTTAAAATCGAACATGTCTTGTTTTTTATTTTTTCTTACAATTAATTATTTACTTAGTTTCTTTTAAATTCACAAACAGTTATTAGACGGGTTAAATGGGTTATAGCGAGGTTGAGCCGAACTGACATATAGTTAATGGCAGGTTGTTCGGTTCGACCGATTTCAACCTGGACTCATTAAACCTGGACCCATACCCATTAATTTCGTGTTATGTTATCGAATTTGTGTGTCGGGTCCGAAATTGACATCCCTAATTGAAGACCAAATTCAAGTTGTCCAATTTGATAAAATCGAAGACCAAATTCAAGTTGTCCAATTTGATAAAATCTATATAGTTGAATCTTACATTGAGATTGATATGAATACTGGTAGCCTATACATATGTTGCCAAATTTTAATAATATTCGGCTACTGCATCCTAAGTCTAAGGGATGGTAGGATGAGCCACTTATATGTTCCCTATTTTAAGTAGATGGCCTTATCGCCAATTTGTAGGAACCTTCTCAAATGATCAGTTAGGCGGATCTTCTATTCAGAAATGTATTTCGTATCCTAACTGTTGCACAATTGATTGTCAAGTGCATAAAAATTACCATATTAGTTTTCAAATAAAAATTGTGGATTTTTATAAGGCAAGTGATCTAACAGTTTAAAAAACACTTGACAATTCATTCGTATGGTGGGTGGGGCGTAGGTGGGGGGTGCTTCAAAATGATAACTAGATTGATTCGTCTTGTGTTAACTTTACTGTTTAGAAGCTGCTACAACCGAGAGGTCATTTTCAAAGAATGAAATATGTGAAGGCGCATTCGCAACCAAATGGATGATGAGTTTCTTGGTGATAGTTTGACAATTTATATTGAAAGAGAGCTTGTTAGAAAAATAGATATAGATTCTCTTATTGATGAATTTGCTAAAGTAAAAATCGTAGGGTTCAACTTACATTTTAGCTTTGTCTTTGGATTTTGGATTGTTGAACATTTTTATCGTAATGTGCTTGATGTTGTGTTTTTTTCCTTTTTCTTGTTAATATAATAATATAAAGGAGTTTTGAATTTTTGGTCGGGCTAGGGATAGTGCGGTATCAGCTACGCCCCGATGGTGCAATATGTTATAATCCTTCAGGGGAAACATGAAACAATTCTTATTGTTTTGTACATACATTGCCTGCCAAAAATGATGATAATTAAGCGCAATTAGGAAAGGACTATGAGGCCATTTTAATTTGTTGTATATTTCTTGATCAAACCTAAATGGAAAATATGGTTTGATATCATATAGTCTATAAGGGTTGAGCTCGCAAAAGCTATGTGAACCTTCACAAGTGACAATCACGCAATCACGCCCATCTTTGTTTGAGGGAACCCTCCTCGTCCGGACGGAGCGAATGTTGTACATGAAACTTATGTTTTCTTGAAGATAGTATATAAGAGATTATATTTTTAATTTCTTAGGGAGAAAAGATTTTAAATTTAATAATTGTACATATAAAGTTTATAATATTCACTATACAACATGCATTAAGCCAATCTACATATTTCAGTTCATATATATTTTCTATGCATCCATGCATCCCGTATAAACGTGCTTTTACCATCTTCCTTACATTTGGACACAACAACTTGAGCATAGAACTAACATAGTTTTGTTTATAGCAAATAAATACTGAAATCCCCAAATGGCGTATAAACGTGCTTTTACCATCTTCCTCATTGCCCTCCTCGTCCTTGCGGCCTCAAACCCGTTAGCCCACGGCCAGGTGATCACTCTGCGTGGCCCGATTGTAGCGGCAACCTTTGTTGCACGCTCTACCGAAATTGTCCTGGCAAGGTGTTCTTTGGAGCGGTTGTTAACCTGAATTGCTCCATTCTTGGTGCTACAACCACGATTGGTCAAGCTACCACTAATGTCAATGGATCCTTTAACATTACTATACCTACTTTAACGGACTTGTTCTTGGTCCGCCCACGCTTCCATGCGTTGCTAGTGTTCAACTTCCACTCAACTCGTTGTTTGCCCGATTCTTTCTACCACCAATGGCGTTCTTGTTTCCACTATTCGATCCCTTGGAACAATCGTTACATCCGCGTTGGGGTTAGTTCAAAATGCCGCCTTAAATGGATTTGTCAATGTCGGAGCCTAATTAATTGCCATTATAAGTAGAGTTGATAATTATTCTCCTCTTCAATTTCTCAGTGATTATGTATGAATACTTGTATGAAAATAAGCAACAAGCAATTAGCAAGCATGCATGCATCATGTAATGTAATTGCTTGTTTTTGTGCTTGTTGATATCGCGTCAACCATGTAACCTTTATATATTTTTGTATCTCATTTTCAAATAATGGAGAAAGAAAGTTGAATCTCAATCTACTTTTCATATTATATATATTTAAACTAATATACTTGGGGATCACTTCATATCTCGAGTGGGGCGGAACCAGGGAACCAACACTTGGGGGCGGCCATCAATTTTATTTTATATAATAAAATTCAAAATATAATATATATTTGCATAAATACAATATGAATAGATATCATTAAACATCCTTAAATATATAACTATATAATCCAAATATTTTTTTATAACGGGAACTCTCACTATCCTCCAGGATACTAAGTGGGTAACCTACAATCCTAATATATTTAAATCTTTAGAAAGTCTCTGTTGCATATCACGAAAATTATCTATAAGTGACTCTATAATAAATTTTTGTTCAATTTTCTTTCAATATATACTAGCAAATAATATATAGTCTAGGCCATTATGAAATTTCACCTAAAATAACACTACACCATAAATGATGTTAGGTAATACAAAATTGTAGCACTTTTTAACATATTATGTAACACGTGTTTGTAACACTTTTTACATTACAATATTTACGTAACACTTTTGCCGCACTTTATCAATATGTAACACTTATATATATGTAACCGTTTTAAAAAAGTAACTTTTTTAGGTAATGTTTTTGTAACACATATATATATATATATATATATATATATATATATCACTTTAATTAAACAACATTTAATTGTAGCCTTTTTTAGCTATATTTTGGTAACACAAAATTTTATCGCTTTCATTAAATAGTGCCAATGATTTATTTAATTAATTGATATCAAAAAATAGATGAAGACAAAAGAAATGACCAAACATAAAAATTGTAGACATCATGCACTCTGTTTTTTATTGACCTTTTGCTTTCTTTTTATAAAGTCCTTTTATTGTTTTTTTTTTAATTTTTTATAAAGGTAATTAGTTCGTCGTAATACCAATGAAAATTCCATAGGTAAATATTTTATAATTATTATTTTTAATTTTTATTGATGGAAATCAATTTCATCGGTAACATTTTTTCTATTTTTTTTATTCTTTTAGAAAATATTACCGAAGAAAATAGAAGTTTTCAGGATTGCATACGTATTTTTTCCGTCGGTAAATTACTTTTTTATTATTTATTTATTAATTGTATTTTTTCTTGTTAGAATTTTTTAATATGTTGGTAAATTAATTTCATATTTTTAGAATTTTTTTTTAATTTTTACAAATGAAAATTTAATTAGTCTATAAATTTGTTTTACATGTTTTTGTATTTTTTATTTTTATTATTTCTTTAATATATAATATAATATAATTTTTATATAATATAAATTTTAATATAGATATATAATGACATTTTTCACACATATATTATATAATATAATCTTTAATAAATAATGTATACAATATATATATATTTTATTTTTAATATATATAAATATATGTATAAATATAAAACAATTTAAAAGTTGTAATAAGAATAAACTTAGGTTAGTGATAAATTGCCACCTCTACACAAAACAGGTCTCATGTTCAAGCTCTTTGGGGCGAGAAAAAGACGAAGCGCTGCAAAACGTGCTATATAATTCATATGTAAACACTCTAAAAGTATTTTTCCAAAGTTTTACAGATAGAAAAAGTGCTACTAAAAAGTATTACATAAGATTCATATGCAACACTTTAGAAGTGTTTCTTCAAAGTGATACAAATAGTGAACTTAATGTAACACTTAGAAAAAGTGTCATTAAAAGCTATTAAAAGTGATACCTTAGACTATACGTAGTACGGGTAAGTGCATCATTAATAAAAGTTCTATCTATTGTCTATAATAACATTTATTGGCTATTAGATAACATTTTTGAGTGTTACCTTATGTCACTTATGTTGTTGTGTAATCAATTCAATGGTAATATCTAATCAATAACCTATTAAAAACTGATTAATACTAATGAGGCCAGGCTTAAATATAAGGTTTCATTGACCATCACATTAATTTCTAACTCAGTGATTTTAATTACCAAATCAAAATATAAGGAAAGAAATGATTCAACCCAAAATTTACATATAAAAAAAAGGAAAAAAATAAGAATGTTGGGGGTGTGGGGGTGGGGTACCAAGGTGAGCCCGCCCACATTCAGTTATAAGTTCATCTTTATTTCATAGTTATATTTTATATATATCAAGATGGATATGTTTAAGAATAATTATGTTTATCACCTTAACAGGGTCTGCATGTTAAGTTTCAGTATCTCAAAACTATTATCAAAATATTGAAAGAGTAATGTTCCTTTCAAGGAATAATTATTGAGAACATAAAGTATATACGTAGAAATAATTCTTATTAATTGTTTTGTGGGTACATTGTGTGCAAAAAATGATGATGTTGTGGTAAAATCGTAATTATATATTTTTTATTTAATTACGTTAATATTTAATTATCCATCTACGAATATTTGTCATTGGTTCGAATATCGTCAATTGGCCCATGAGGCCCAAATCGTAATTGCGACCCATGAAGCTCGGTTTCCTATATCGGGCCCACACGGTCCATACCGCTCCAACGGCCCATTTTATCCTACAATGCTCATGTGGTTCAACAACCCATGTCTAAAAAGGTCATTCTGTCTATTTGTAAGTATCTCGAGTTAATTACTCTCAATTGATGTTTCCTTTACTCGGGATTTTTCTCCAAGTAGTCGACTTGAGCATCGGGGCCTCCTAGAACAACCCCACGACCCATCAAACATTTACTAAATTATCGCATACAAGTTCTCATATCAAGAACTACCAGCTCAGGGAGAAGAAATTGAACTTTTATAAGAAACCTTGACTAGGAATGATTTGGACACACATGAGACCATTTTTCATTTTTTCTTGTATATATCTTGAAACCTAAATGGAAAAAATAGTTGAAAACCATATAGTCTATAACCGGGTTGTGCCTATGTGAACCTTCACAAGTGACATTACATTCATGCACATCTTTCTTTGAGGACCTTCTTGATCTACGCCACGGAGCGGATGTTGTACTTGCATGCGTGCACACACAAATATAGGGACATAGTAAAGAATGAAAATCGGAGGGGTAAAATTTATGTTCTTGAAAATACTAGATGAAGAGGTTATTTTAATTTGTTTATAAAGTTGAGGAGGGCGGTTGATGCAGCCCCCGCAACCCTTGACTTTTTAAACACACACACACACACTATAATATCCCGTATTTTTCAATTGTTATTATATGAATTATAATTTTATTTATCGAGATATTAATATTTATAGTTTAGTCATTATCCTTTTACAATCCGATTTTTATTAAACCCTATTAATTAAGATAAAATTTCACTCGTATTAGATTTAGAAAAAAATCGGATTGTATCTTATCATAACAAACCTTACTTATCTTCAAACTCCATAAAATCATCCTATAAATACAAATTCCTTCAATACACCATAATTTCATAATTTGGTGCAGAAATTCAATTAGGGTTCCTAACCTTAAATTTTACCTAATCAAATTTTTAAGTTAAAAATCAGAATATATTATATTTAATTTGAGAAAAAAAAAGAGAAAAGAAAAAGGTGAACAAAAGGACAAAAGTTTCTAGGGATAATGGAGACTTTGAGGATAAGGTGAACAATGGTATCGAGCAGGTCTATGATTCTCGTAGACTTGTAAAAAAAAATGTATTTTTTTAATACAAAATAATTTAGAGTCATCCATCATTGTCATATATCTCGGCCCGGCTTCCTCAAGGTATGTGACAAATTTATTATGCCATTTTATTTCATACCATTTAATTTTTTTATATGCCGGATGTAATACATGTTTCCATATGTAAATCGTACAATTTTATTCCATTCGTTAGATAATAATTTATGCCTTGTAAAAAAATATATTGGTGTTTAACTAATATGACTATAAATATAGATGCCGCCACCAAGACACACTTTTGCTAGAAAAAGGGTGCGCGATTGGAGAATTAACAATATCTCGAACGAGCTAACTAATTACCTTAATTACAAAATCAAAGATGGCGATAACATAGGAACCTATGTGGTAAAAATGCATCGAAATGGTATGATGTGCACTTTCCGAGTGGTGTTCCGGTCGGTATGGTGCTACACGTAGGGTGGTTGATTCGCCGCCACCCAAATGGAAGGCTAAGGGTGAATATTTGTGTGGAACGATGGTGAAGTATGACGCACAAGACTACACACTCAAGATTGACTATGGGGCATTCACTTCTAGATTGTTTGCAAAGTGGATTGACCATATAAGTGAGGCCATGAAAGAAGATGAAGAGGAAGATCCGAATGAGGATAGAAATGAGGAAGAGGGCCAAAACCTTTGAATTGTTTAATTAAAAATCGCTTTATTTTTCTACTAATTCAAATAAATCCTTATTAAAGGGTTGAAGTAATATTATGAATAAAAATCTAATATTCTCGTCTACTATTATTTGTCTACGGTTATTTTTCTTATGTTGTGTTTGTAGTAAGACTCAATATACGATTATTACGTTAGTTAAACATTATGTATACATGTAGGATTATGGCTCACCGTAACCGAACAAGAAACCGTACTAATGAGAATGGCAATCAAGCCAACAATGAAAATTAAGCTAATGTTGGAAATCAAGCCAACGCTCCTGTTGGCGATGTACTTGACAATTCACGAGGCGCGACAAAACAATAACAATAATAACAACACGAGGATCGTGGAATAGTTTCACCATTATCGTCCACCTACATTCAACGGACGTGATGGTCCATTTCTTTGTGGAGGAATGGTTTCGATATTTAGAAAGAGTTTTCTAACTCGTTGGATGCATCGACGAGCAAAGAGTCACATGTGCCACCTTTCACCTAATTGAGGATGCTAATCATTGGTGGGAAGGATATTGGAGAACTAGAACCGAAGAGGAACGAGATGCATTGACTTGGAATGGGTTCAAGGAGGTTGTCATGGGCAAGTTCTTTCCGCGATCGTATCGTGATAAAAAAGAGACAGAATTCCTAAACTTCAAACAAAGAAACAAGGCGCAATTGTCCAAAGATATCCGCTCAAGGTGATTTGGAATACGCTAAGATGGTGAAAAGTGCACAAGAAATAGAGGCAAGCTTGGTTGAGGATGACGGAGTTAGAAACCGGTTATGGTATCCGAAAAGCGAGAAGTGGGATGGGACAAAACAAAATAAGAATGGAAATCGAACAAGCGGGGAAAGACTTATGGGAATGTCCACCCAAATACTCAAAACAATAAGCCGTTATGTCCTAATTACAAGAAAATCATTATGGCGAATGTGTGGTGGGGAAGAGAAATGCTTCAAATGTAAGAAACTCGGACATGTGATTGCTAGTTGTCCTCTTTTAAAGGATGTTGAGAATACAAATGGTCGACCGGTGGAGGAAGAGCTCGGATGTACGCTTTGACTCAAGAGGAAGCATATCGTAACCAGTGTGTGATGACAGTATGTTAACAAGTATTAAGAATACCGGTTTAGCATTATTTGACACTGGTGCGCCACACTCGTTTATATCTGCTAAATTTCATGCCTTAATTGAGTATAAGCATGCTAAAAAGATGAATCTCTTTAAGTTAGCCTACCTTTCCGGGAATTTAATAACTAGTGATTCCATGGATAAATGTGTAAATTTGGATATAGGAGAAAACATTTGGAAGTCGATTTATATGTTATTAGGTTGAAGGATTTTGATTTAATTTTAGGCATTGGCTTAACAAGTACAACGCCGACATTAAGTGTTAGGAGAAGGAAATAACACTCAGATCGCACGATAATGATGAAATAAAATTTTATGGCGTTATGTCCAAGTATATGCCTAAAGTTATAACGGCAATGAAAGCATTGAAAATGAGAAAATGAAATTGCCAAGGTTATCCGGTAAACTTGGTGGTACCTCGATGACGGAGACGCAACTTTGTAGATGTCCCTATTGTCTATGATTTTTGGATGTATTTCGGAGGTATTGCAGAAATTCCACCGGATAGACAAGTTGAGTTTTCAATTGATTTGACACTTGGCGCGGTGCAGTTTCAAAGGCACCTTATAGGACGGCACCAAAAGAATTGCAAGAACTCAAGGTGCTAATGCAAGAACTCCTAGATATAGGATTCATTCGACCCAATGTTTCTTCGTGGGGAGCACCAAATCCTTTTGTCAAAAAGAAATACAGATCACTTAGGATGTGTATCGATTATAGGGAACTTAATCGACTCACCATGAAGAATAAGTACCGTTACCAAGAATTGAGGACTTATTTGATCAATTAAAGGGTGCGGTACTTTTTCTAAGATTGACTTGAGATCCGGATATCGATGGTGAGAATTAAGAAAAGTGATATTCCGAGGATGGCCTCGAGAACTCGTTATGGGCATTATGAATTCGTTGTAATGCCTTTTGGATTAAGTAACGCACCAACAATGTTCATGGACTTGATGAATCGAGTATTCCATTCATTTTTGGACCAATTTATCATAGTCTTTATAGATGACATCTTGGTGTATTCTAAGAATGAGGAACAACATAAAAAACATTTGAGAATAGTGTTGGAGACACTTCACAGAGAAAAGTTGTATGCAAGTTTAAGAACTGCGAATTTTGGATTAATCGAGTTGTATTTCTTGGGCATGGGATTACGCTCAAGGAATTGAAGTTGATCCAACTAAAGTCGAAGCGATCAATGAATGGAGGGCTCCTAAGAATGCGAGTAAAGTTCGCAGATTTTCGGGTTTAGTATTATCGAAGATTTATCAAAGGATTTTCAAAAATTTGGACCCATGACCCCGACTAGAAAAGGAGAAAAATTTATGTGGACAGAGAAATGCAAGAAAAGTTTTCAAGAATTGAAACAAAGACTAACATCTGCACTAGTTTTGACAATTCCGATCCTCTAAGGAATTTGTCATTTATAGCAATGCGTCTAAACAAGGATTGGGATGCGTGTTGATGCGGCATGGAAAAGTGGTTGCCTACGCCTCAAGGCAACTAAAGCCACATGAATTGAACTACCCTACACATGATTTGGAGTTAGCTATTTGTGGTTCATCCTTAAAGGTTTGGAGGCATTATTTGTATGGAGGAAGATGTGAAGTTTTCATTGACCACAAAAGCTTAAAGTGTTTGTTTACTCGAAAGAGTTGAACATGAGGTAGAGGAGGTGTCTAGAATTGGTTAAAGATTAAAATTGTACCATCAACTACCATCCTGGGAAAGCTAATGTAGTTGTTGATCTTTGTAAGTCGTAAAACCAAAGGAGAAATATCAAGTTTAATAATTGATCAAGAAGAACTAATGAAGGAGTTTGCCAAACTAAGGATTGAGGTAGTCGTACCACCAAAGAGTACGGAAGCAATATTAACATCTTTAGTGGTGCAACCTACTTTAAAGGAGAGAATTAAGGAAGCTCAACCTCGGGATAAATTTCCGAACAAAATGAAAGAACGAGCCCAAAAAGGGAGCGTTAAAGGGTTTCTTTTACAGAGGCACGGGAAGGTGCTTTAACTTATGAAGGAAGATTGTGTGTTCCTAAAGAAGAGGAACTTAGAAAGGAAATTCTTAAAGAAGCTCAATATACACCATACACGAGTCATCTGGGGTACAAAGATGTACCGAGATCTAAAGGTTATATTTTGGTGGAGAAGTATTAAGAGAGATATTGGAAATTTTGTAGAGAAATATTTGACTTGTCAACAAGTGAAGGTGAGCACCAAAGACCATTTGGTTTGCTAAAACCACTTGAAATCCAGAATGAAAATGGGAACATATAAGAATAGATTTTGTGGTAGGACTTCCGAGATCAATTAAAGGAAATAAAGTCATTTTGGATTATAGTAGATCGGTTAACTAAGTCACTCACTTTCTACCGTCAAAATGACGTACGAGTATGGAACAATATGCTCAAATCTACATGAGGAAGATCGTGAAATTACATGGAGTGCTTGTCTATTGTATCGGACAGAGATACAAGATTTACATCGAAAGTCGGAGAAGTCCGCAAAGTGCAATGGGCACAAGATTGAAATTCAAAGACAACTTATCATCCAGACAGATGATGGGATGATGAAAGGTCGATACAATAGTTATAAGCGACAATTGGGATGGCTCCGTATGAAGCATTGTAAGACCACATCGACTAACCGCGGAATATTCTAGGTATTTATCTTATTTGGGGTATACTTTAATATTTGTAGCTTCATATATTTTTCCCTTAATTATTTATGACTTTATTTTATAATTTTAATTATTCATATAAGTTAGATTTATATTTTTTTTATGACTAATTTATTTAATTTTATACAATTGTTATATTTTATGTATACATTTCTTTTGGGACTTATCCTATTATTAAAGCTCTAGCCCAAACCTTTGATCCATTGTGTTGACCCCATTTTGATTTTTTAAGCCTTGTTTATTTGTCAAGCCTAGCCCATCTCTTAGCCCAACCCAAACCAAAAGCCAACCCAACTTAGACCCCTATATATACCTCGACTCTAACCCTAAACACACTTTTCAAAGCATTTTCACACACACTTTGTCACACAATAAAAGGTGAGGCTCTCTCCTTCCCTCCTCCCCCTAGCGCGCGCCGCCACCACACCGCTACGCCCGAAAAAATCCCCATATATATATATTTTCTTTTCTTTTCTTCTTTCTTTTTCCTTCATTCCTTTTCTTTTTCTCCCTTTTCTCTCTCTCTCTCTCTCTCTCTCTCTCTCTTCCTTTTATTTTTGTTAACTGTCCTCCCGCCACCGGAAAGCCGCCGATGTGGCTTAAGGGGACATGATTATTAAAATTTTTGGGTTAGTTTATTTTATACTTTCTTGAGTTATTTTTCTGTCTTTATTTAAATTTTGGTGTTTTTCTTTGAGTTAAAAATGGAACTCACCCAATAAGACTATGGGATTTAATCCTTGAGGTTGAGGTGAAGCACCACCACCAGGAAAAACACCAAAACCGCCGCCTATGAGCATTTTGGGGCTGTTTTATAATTGTTTTTATTTATTTCAAATTTTCTAAAATTATTTTCAAGTTTATTTTCCTATTTCGGGGCTATTTTCTATTTTTTATATTTGAATTTTTTTCAAAAAAGGGGGTGTGTTCTTTAAAAATAATAGCAATAATAATAAAATATTTTTTAATTAATTATTTCGAAAATTAAAACATGTTTTTCAAGTATTATTTCCTATGGGGTATGGGGCTGTTTCTTGTAATATTTTTGTTTTTGTATTTAAAAATTTAAAATTATTTTTCCAGATTATTTTCCTAATCTTAAGGATTGTTTTGTATAAACTTTTATTTATTTCGAAATTTAAACTTTAATTTTCAAATATTATTCTCTTTTGGGTTCAATGAGGCTACTCCCAAATAAACCACTAAGGTTTAACCTTAAGGTTGAGGGAAAATTGCCTAGACCCTGTTGCATCTTATTAAAATCACTTGATCTAATAATTTCCCCATATATTACAAATATTCTTTTTCAAACTGTTTTGAAATAATATGTTTATTAAGATTTTTTTAGTCTTTTAGTTTAATGAGGCCATTCCAAGATAACCACTAAGGTTTCCACCTTAAGGTTGAGGAATAATGCCAAGAACCTTTGCATGTTAATAATTAAACTACTTTGATTATTTTATGTAGTTGTTCTATATACATTCGAAATCTTAATATTAATTGTTAAAAATAATTTGACTAAATAGTGTTGGAAATTCGTGTAGGAGCCGAGCCACTCTTGGTGTCATAGCTTCTTAATCATCAAACAAAAAAATTAGTGGGTAAAAATTTAGCCAATCTTAATTCTATTTGGGTAATTTTTTTTTTTACTTAAAACAGATTTAAAATCATGAAGTTGCATGAATTGATGTTACTTAAATGAGTAGTCAATATGATGGTTTGCATGTTTAATTGGAATTTACTATGGTTAATTTTGGGAATGGTTGCATGACAAGAAGAAAAATATTCTTGTTAAATTCTTGCGTGGTAGGTTTTAATTTATTGTTATTGCATTTTAAAGATGTTGATGGATTAGCTTGATTAAAAATATAGAAAATAATGGATGGAAGGTATAATCACTAAAGAATATATTTGTGCAAAAATTCAATATTGATTAAATAACCTCACTTATCTTATGATCACATTGCTTAATCAATTTGTTGTATTGTGATTGTTATATTAATTGTACACAATATAGATTAGTATAGAAATGATACTTGAATTCTTGGTAATTATAGACCGTCTATCGAGTCGTGTCGGCATGTGTAGGTCGAGGCAAATAATCGAATAGGTTGCTGTTGATGTTTGCTCGACTACACATGGGCCTATTCCTATTTTCATGGTCGGAGCCAGGAGACGGCGGCGGAACTTGGGTCGTAGTATTGGTATATTCGGAATATGACGGTCTCTCGGGTTTAAACCCACAACTAATAAATCGTCGAGCCACTCGGGAGGAATAAGGAGCCAGGAGGCTTTGGTGCAGTGAGTTGGAGAACTCAATGGGGTAGGGTGTTATTCCACATCGGCCTCGCGTTTATCATTATGTTATCCCGATTGCTAGATTTTAAAATGGGGCATAGAACCTTGTCCGTTTTAAAATCAATTTGAACCGAGCATTAAGGTGCGATGTAAATTCCACATCGTCCTTGTGTTTCTATTGAGTAGCGTCTCACCATTATATTATTTTCCTTTCAAAAATTTTTGATGACTTGTCGTAAGTTGATAAAATTTTGGTCCGTCTTTGAAAATTCTATTTACTCTACTTAACCTCCATTGTGCACATAACATGCATCACACATGATTTCATAAATTATTTTCTTAAAACCTTTCGCATTCCCGACCCCACTCACTTTGAACTCGTTTAGCTCACCCCATGTTTTCTAAATTATTTACGAGAAAATAATGAAGATGATCAGGACACCCCAATCCAAGAGTAATTCGGACATGGGCTCGGCCGCTTATATATGTTAATTTTCTCTATGTACTATGATCATGGCATGTAATAAGCCACTTTGGTATCTATTATCGAAACACGCTTATGATATTAGACTTCATTTGTTTTGGCTTGTAATAGACGATAAGTAAGTATTTTGTATTTGGTATCCTATAATCGTGATGGAGTTGAGTTTTATGACTTTACTTATGTTTATTAATTTATTAGTTTGGATTATTATTATTCGGGCGTGACAAGCATTGTACGGACAAAAATGTAGATCGTCGTTGTATTGGAACGAGGTTGGTGAGAAGAAAGTTTTGGGGCGAACTAATCCGGAGGAGTAGAAAAGATGGCCAAAATACAAGATCGAATCGAATTGCTCAAGATAGACAAAAGTCACATCTTTGACAAAAGGAGAAAGCATATACAATTCGAAGAAGGAGAAAAATGTTTTTGAAAGTGGCTCCTATAAAGGGTGTTATTCGTTTATGTGCAATGTGAAAGGAAATCAAGTTAGCTAGGGGCCGTAAGAAGGTTCGGGATCAAAAGTATCCTCGGGGTGAACCCTGATGCTATATTAGTGTGGGTTTGTAAGAAGGTCCGGGATCAAAAGTATCCTCGGGGTGTACCATGATGCTATAGAGTAAGCGACTAGTCAGAGTAAATTACATGTTGAATGTCTATGACTATGCCTATTGATGTATTTAATTATGACAAACGTGTCCCCCAGAGGCGAGTTGAATGCTCACCCCATATTTATTAAAACTTTTAAGGTTGAGGAGCCCGAGAGATGATTGGAGGCAGTGGATGTGAAAACAAGATAAATTTAGTTAAATTGATTTTTAGAAATATTAATTTTATTATTGTCAATGCTTTTGAATTTTTTTTTTATTGAATGCTAGTATTTTAATTTTAAAAGTTGTGTTTGGAATCAAAGTACTTTATCTTTTTGGATGCGAATTGTTAGAATTAGACTATATTTTATAAAATCGAGTGGCGCGAGTGGAAGTGTGATGGATTATTTGGGTTATTAATAAGATAGTTCATTTTTACTTTTGAGATGTGTCTTATTCGTCGTTTTAAATACACTTTCTTATTAGATTAAGCTACTTATATATTTTAAAAATCGGGCGTTCTTGTTCACCTTATCCTCAAAGTCTCCATTATCCTAGAAACTTTTACCCGTCATTTCACCTTCTTCTTTTCTTTTTTTTTCCGAAATTTATAAAGTGCATCGATTCTAGCGAGAAAGAATTTTGTAAAAATGTAAGGGAAAAAATTAGCATTTATAATGGTATATCTTTGATGAAGATTTAATAAGAATTATGTTTACATTAGGTATTCATAATCACGGTATCTTTTCATCTTCTATCATTAAGGTAGGAACTTTTCAAATCCATAACGAAATTTCATTAAAAATGACTAATTAAATATAATATATTCTGATTTTTAACTTAAAAATTTGATTATATAAAATTTAAGGTTAGAAACCCTAATTGAAATTTACGCACTAAATTATAAAATCGGGGTGTATTGAAAGAATTTGTATTTATAGGATGATTTTATGGAGTTTGAAGATTAGTAGGGTTTGTTAATGATAAGATAAAATCTGATTTTTTTCTAAATCTAATACGAGTGAAATTCTATCTTAATAGGGTTTAATAAAAATCCGGATTGTAAAAGGATAATGATGAACAATAAATATTAATATATGATAAATAAAATTATAATTTATATAATAACAATTGAAAAATACGAGATATTACATACTATCCCCCTTAAAAAAATTTGTCCTCGAAATTCGTTGTCTTAACAAAGTTCATAAAAATTAGTGTTTGAATTTATAAAATGTACTTTTAAAACATGATAATATAAAACATTTCATGAATAAAATGAATTAGCGTGACATAATAAATTGCATGCCTTGAGGAATCGACGAGATATGGCGGAGGTGGATGTCACTAGATAATTTTCTTTTAAAATTTGAAAAGTTATTTTTTTCCAAGTCCAAGAGAACCATAAACCCGCACCGATACCACTGTTCACCTTATCCTCAAAGTCTCCATTATCCCTAGAAACTTTTGCCCGTATATTCACCTTCTTCTTTTCTCTCTCTTTTTTTTGAAATTTATAAAGTGCAATGATTCTAGCGAGAAAGTATTTTGTAAAAATGTAAAGGGAAACACTAGTATTTATAATGGTATATCTTTGATGAAGATTTAATAAGAATTATGTTTTACATTAGGTATTCACAATCTGGTATCTTTTCATCTTCTATCATTAAGCTAGGAACTTTTCAAATCCATAATCTGAAATTTCATTAAAAATGAATAATTAAATATAATATATTCGATTTTAAACTTAAAAATCGATTAGATAAAATTTATGGTTAGAAACCCTAATTGAAATTTACGCACCAAATTATGAAATTAGGGTGTATTGAAAGAATTTGTATTTATAGGATGATTTTATGGAGTTTGAAGATAAGTAGGTTTTGTTAATGATAATATAAAACCCGATTTTTTTCTAAATCTAATATGAGTGAAATTCTATCTTAATAGGGTTTAATAAAAAATTGGATTGTAAAAGATAATGAATGAATTATAAATGTTAATATCGATAATTAAAATTATAATTTATATAATAACAATTGAAAAATACGGGATATTACCACACACACACACACACACACACACACACACATATATATATATATATATATATATGTGTGTGTGTGTGTGTGTGTGTGTGTGTGAGATAATTCAAATGGGACACCCACCCTTATATGAGACAATGAGAATTCATCAAACCATTGACATAATCTAATTGAGAGTCCAGTTGAAAATTAGATTATAATCAATCATCAAAATTACTAGCAAAGTATAATTGATTATTTAAACGTGAAGATTGTAACTACTACTTACATTCCTAAAAATTAGGAACCGATATGCCGCGAATAAAGCATTAAATCCTTCAAATATCATATCGATCAAAAAGAAATATTTTCCAAATCCTCAATCAATTGAAACATCGTGAAATCGCTATCCATCATTGAAAACAAAAAACACGAAGATCAAAGGGGATCTGAGATGAACACAATTAGACAAAAATTACATCTCTCAATATCATACAAGCTTCCCGCAAAAAAAAATACATGAAAAAACTTAGAAAAACAACACCATGGAAGATATAACCGATGATTTCCTTCAACAACCAGGTGAAATACGTATCCCCATAATCAATTATTGTTTTTTAATTTTATTGTTAATTTCCATTTAGCATATATTTAATCATGATACTACTTATTAGTGTTGAACATAATGGTCCATTATTTTGGTATCTTGAATAACGATCTTTGCATTTTTATTTACCGAATTTGGATCGCTCGTTCAAGCTTGTTTAAAGAAATAATGGATTCTTGAAGTTGAACAAGAAAAATCTCGCGGATCAAAATGGAATTTGAAACATTAGAAAAAGGCGTGCAATTCTACATGGAATATGGCTCATATAGTGGGTTTGACATTCAAACAAGTATGACAAGAAGGTTGAAACAACGCCATACATGTACAACATATAGTATGCAACCGAGCGGGCTTCATAAGGTTCAAATCAATTTGTAACAATGACGAAGTTGAATTGCGAGAAGAGTACAACATCACGCACAAGGGTGTCAAAAGAGAGTAGGTTGCAATGCATGGTGTATATTTCAATACACAACATCGAATTCCTACAAGATAAAATATTTTGAAGAGTGTCACACTCATTCTTTGACTTGAAACCATACGGACAATTTATGAAGTTGAGCAAGAGTCTTAATTTTGGGTACCCACAATTCATCATAAATTGTTCAAGGGCCAACATTGTACTTTGCTAAAAAACTCGAGTGGTTAAGGAGATGGTAGGAGTGTACTCCAATGTTGGAGCACTCAAATAAATTTCAAAAACTTTAAGAGAGATTTGAAAGCCTATATATGTGGTGCGGATGCACGAGTTGGTAATAGATAAGTGCCTCGGGAAAACGAAAATAAGTCTAGGAATGTCATTCGATTATGATATCGATGAGAATGATCGACTAACCCGACTATTTTGGACAGACCAAACATCGATGCGAAATTATGGCGTATTTGGTGACGTCGTTTCATTTAATGCTATATACAATACTAATAGGTATTTTATATATCATTTTTAAAAAAGGAATAAATTGGTGTGTATAATTACTTTAATAGTCTTGTATAATTTAAAATGTTTCACCGCATATATATCAATTGATGTGAGAAGTAACATACTATATGTATTAATTTGGTGTATTCATGTGTAATTTGGTTGATGTTGGACATGTTCTTGGACATGTGAAAATGTTTGTGGAAATGTTTGTTGATTAAGTTTATGTGGAAATGTTTGTTTTGACAAATGGTGATGTGCATTTATTATATTTTGTTGATTAAGTTGACTTCTTGGGCATGTTCATGGGCGAAATATTTGTGTAAATGTTTGTTTTTGACAAATGGTGACGTGGTGGACAAATGCATATGCAAATGCGTGGGCACGTTTGTGGGCATGCCTATTGAGAAAATATTGAGAACACAACATAGTTTATTTGCAATTATTGTATTTTGTCGATTAAGTTGACTTTTTGGGCATGTTAATGGGCAAAATGTTTGGTTTTGACAAATGGTGATGTGGTAGCGATTTGCATAGGCAAATGTGTGCGCACATTTGTGGGCATACCTATTTTTCGAGAAAATATTGAGATTATTATAACATTGTTTACGTGCAATTATTGTATTTTGTTGAATTAAGTTGAAATTTTTGGTTGATGTTGGCAACTATATCATGACTTTATTGGAAAAGTGTTGCGATCCTTACGTAGGAAAATACGTGGGTTAATAAATAATCACAAGTTAATGTCAAACATAATCATAAGTTAACGTAATACCTAATCCCAAATTCAAAATATAGGTAAACAAATAAAGTTTAATCCACAAAATATACTTACGAATTAACATCTAATATTGCCTTATTTGAATAGTTCTCGCGCAAAGTCGGAGGAATTCCTCGCACCGTTTACTATTGATTTTAACCACACCAACCCCTGTCACCAAGGATTCCACCATTTTCAAGCATATTATGCCACAATTACTAGAATTTGCTTGTTCTTGGGGATGCTAATACCATTGAACCTTCCGGACCTTTTGGGAGGCTCGACTATGTTTTCCCATATGTGTGCTTCCTCGCACAAACTTTGTAGCATTGACGCTATATTTGAATTGTCCAATATAAGTACTAAGCGACTTGGACTCTAACATTGAAACATATCGACACCCAATGGTTTCGGTGATGTGACCTATGCCATACACCTTGTCAACTTACGCCCAAGATTTCCCGGACACTTTGTCGAATGGATATTTGCCCATCAAATATTCCAATATAGTATCGTCAATGGTACACCAAGACCGATTGGGCATTTTTTTCTTTGAAGCTTTTGCCTTTACCCACATTTTACCCCATTTCGAAGATCAGATTATTCTGTCAAAGTAAAGTAAATCAATGTGAGAAATAAATTGATATCAAAAAAATAGTCAACGAGACATTTGTGTAAATGAATAATGTTACGTAACCAAAATAGAAATCAACAAATGTCCAGTTCGTCAAGAAATGGTCATTTTATTTTTTTGATTTGTACATGACAAGACGCATCAATATGTCCATTTCTTTGTAATGCAAAAATGCGTAAATTTAATAAAACAACGAGCAAGAATAAACAAAAAAAGTGGGCGGAGAGTTAGGCATAAAGGTGGGCAAATACATAAACACTGGACAAGTGGGCACACATGTGGGCGGTGGCAGTTGGGCAAACATGTAGGCAAGTAAATAAAAAATCGAAGTGGGCGGGAAGATAAGTGAAGCGGTGGGTACAAATGTGGGCAAGAAAAAATGTGAGTAATTTGGTTTACATACCTCATCATCGAGCCATCCTTTTGGGTCCCGAATATCCAGAACCATGCGGCACAACGTTTGTGACCTTCCTCAACTGAACAATGAACCACTATGTCCTTGTTGTCCTTATTTGCAGCAATCCACTTCTCAAAATCTTGAATCAATGCTTGTGGGTAAAGGCTCATGGGATCATATAGTTGCAGCGACGATTTTGAGGACCATCGGGAACAACCTTAGTCTTCTTCTTTGGTGGACATGATGACATGGATATGCATAAGGCGATTTCAACGTGGAGCTAGGTTTTGTCCTCATTTTCCTTTTATGATACACGATGTGATCCTTTTGGGGAGCTTCTCCTTTGAGAGGACTACCAATATCAACATAAGTGACCATTACGTTGTTCCATCAATTTGGATACACCATCATCACCATCGGTCTCAATTGTTGGATTTGAACCCACCACCTCGGTGGTTTTAACCATTGAAAGTAATGCATCAAGTTTGGAAAGGTTCACAATAAATTCTGCAAATTCTTGGTGGGGGACATATGTAATGGGTTGGCGAGTCATGGGCTACAAGGTCTGCAGGAGCAAGGGCATATTGGCTGGTACATCATCTTTCAACTTATCGGAAGTAGAATCACCAAAGATAGGGCCACATTCATTCCCTTGTGATTTCGTGGGAGATGGGGGAAGCAGCATGAGGGGAGGAGGAGGGTGTAGAGCTGTGGGTTACTTCAATGTGTCCTTGTCCTCTTGAACATCAATGTCAAAGAGGACTCTACCCTAGTCGGACAGGATCACTACAAGAAATTGCTTTTTCTTGACGGAAAATACGACGGAATTATTCTATCATTTGTTTGCCGACGGATTAGCGGCAGATTACCAACAAATACACATTTACAAAAATACCGACGAAACGAAACACAGACGGATCACCAAGCGGAATATAACGACGGATAATATTCTCCGACGAAACACCGGCGGATCACCGGAATATAACGACGGATAATATTCTCTCGTTATCAACGACGGAATTTTCTGTTGGTATTTACCGACGAATTGCCGAGAGATTAGCGACGGATGTTGATATAAAAAAATAAAATTAAAATTAAAATTAAAAAAAAACTAATATAGTAAGACCAAACTAAAATATGAATTTCACTTCTAGATTGTAATGAATTGAGTAGAATCAAATACAATATTGTTCAGATTTGTTTGGATTAATTATATATATGACCAAAAGAAAATAATTATACTTTAGGGTCCAAATTAACTATTTTCAATAATTTGTGATTTAATGAACCTAACTAAAGTCTCGTGTAGAATAAAGAATATAATTTTATATGTTATTGTTCTTGTTTATTGAATTCAATTGGATATAACTTATAAGATAAAAGACCCTCGATAAGTACATTTATCGCAAGATGACATATAGAGTTGCAATCAAACCAAACCGAGTCGAGTTTTTGAGAGTTTGAACTTGACTCGTTTATTATCGAGTCGAGCTCGAGCTTGAATTTATCGAATATATTGATGGCTTACGAACTTATTCGAACTTAATCGAGACTAAGCGAGCTTAGTAAATATCGGGTTATCGTGTTGTGTCACAACTTGACGCCCCTATCTTAAAGTGTTTTTTAGGGAATATCTTAAAGTATTGAGAGTTGCAATTTTTGTTTTTAATATGGCTAAACATGTTTTTATCCATTCCTAATCTTAAGTGCCCTTTTAATTTCAAATAGCAAGTTATTGTGAAATAAAAAAATCCCTGAATTACCCAAATTCTAAAGGAGTCGACACTCAACAGATGCCAAAAAAACTTCTCAAGAAAAAATCGGGCACTTGGGCAGACGAAAGTAGATATCCGTTCTCACTACACCGACAACGGTCTCCTTCTGACAGACGGACAATAAGCGACCACCAAGGCTTAGAGGCTTCCCTGGTATGTTAGTCCTAAACTCCTAATTTCGATTTTTCTTTCGGTGAAACCTAGCCCCCAAATCGACGCCTTAATCTTTTTGCTTTTGGATTGATTGAAACCCTAGCCCCAAATCGACCCCTAATTTTTTGCTTTTGTATTGATTTTATGCTTATTTATGTACTTATTTTCTGGATAGTAGGAGGATTCTTGGTAGTCCGTAGGTTAGTCCTAAACTCCTAATTGCTGGTAGTTCTACCTCCCTAGTTGATGGTATCAACTTTTCGAGAGAGAGAGAGGAGAAAATAAGACTTCTTTTTCATCTTTGTGGTTGATTTTTGTTTATGTTATCCAAATTACCAACTAATGATAGAAAATTTACAAGCCAAATTAAGATTATTTTTTATTGCTTGTGACTTGTGAGAGTATCAAGCATGTCGATTATTACAACTTGAGTTATTGTTTTGATAATTAAGCGAGAATTTAGTGTTTGCCTTTTGCTCTGTTTAAATTATGAGGGTATGAGAAAACAGAGCATGTCTCATTTTATCGACTTGATGGTGGCAATGGAAACATATATATTGAAATTAAAAATAAATAGATTACATGGTGAAGAGAAAAGACAATTTTGAAGTGAAAAAAAGAAGAGGTTTGAAAAGTGACATTAAAAATGAGCTCCTTAATTGGGTGTTATTTTACGAACCAACACCAATATACTTTCTTTGCTATATGATCTAATGTTGAGTCCTAGACCAAGAGTCTAAACAATAAGAATGAGTGACACGTGATTGGATGGAGGTATAATTAGGTTGTAATTGCATCGAGAATGGATTTTATACAATTTTTGCTCAAATTTCTTTTTTGGATTCCAATATTCAATTACTTGTGAAAAATAAAAACAAAACCAAAAAAATAAAAAACATTATCATTCTTTCTTACTTTTCATATAATCTCACATCACGTGCAATCACCATTTCATTCAATACAAATGAAGAAGCAACATGTTACATGGTAAATCATTATTAATAGTCATAAAATGCAAGTAATAATGAAATATCTACATAAATAGTAATAAATTATGCATATCTACATAAATAGTTCTTAGAAGGACTAGAAAAATTTATTGACTTTGCTTGTAGTCAAGTAGAATGGATGGATGTGGATAAAATCAGATGTCCATGTAATCATCGTAAGTGCCAGAATCGTCAGTATCTCCACCGTGATGAAGTTAAATACCACCTTGTAAGATATGGATTTGTACCAGAATATTATGTTTGGGATAGACATGGAGAAACACATGTTGAAGCAAGCAACACCCAAAACGTACATTATAGTGAAGATGTGGAATCAACGATGGATTACCATACAATGGTGATGGACGCAGCGGGTCCCGAGTTTGATCTGAAGGAATTAGAGGAACCTCCCAATCCAGATTCACAGAAATTTTATGACATGCTCAATGCTGCAGATAAAGAGTTGTGGCCTGGTTGTACTAAACACTCGCAATTATCCTTTGTTGCTTAAGCGATGCACATGAAATTTGAACATCACATGTCTGAAAGAAACTATGATGACATGGTGCAACTTATCAGTGAGATTCTTCCTGATAACAACACAGTGCCTGATAACTTCTACAAAACCAAGAAGATGTTGCGAGGCATGGGTCTGCCAGTGGAAAAAATTGATTGTTGTAATAATGGATGTATGTTGTATTGGGGTGAAGACAACGTAGCTATGACTTGCAAGTTACGTGGGCATGCTCGATTTAAGAGAACGAGTCAAGGAATTGTACACGACGTAACAATAATATTGCCTACAAAAAGATGTATTACTTTCCATTGACGGATAGATTGAAAAGATTGTACGCATCTAATGCAACAGCCAAGGAAATGAGGTGGCATGCAGAACATATGGTCCAAGATGGTGTTATGAGTCATTGCTCAGATTCCCTAGCTTGGAAGCATTTCAACGACACTCATCTAGAATTTGCAAAAGAAACTCGAAATGTGCGATTGTGTCTTTGCACAGATGGATTTCAACCATTTGCACAATATGGAGCACAATATTCTTGTTGGCCAGTGATAGTCACACCGTTGAATTTACCACCGTGGTTGTGTATGAAGGACCAACACATGTTCTTAACTGTGTTAGTACCTGGGCCAAAAAACCCAAAAGATAAGTTGGATGTATACTTGCAACCTCTTATCAAGGAGTTGAAGCGATTGTGGGGCGTGGGAACCCAAACCTATGACATATCCAAGAAACAAAACTTTCAAATGAGAGTTGCTCTCATGTGGGCGGTTAGTGATTTCAGCTTATTCCATGTTGTGCGGATGGAGATCTGCTTTGGAAGATTAGCTTGTCCATATTGTATGGAGAGTCCAGATGCATTCACTCTTTCCAAGAGTGGTAAACAATCTTGGTTCGACAACCACCGCAAGTTTCTTCCTTGGATCACGCATACGAAAGAATAAAAACGCATTCCTTAAACATAAACGAGTTACAAAAATTGCACCTTCCATTCGATCCAGGAGTCCAAATATTAGAGATACAAGATTTGGGGCTAATGAAAGTCACGAACATCGGTCTTTGATGAGAACAACAGAGCAAAATGCAAGAAGCGTGGTTGGAGGAAAAAAGTATCTTTTGGGAGTTGCCTTATTGGAGCACAAACCTTATCCGACATAATTTAGATGTAATGCACATTGAGAAGAACGTATTTCACAATATTTTTAATGCGGCCATGGATGTACAAGGCAAAACAAAGGATACTTTGAAATCTCGTCAAGAGTTGAATGAATATTGTCGTCGACCTGAATTGGCACGAAATGAGGAAACAGGGAAATACCCTAAGGCTTGCTACACGTTGGACAAGAAGGGCAAAGAAGAATTGTGTAAATGGGCGAAAGAACTTAAATTCCCCGATGGTTATGTCTCTAACCTATCAAGATGCGTAGAGCGTGAAAAACGAAGGTTTTTGGCATGAAAAGCCATGATTGTCATGTATTTATGCAGAGACTGATACCTATTGCATTCAAGGAACTTATTCCCTCACATGTATGGAAAGCAATTACCGAGTTGAGCCTTTTCTTTAAGGAGCTCACTGCTACGAACATACGAAAGGAAGATATGGATCGATTACATACTGAAATTCCTATTATATTATGCAAGCTGGAAAAGATATTTCCACCAAGCTTCTTTGACTCAATGGAACATCTTCCAGTACACTTGGCTTATGAAGCAAGTATTGCTGGTCCAGTGCATTATCGTTGGATGTACCCCTTTGAAAGGTAATGTGAATTTGAAAGTTCACTTTAATTATTATGATTGTATAGTTGAATTTCATTGGGAATAAAACATAAACTATTGTAGGTACCTTCGCAAGTTGAAAAAAAATGTCACTAATAAAGCCAAAGTGGAAGGTTCAATATGCAATGCATATTTAGTTGATGAGGCATCATCATTTTGTGAGTATTACTTTGAAGAACATGTCAAGATTTCGACATAGAAAAGCACCACGTAATGATGCGGTTGTTCTCAATCGAAGAATCGAAGGGTGTCTTTCTATATTCAAATTTCATGGTCGGCAACTTGGACGGGCAAAAACAAGATATTTTGAGAAGATGAATACAATCTTTGCTCGTAGTTATATCCTATTAAAGCGCACCGAGATTGGACCATACATTAGGTTAGTAGAATGATTTTCAAGTATTGTTTTTGACCCTAATCTTGAGTTATATAAATAAATATATTTCCAAACTTAACCTAATCCGATCGTTAATATCATCCACATGTGAAGTATATATGTTGATTCGTTGAGGAGACATCGAAGAAACATTTCGAAAAAAGAAATCGATGCAAAACTTGAAAATGATTTTCCAGTTGGTTCGATAAATATGTGAGTATTAGTTCTATATATATTTCAATATATAACTCTTGTTTATATTAATGTGTAAGTGTTTTTTAACTTACATATAGGCACACGATCCATTGAATGACATCTCTAATGAGTATATTCAAGATCTTGCCAAAGGGCCTTTAAGAAGAGTTAAGTCATATTCAGGCTACATTGTCAATGGTTACAAATTTCACACTCTTGGATGCGGGTCTTCCAAAAGTACTATGAATAGTGGAGTTTGCATAAAAGGCTCAAATTTGAGTGTTGAGAATGATTTCTATGGCCAATTAGTAGACATTGTTGAGGTGGATTACCCTGGGTTTCAGACCAAGAGAACTGTTTTATTCAAATGCGAATGGTTTGACCCTACTGCTCGGGGCATGAATATTCATGATGAATATAAGCTTGTGGAGGTCAACCATAGACGCAGATTTGATAGGTACGAACCCTTTATATTAGCAATGCAAGCAAAACAAGTGTATTTTTGTGAGTACCCTGGTGCAGGTCGTGATAAAAAGGACTGGTGGGCTGTTTGCAATGTAAAAGCTAGGGCAAATATAGAAATTCCTGTGTTAGGTGAAAATTATGGAGTTCAAGTTGTGCCTCCATTTCAAGAAGATGATACAAATATCCATCATCTAGGACATATTAACGTGGAAGAAGAATGTGAAGAAGGAGGTGAACCACTGAATGATCCTAACGGTGTGTTTATAGACATTGATGATGAGCCTATTGAGGAAGAAGATGAACTCATAGTTGAATCTGAAATGGAAGACGATTTTGAATCAAACCCAAATGAAGTTTTATATGTTGACCCTAATGAAATCGATAGTGATTAGTGTACGGGTAAGTTTTTCTGAAATACTTCTATCAGCTTTGCCAAATACTTATGTTGCGCATTTTTAAATGTATTATTGACTAATATTAAAAGTCTAAAAAATGCATGATTCAAACCTAATCCATTTTATTGTTATATCATGCTATAGTGATAAATAAGGTTTCAGATGTAACATGTTAGTTTACTTTAGAAACTTCATTTCTTATGGCTAGTTGTCGGATGTAAGAATCTTTCTATGTTTTACTACATTATCATTGTATCATGTTTATCATGCACAAACCTTATCATGCTTTAGTTTAATTTAATAATTTGGATTATGTTATACATATATTGCATTGCAGATACCATGGTGAGATCGACCACCAGGGGTGGAGGTTATCCGACTTTAGCAGCAGCACGAGATGCACGATCACGTGCTACTCCATCACGCATTGGACTCAGAGGTGTCCATTCAGTACCATCAGGTACTCCACCATCACGTGCTCCACCATCAGTACCATCACGTGCTCCACCATCAGTACCATCAGGTATACTATCATTTGCTTAGTTAAATATGTATGCATTCAATTGATGTCGTTTACGTAATAAATTAATTAAAAGATGCATTAATAAGATTAATGTGTTTTTATAATTAACTTTAAAAGAGTTTTGCTGTCACCATCATCAAATGAAACAAATGTTGTGTTACAGGTAGACATAAAAGGATTTTGTTGCCGCCATCACCATCATCATCTGACATGTTTGATGATGCACTACCATCACCATCTGATCCATCATCTGATCCACTGCATGATCCATTATCTGATCCACTACATGATCCACCATCCGATCCACCATTAGGGGACTCTCCATCTCCAACTTCCTCAATGACTTCCACTAGTCGGTCTCGGCCGCCGATACATATAATGTGTAATGATAGGTAAGTAGTAATGGTGTACATATTATACAATTCATTATAATTTAGTAAATAATCACTCGAATTGTGCAATATTATTGTTTGTCGATTTGTTTCGGGGGACGATTTCCAAGTTTATGACAAACCTTTATAAACAAAGACTTTGCTTGAGAAGGCTACACTTGGTCTAAGGTATCAAAGGAGACGCGAGATTGGTATTGGAGCACCTTTCGGGTTAAGTTCCAATATATAAATACTTTATTATATTGATTATCAATATACGTAAATTGATAATCTTTGTTTGAATTAATCGAGAAATCCTTCACATATCCGGTTGACATGGAGCAACAGATCTATCTAGTATGGCATAGACATCTTTGGAAAACGCTATGCCGATTTCATGTGTGAGCTTAGAAAAGCGCATGCAAAGCCTCTGGTCTATCTCGGCTCCATTGGGATTCATATTGGAAGGAGTGGAGCGTGCCTAAATTTCAAGATAAGTGCAAGAAGATGTCACCCAATCGAAGGAGTGAAGTAGAAGGGGAAGGATCGGGGATGTCGGTCCACGGGGGGTCAGGTCCATTGATAGATATGCACGAGAGTTGGTAACATTATTTGTTATACACTTTTATACTTTAATAAATATTATTTACGTGTTTATTATCACAATGTATGCTTATCTTTTTTCCAGGCTAAACGATTGGGAAGAAAGCCAAATAATTTCGAGGTTTATAAAGCCCTTCATTGGGATAAAACGAATTCCAAATGGGCGATACGAAATCACGTAGAAAGTTTCTTTGTAAGTAATAAATCATTTAATAACTTAATCTAAAAAGATCATCTATCTACATATCCATTTATGAAGTCGTAAATTAATGCACTCCTTGAGTTTTTTTTCAAATCATCTTTTTTTTTGTAGTTGAAGATAGAGTCTCTTATAGCAAATGATCAATCCTTGGCGATGACTCCAACATAGATCAATCTGAGCGCAATAAGAGGATTGATGATCATTATATGACGCTGTGGGAGGAACTTCTTAAAAAGCAGCGAATCTATGGCATTGGTAAATTTGGCGCGTCACAGGTATTTTCTATTTTAGATATTACTAGTTGTTACTATTTTTTGTTCATTTATGTTGATTATTTTCTATGTTATGATTGCAATCGCTCCCTAACACAGAACATAATCAACCCTCAAGGGTTTATTTGTAATTTTCAAACATATTTGGATTGTTGTAATTATCCAAAACCTCATGTGTAGTTTTCGTAATTATCTAAAGCACATTTCAGGTTAATTACTAATTTTAGCTACTAGTTTCTTGAAAGACAAGCTGTAATTTTGCTGATTATTTTGGATGTTATGATTGTTATTCTGAGATATGTTCGAAGGATCCCGGATGTCTCGGTGCGCAGAGCGCCTAAGAGAGGAGGGAAGAGTTGAGGGTCGAGCTGAGGTACAACAAAAGTTGGATGAGTATATAGCTCGGACGAGCACCCTCGAGGCACGGGTTGAGTGGATGATGGGGAAAATGAGCACCTCTGATATTTCCCCTCCCCATGACCTACCTACTCCCCGAGGCCCACAGACTGATGGTGATGGTGATGGTGATGGTGATGGTGATGCGAGTCTTAGTAAGGATTAGACTATTATATTTTAGTAATGTGTCTCTTGTGGTTGGATTATATGGATGTGTTTGGTTTTGGATTGTTTATGTTGGTTTATTAGATGTTGCGAGTCTTTGATATTTATGTTGAATTATTTTATGTTATTTTGGTACTTTGTTTGGTATGATTTTGGATGTTGGATGTTGATTTTGGATGTTGGATGTTGGATGTTGGATGTTGAATTTTGGATGTTGAATTTTGAATTTTGGATGTTGGATGTTGTTTGTCAATTCTTCCATTTTTTTTGTGAAAATTTAATGGATGTTAGAATTGTTATTTGTAAAACAGGAAATGAATAATTAAAAATAAATAAAATTTCACAAAAATTATTTATAATTTTTTTAAATTCCGTCGGTATTCGTCGGTATTTTATCGTAAAGTTATAGACAAATCCGTCGGCGTTAAAGTCGTTATTTTTTCTGTCGGCGTTCGTCGGTATATGTCTGTCGGGGTATATGCAGCCGTGTCTGTCGAAGATAATCCGTAGGCATTCCGTCGGGCATATATCCGTCGGTAATCCTCGGTGCGAATTTTGTCGTGTCTGTCGGGATTACATTATTATTGGGCACCTTAAATTCCGACGGATATCATTACCGACACAAACTCTGTCGGCATTTTGTCGGCATAGTGTAATGGATTTTGTTGTTGTTCCGTCGGAAATCCGTCGGTAAAAATACCGAAGCGGATTATTTTTTTCTTCGGTAAAAATTTACCGACAAGTGTTTTGCCGAGCGGAAAAATCCGTCGGGAATCCGTCAGCGGATCCGTCGGTAAAGGGTTTACCGAGCGGATATTTCCGTCGGTAAAATTTCATTTTCTTGTAGTGGATGTGGTGGAAGAGTGGGCGATTGAAGGAGCATGATTTTCACCATCCTTTTCGAGAAATTGAGCATCCCAAATGCTCAGGATACTCCTCAACATGGACTCTATTTTGTCGACTCTCCTTGACAAAACCAAGAAGTCCATATGCATTTTGGGACCTTCTTCACCCTCGGGGTGTAGGTCATCATGACCTTCACCCATAGTTTTATCCTCCCCTCCGCCAATTTTCTTTTCAAAACTTTCATTTTTTTCTTCTTGTTTATTCTTCAACTTCTCTTTCTCAACACAATCTTCCCACAAAACAAGTCTCTTAAATGATTTTATATCTTCATCCACCTTCGACGAGTCTCAAATCTTGGTGAACAACAACCTAAAGAATGGTCGAAACATAATGACAAAGTGGGCAAATAAGTAGACAATTAAGTGGGCAAATGAGTAGACAAGTGTATATTAATGAACTCATAATAAAACAAATATGGGCAAACAAGTGGGCACACAAGTAGGCAACAAGGTAGGCACAAAAAAAAAAAATTAATGTAAGCAAAGAGTAGGCAAAGAAGTGGGCACCAAAAACAAAAAAAAAACTCATGAATAGCTTACAATATCATCATCTCCAGGTAGCAAAATCTTGAAGATTGTCTTCTTCAATTTATCATATCCAACAATAGCTTCGCTTGACCACCATAAAATAAGTGATACCCTATGCTTAGACCATCTATTTGGTGACGGCACACAATTTGGCGACATCGGGAATCGCCTCATATGCCCACACTTGTAGCGCATGGTGGAAGCCGTAGATATCAAAGTGCTCAAAATCATGTTTGGGCTTATTTTGTTTCCTTTCCCAATAACAACACACTCTACCATCCATGCAAGCACTTGTCTCCTTGACCAATAAATCAAAAGCTACTCGCCCCCGTGGATAAGAATTAAAAGCATCCAAATCATCCACGAGGTGAATATATTACTCATAATCAATTCTTTTGAATTTACGATCTCTAATCAATAGAATACCATAGAGGAAACAACGCAAGGTGTTCGAGATTTTCTTACGCAAGCATACGGTGTCAGTCTTAGTATAAATTTAGAAGTAGGGTTATCATCTCCACGGGTTTGGTATCAAATTTTAAGCTAAATACTGTAATTATAACAATTTATTTCTATCTAGATAATAAAAAAGAGATGGATTTTGATCAAACTAAAAGTAAAACTAAAATTATGCTAACAAATTCGTTCGAGACAAATTTTTGACACTTAATAAATATGAATTCTAGAGGGTTGATTCACCTAGTTATCCCCTATGTTATCAATCCAGTTTATTAATCATTATTAATCTATAAGCCCAATATTCCTACCGTTCATCACTTCCTCTCTCGATTCCCACGTCATTCTAAGTTCCAATCGATTTCAATATCTCTATAAAAATAATAAATTAAACCCTAATGTGCTCGGTGAATATTCTATCACAGGCTTCAAAAGATTCATAAACCCCTAGGTTATGCTATTCTATGGCCAAACGTTCAATTACCTCTCTCGAGTGTCAAATCAAACATGCCAAACAATCTAAACTATTGATTAGATAATTCGGATGCAACGAAATCAAATAACACAAATAGATTTAATAACATGTGAATCTAATAAATGAAATCTATACATAGGTTCAAATGTAAGTTACATCAATCCCCTAGAAACATAGGTTTAGCTCATAATGGATGTACAAAAACTTATGAAAAAGTAATTATACATCTCAAGGGTTCAACAATGATAATGAAAAAATAATTGAATAATAAAGGAACGAATCCTCTTTTTTACTAGAAGATAGATGCCTTCAAATCTCGTCATAAACTTTCTCCTTGCTCAAAGTCGTCCCGTGTGCTCAATAGAATGTTCAACTCTTGTTTCGTGCATCATTAGTTGTATTTATAGCCTTCAAACCATCAAAAGTCCGAAATAAATAAAAAACATAATTTCCGCACGATCGCGCGCTACAACGCGCGTCTTTGCACTCCTTTGCCCACTCCTGGTCGTGCGCTACAACGCTCGAATGTACCGCTTCGCGAAATTTGGGACCCCCGTCTTTGCAAGGTGAGGGTGGTAGAGCTCAACGGTGTTGTGGACTGTGCAACGTTTTCTCCATTTTCTCTTCTTCAAACATGCTTTCTTCCTTCTCAAGACACTTTTTCATCATTTTTGATCAATTTCGGCTACCAAAACCTGTATCGACTCCCTAACGACAACTAATGAAATAAAATTGAATCAAACGAATCTAAAACACCCAAAAATAATGCAAAATCCTAGTCTAGAATACTCAATTCGTTGGTATAAAACCAACTTAACAAATACCCCAAAACATAGACTTTTGCTTGTCCTCAAGCACTTTATACCGACTCTAGAAAAACAAAAGACAAGACGAAACTCAAATAGACCAACTGCAAAACTTGAACCAAGCTCATTCGTCTCAAAAGTTGTTTCACTACCAATCAAGCATGCGTTTTAACAATGTGATCATGAGTGTGGAATGTTCATGCCAACTCCATTTTTATTATCGGATAAATTTATGCAATATAAAGATGTGATGCTTACCCAACTCCATAGGCTTGTCTTTCATACTAATCTCCACTAATTAATGTAGGCTAATGTAACACAAAGATCAATAGAATTTTCAAAGCTTGTAATGTGGGCTTAGGGTAAGTTAGGAAAATATGGGATTATGTGGCTCAAATCACCCAAACACACAATTATCAACTCTTTTAAATCACTAGTTAATATTCAACCTTCACTTTTTAACATTTCCCTTATTCTCACTTCACGAATCTTGATCCCCTGATTATTTTCTCTTTTTTTTCTTTTTTTTTTTTTTTTTTTACTCAATGTCGGACTCAATGAATAAATACGGACTACACACATCCCCAATAGATAATGACATATGTTAGGAAAATTTATATTTAGATTTTGATGATACTATGTAAAACATAGAAAAAGAAGTTGGCACCCCATTTTCTTTGTAATTCAACTTGCAATAGATAGGATTGCATGAGTGAAAGTCGGCTAAGTTGAAGCAATACAAGAGTCGATCAAGACTGGAGTGAAAACTCAATTGTGTGAAGCCAAGTGAAGACTCGGTCAAAGTGTGAAAAGCTGTCTCGGTCGGTGGCCGATGACTAAGTCATTCCATAGTGATTGGAATCAATGTCAAAGGGTTTGCGTGACAGACAAGACTTCAAGAAAGGCTGATAGAGATCCATTGTCAACACTAGTCAAGTCTTTCTTTGAAAATAAGCATGTGTCGGTGACAACAATAAAATTGTTTTTCTTTGAAAGAATTCAAAAAGCAAGCAACCAATAGGATGTACCGAAAACCTGCAGAGACAAGGAAGGCTGCAAAGCATTAAAAACATGGCACGGTCCCCATTTAATGCTTTGCAAGGATAAGATATGCCAACAACTAGGGGTGACAATCTCGACCACGACCACGAAAACACGACTGAACCTAACATGATATAAGCGGGTTAGGGTTGACCCATTTATTATTCGGGTTATAATCGTGTCGGACCCATTTAACCCAAATAATAAATGGGTCGGTTTAAGTTGACACGAAATGACCCACTAAACTCGTTTAACCCGTTTAAATAAGAAAATTTAGTATTTGTTTAATATTTTTAATATTCTATATTTAAATAACCAAAAATTCTCATTTTATCAATATAAATAAAAGATTTATTCAAGGTTAAAAAATATACCGGTAATTTCGGTCGTGTTCGGGTTATCCGTGTATTAAACAGTCGTGTTTGGGTTGACCCATTTGACCCGAATAATTAAGCGGGTCATGTTCGGGTTGGGCAAATTTGTGTAATTATCATGTCTCAACATGACGCAAACACGAACACGACTCGAAGTGCCACCCTTACCAACAACCTACGAGTGGGACTTGAATTTATGTCTATCTCTTCAACGGACATATTTTGAATCCTTAGCAGAAAATATATGTCCAAATTAATAGTAAGAATTATTTCGGATATCCTGTGAACGATTATGGTTGTAAGTACTAAAGATTCTCAATAGTTATCCGATTAAAGGAGTATTCTTTCAACATTTTAATTATGATAGTTTTGATTTCAAACTTAACCATATTCTTGGTCATGCTAATTAGACACGATTACATATTCTTTAAGTAAAACATATGGGAAATTGGTTTTAATAAATGGGTTTTGACCGTTGGGAAATTATTTTGTAGTTTTTGATGAATGCCATGAAAAACTTAGAATAGGAAGTTGGCACCCCATTTTTTGTTGTAAACTACATTGTAATAGATAGGGTGGTCGAGCCGAGTTAAGTCGGCTATGCCTAAACATGCAAGAAGACAATGGAGACTAAAAGGAAGACTCATTGCGAGGCGGTGAGTATGGCAAAGACGGAACTCGATCAAGGTGCGGCTAAGATTGGTGAGTGAAGTATCGGTCAAGTCAACTCAAGACAGCCAAGTCTCAAGGTTGAAGTGAGAAGAGTCATCAAATGATTTGGAAGCTAACTCAAGTCACCTGGGGATGTTAAGAAAATGCGATCAAGTCAAGACAATGAAAGAGATCCGTTGCCACGAAATCAAGAGAATTACTTAAACAAGTAATACCTCCATCTTGCCTTTCTTAAAGTGCTCGGTTCGAGAAGCGTGCAAAAGGAATAAACCAATGGGAAGCACTGCACCATGTCGAACTCGAAAAAGTGAAGAATCATTCATACGAGGAAATGGAAATTCAAGGGATCGCAACAAGACAAGCCAACGACCACAAGTGACATTCAAAAATAAGCCTATCCCTTCAACGGGTAGATTTTTGAAAGATCACTATAAAAGGTGAGGAATAACTCGAGAGAGGGTTACGAACCACGAACATTCAAGCAAACATTTGAACTGTAACCCAGAATATTCTCAAATCATTCAAGATACATCCTTAAGCCTACATTACGAAGGAAATCAATCCAACACTCACTGTGAAGGAAAGATTACTTCAATCGAGTTGAAGAGGAAACTTTTGAAGAATCAGGGGTCTACATTCCACGGAGGATTGTAGGAAGGTTCAAGGTCGAACCAGTCTCAAGTTTTTTGGAGGGCTTCGTGATCAAATTCAAGAAGCTTGAGCAAGTGGCTGTAGTAGCAAAGGCAAGCGCCTGTGAAGAAGCGAGTCGTCACGAGAAGCCGGTGAGTGACCAAGGCATCTCCAGATCGAGTCCCAAAGGATCAAGTCATTTGTGTGATCAAGACTTGTATCTCGGACCGTTAACCACTCGTATATTGATCAATACTTAGTGGATTCCTCCGGGAGTTGGAGAAGAGAGGAGTAGAAGAATTACCCCATCTTGAACCTCTATAAAAACTTATTGTGTCATTTACATTTCAACACTTTAATTTACGCATCTTATTTTTATATCTGCTGATTAATTTGCAAACCAATTGATAATCAATCGAAAGTGCTAAAACCGAGTATTAAAACAAACTTAACCAAATTCAAGGGTGTTAAGTCGTCCATTTTGAAAAACAAATCACGGTCGAGTTAAGTTTTTAGTCAAAACAACTGAGTTATTATTCTATCAACGGCTCAGTCAAATCGTTGAGTGACTAACTCACGATTAACTAACTTAGATGTCCATCAAGGACACGGTTGTGAAGTATTAACTCGAATATTTAAAAGGACTAATTTGAAAAGTTGGTAAGGTTTATTCAACCCCCTTCTAAACCTTACACTCACACCCCTTGGGACCTACAAGTGGTATCAGAGCGGTTGGTTTATTGAGCCTTCCGTGACTGGTTACTAAACTAGATCTCCAAATTTTTCAAAGTCTGTTTTAGTACTTGATCTTTCAAAACTTTTTTCCAAAGAAAAGTTATTATCATGGAAGCAAATTTGACACGCATCCCTATGTCCACAATTGAAGAATTTGATGATTGGAAAATTCGTATGCATGCTCATCTATCAGCATTACACGATGAGATATGGATAGTGATAGAGGATGGGCCACTGCAAATTTTAAAAGTGAACACACATTTGTAAGAAGAGCTGCATTTGAAGGTGAAGAGGATATTGCTCCCGGACAGTCATGGTTGAAAAACCAAGAGTTGAATGGACAAATGATGACGAGAGAAAGATGTAACTTGGATAATGTGTCCAAGGACATTCTTTACAAAACCTTGGACAAAGCCATGTTCAATAAAGTCAAATCATACAAAAGCTGCTAAAGAAATGCGGGACAAGCTAACATTGATTTGTGAAGGCTCGGAGCAATTCAAGGAAAATAAACTATCGGTTGTTGTACGAGAATTTTGAGAATTTCAAAATGATCGTAGGAGAGACCTTAGATCAAGCGGATGCTCGATTCACGTAAATTACCAACGAGCTATCTCGAACTTCAAAATGATAGTGATCGTGACACACACACTTCATCACCCATCGATCTTTATGATTCATTAGGCAAAATGATGAAAGATTTTGAACACATTAAATCCTCACACACACTACTAAATGAGGAAAACAGCCTACTCAAGAGCAAAACTCACAAACTCACTAAGGAGCCGAGTACTCTAAGTCAAATAGGTGATGAGAATGAAAGTCTAAAGGCTGAAAATGCTAAGCTAATAGCGAGAGATAGCTTGCTATAGAAAAGAGGGAATATGACCTCAAAAATGTGATTGCCTCATTCACTAAGGCATCTAAATCATTGGATGATCTTATTATGAGTCAAAGAGAATGTGGAGACAAGGCTTAGGATTTAATTCCTCTGTGTTATGTCAAGCTCCAAAAGTGATTTTGGAAAAAGAATCTTCAAGTAATGAAGTATCTCAAAAATCCAAAACTCCAAATAGTGCACACATATTTATTCCAAAGCACAATCACAAGCAAACGCCTTGGTTATGGAGGAAAAGGAAAACAACCGAGTTGAGTGTCTTTGAGAGGACAAGCGAGAAGAAATCACCAAGTTCCTCAAAGCAAACTCCAACCAGGAGATACTCTGTAAAGAAGAAGCAGAGCTACCAAAAACCCAGAAGTGTTATAAAAGAAACACATATGAAGGGAATGGTTGAAAGTACCCAAGCCAAGTGATTGGAATAATGTAAACTATCGGCAAAGACTAATAGAATATAAGCCCAAATAGCAAAGGCCTAGAACTCAAAGCAAAGGTCATTCCAAAGGCACATGAGCTCTCATCATCACACATATGCACCTAGGCACTACACTCGGAGATATCACAACTACCCAAAGAAGGCAATTGCTAAAACACATACACGGGCATACGAGACAAAAGAGCAATTTGTATGAACCTAGAACCCAAGCGGTTTGCCAAAATTAATTATGATTATGGCAGCGATAGATGGCAACCCCTTAGAGTCAAATCATTTGACTATAGGTTGGTTGGATCATCTTACAATACTAACCCCTCGGGACCCCAGGCAAGTATGGGTACCTAAAACCTAACTTCCTTGATTGCGGGTTCAAGGAGCGGCTAAGCCAAGGAACCTGGTACATGGATAGTGGTACATTCCGGACACATGACAGAAATAAGAAAAATCTGTCAAAATTCAAGGAAGTCAGAGGTGCAAAAGTCATATTTGGAGGAAATGAAGCTCAATAGAAATAAGAGGCATTGGATCCATCAAGAAAAATGGATTAGAAATCACGGATGTTGCATATGTTGAAGGACTCAACTTCAACTTGCTAAGTATCGCCCAACTCGTGACAAGGGTTATAATGTTGGATTTAACATGGGTATATGCCAAATCAAGGATCTTTGAATCAAATGAAGTTGTGTTGCAAGGATGCGAGACAAAAGAACATGTATGTCGTGGATTGGTCAACCGCAACACCAAGCACTGTCATTAGCAAAGAGCACAAATTTGAATCAAGTTGGTCGTGGCACAAGAAGTCGAGTCACCTGAATTTCAAAACAATTAACAAGCTTGCGAGAAGCAATCTTGTGGAAGGACTTCCGGACTCGGTATACAAGAAGGAGAGTATATGTGATGCATGTTAGAAGGGAAAACAATTCAAATCATCATTCACGGAAAAGACATGTCCATCTTCAACAAGAATATTGCACCGCTACATATGGATCTATTTGGTCCATTGAACCGCCTAGCATAAGTGGGAAGAAATACACCTTAGTGGTAGTAGATGACTACTCAAGATATACATGGACAATATTCATGTGTAAGAAGAAAGAAACTCAGAGAAACTACTACGGTGATGAAGAGGATTCAAAATGAGAAAAGTCAAACCATTATCAAAATAAGATCGTGAGGAACCGAGTTTGTCAATAGTATAATAACTTCGGTATTGTATTGAAAATGGTATTGGTCATGAATTATCTGCAAAGCAAGGACTCCACAAATGAGAATGGAGTTGCGAGAAAGAAGGAATAGAACTCTCAAAGAAGCGAGCAAGGACCATGCTATGTGACAAGGGCTACCTAAAAGATTTTGGGTCAAGCAATAAACACAACATGCTATACTCAAAATAGATGCATGATAAACAGGCGGTGACAAAGACTCCTATGAGATTTGGACGGGGAGAAAGCCAAGTGTTGCATATTTTAGAATATTTGGATGCAAATGCTTCATCCATAACAATGGCAAAGATAATTTAAAGGCTTTTGATGCTAAAGCGATGAAGGTATCTTCTTGGGATACTCGGTGAAAGCAAAGCCTCTGAGTACTTAACAAGAGGACTATGGTTACAGAGGAATCCATTCATGTGTTGTTTGATGAGCCAAATGTAAATGGAGAAGACATTGAAGAGTCGGTGATAAAGTGAATCAATCAACCAACCATGCGAAGAGTCCCTATCTTTTTGAAGCTGGAATTATAAACCCAGGATGAAGATGAGATAGCGAGTCTCAAAAATAGTTGGTGTTAGGAATTTTATTGTTTAGATTTTGATGAATGCCATGTAAAACTTAGAATAGAAAGTTGGCTCCCCAATTCTTGCTTTGTAAAATGTATTGTAACAATTAGAGCCGGCCAAGCCTGAGTTAAGTCGCCTACGCTCTAACATGCAAGAAGACAATCAAGGCTTGAAGGAAAACTCTGTGAGAGACAAGTGAGTAAGCAAGAAAAGACGGGGAACTCGATCAAGAAACAAAGTGAGATGCAAATTGAGTGGAACATCAGTCAAGTCAACTCAAGAGAAGCCAAGTCTCAAGTCAAGTGAGAAGAGTCATCCAATAATTGGAAGTCGACTCTAAGTCACCTGGGAAAGCAAGGAAATGCGGTCAAGTCGAGATAAGCGTAAAAGAACCGTTGTACGAAACCAAGAGACTTACTTAAACAAGTAATATCTCCATACCACCTTTCTTGGAGTGCTCGATCCCGAAGCGTGCAAAAGGAATGAACCAATGGGAAGCACTACACCGTGTCGAACTCGAAAAGGTGATAAAATAATTCATACGAGGAAATGGCAATTCCAAGAAGCGCAAGCCAACGATCGCAAAGTGACTTTCAAAAATGAGCCTATCTTTTCAACGGGCAAATTTTTGAAAGTTCACTATAAAAGGCCGAGGAATTTGTTTGAGAAGAAGAGATGAATGACACATACGTGAGATATACAAGCACATCAGAAAACTTAAACAATCTCAATTCTCAAGCCTACATTTCAAGTACATCAATCCAACACTTACCCGTGAAGGAAAGAGAACTTCAACTGATTGAAGAGGAAACCTTGAAAACAAGGGGTCTACATTCCGGAAGGATTGTAGAAAGGTTCAAAAGCGTGAACCAAGTCTTAAGCTTTTGGAGGGCTTCGTGATCAAATCCAAAGTGCTTAAGCAAGTGAGTCAAGTAGCAAAGCGGCACCGCCCTGTGAAGAAGTTCGAGTCGCACGAGAAGCCAACCGAGTGATCAAGGCGTCTCAGGCATCGAGTCCCAAAGGATCAAGTCATTTGTTGTGATCAAGACTTGTATCCGGACTGTTACCACTTTGTAAACCGATCATTACTTTGTGGATTCCTCCAGGAGTTGGAGAAGAGAGGAGTAGAATAATTACCCCATCTTCGAACCTCTATAAAAACCTATGTGTCATTTACATTTCAAAGCATTTAAATTTTCGCACTTTAATTGCTTATATATCACGATAAATTTGCTATCCATTTGATAATTTATAAAGTACTAAATCAAGTGTAAAAAGTTGCTTAATCAAACTTAAGGGTGTTAAGTCTTCCAATGAAAACAAAACCAGGTGAGTCAAATTATAGCCAACAGTGAGTTACTCTATTAATTAGCTCAAATTTGAGTTCATTGAGAGATTAACTCTCTTGAGTGACTAATTCGATTGTCCATCAAGGACACAATGTAGAACTCAGAGATTTAAAAGGTCTAAATCGAAAATTTGGTAAGGTTTATTCAACCCCCCTTCTAAACCTTACACTTACACCCCTTGGGACCTACAAGTGGTATCGGAGCGGTTGGTTCATTGAACCCTCCGCACCGGTTCTTGAACTAGATCTCCAAACTTTTCAAAAGTCTCGCTTTAGTACTTAAGCTTTCAAAACTCTTTTCTATCATTAAAAGTTATTATCATGGAAGCAAATCTAACACGCATTCCTATGTTCACTATTGAAGAATTTGATGATTGGAAAATTCGTATGCGTGCTCATCTATCAAAGATTACATGATGAGATGTGGATAGTGATAGAAGATGGGCCTCTGCAAATATTGAAGGTGAAACACGGTGCATCACGAAGAGTTGCGGTGAAGGGGAAGAAGATCAAGACACGGACCAGTCACCATGGTTGAAAAACCAAGAACCGAGTGGACAAATGATGACAGAAAAAGATACAACCTGGACAATGTAGCCAAGGACATTCTTTACAAAACCTTGGACAAAGCCATGTTCAATAAAGTGAAATCTTGCAAAACGGCTAAGGAAATCAGGACAAACCGACATTGATTTGTGAAGGCTCGAGCAGCAAATCAAAGAAAACAAACTATCGGTTTGGTGTACAAAAATTTGAGAACTTTAAAATGATCTCGGGAGAAAACCTGGATCAACTGGATGTTCGGTTTACGAAATCACAAATGAGTGTCTACACTTGGAAAGGAATATACACAAAAGGAAATGTGTATGAAGATCCTAAAAAGTCTTCCATTTGAATGGGAAATGAAGGTCATGGCATTGAGACACTCCATGGACCTATCAAAGACATCTAATCATGAGTTATTCTCGGACCTCAAAGCCTACGAGTTTGGCGAGAAGGAAAGACAGGAAGGAAGAGACAGTTGTACCCAAAACTTTTGCTCTAGTTGTCAAAGATGGAAGGAGAGCCGAGGTCAAAGAGGCAATTGACCCGAAGAAATAGCCCCGATGGTTAAAAGATTTAACAAGTTCTTTAACAAGAACTACAAGAGAGGAAAGGGTGAATCCTCCGGATGACACTCGGCTCCCTCCAAATCAAGGGATGATAGGCCAACCAAGAGAATGATCATCAACAAGTTGAGTATCAAAGGGCGACAACTCAAGAATAGAAAGAGTCGATCAAAAGGTGAATATCTATGTTGGAATTGTAGACAACCAGGTCACTATGCCATTGATTGCTCATATCATGTAGTCAACAAGTACGTAAACGAAGAAGAAAGAAAGTTCTTCGAGAGAAAGAAGACAAGAGAAGAAAAAGGCAATGATGGTCTGCAGAGAGGCTTGAGACAACCAAGTCAAGAGAGACAAATGACTCGAGAGCGGTGAAGCCGACTACTCAAGTGACTCTACGAAGAAGAAGCCTTGATCCGCTTAATGGCCAAAGAACAAGATCAAGAAGATGAGGTACAATCTAACTCAACAAGCTCGGACACTAGTGATAGTGACCGTGACACACACACTTCATCACCCACTCGATCTTTATGATTCATTAGGCAAAATGATGAAAGATTTTGAGCACATTAAAACCTCACACACACTATTGAATGAGGAAAACAGCCTACTCAAAAGTCAAAACTCAAAGTGACTAAGGAGCCGAGTACTCTAAGTCAAATAGCCGATGAGAATAAAAGTTTAAAATTTGAAAATGCCAAATTAATAAGCGTAAATTGCCGCTATAGAAAAGAGGAGAATGACCTCAAAAATGTTATTGCCTCATTCACTAAGGCATCTAAATCATTGGATGATCTTATTATGAGTCAAAGAGAATGTGGAGACAAGACAGCTTAGGATTTAATTCCTTTGTGCCATGTCAAACCTCATGAGTAATTTTGGAAAAAGGATCTTCAAGTCATGAAGAGTCCGAAAAATCCAAAACTCTAAATGTTGCACACACTTTCAATCCAAAGCACTATACTAAGCAAACTGGCCTTGGTTACAAAGGAAAAGGAAAACGGCCGATTGAGAGTCTTTGAAAGGGCAGTGAGAAGAGATTCAATGAGTCCCTCGGCGGACTCCAAACAGAAAATACTCTGTAAAGAAGAAGCAGAGCTACCAAAAATCCCAGAAAACTCATAAAAGAAATACATATGATGGGAATGGTAGAAAATATCCAAGCCAAGCCGATTTGGAATAATGTGAACTATCGGCCAGACTTATGGAATACAAGCCCAAATGGCAAAGGCCTAGAACTCAACAAAGGCCATTCCAAAAGCATAAGAGCTTTCATCAAGACACACATATGCACCTAGGCACTACACTCAAAGACACCACAATTACCCAAGAAAGGCAATTGCTAAAACATACACGCAGCATACAGACAAAAGAGACAATTGTATGAACCTAGAATCCCCAAGCAATTTGCCAGGATTAATTATGATTATGGCAGCGATAGATGGCAACCTCTTAGAGTCAAATCATTTGGCTATAGTTGGTTGGATCATCTTACAATTCTAACCCCTCGGGACCCAGGACAAGAATGGGTACCTAAAACTTAATTTCCTTGATTGCGAGGTTCAAGGAGCAGTGAGTGCCAAGGAACCTGGTACATAGATAGTGGTTGTTCCGGACATATGACAGAAATAAGAGAAATCTGTCAAAATTCAAGGAAGTCAAAGGAGCAAAAGTCATATTTGGAGGAAATGAAGCTCTGGTGAAATAAGAGGCATTGGATCCATCAAAAGGAATGGTTTAGAAATCACGAGATGTTGCATATGTTGAAGGACTAAACTTCAATTTACTAAGCATCATCAACTCTGCGACAAGGGCTACAATGTTGGATTCAACATGGGAATATGCCAAATCAAAAATATTGAATCAAATGAAGTTGTCTTTGCAAGGATGTAGACAGAGAAAAATATGTATGTAGTAGATTGGTCAAGCTACACCCAAAGACACAATCTACTTGCAAAAACACAATTTGAATCAAGTTCATCGTGGCACAAAAAGTCGAGTCACCTGAATTTCAAAACAATTAATAAGCTAGCAAGAAGTCATCTTGTAGAAGGACTTCCGGACTCGATCAAGAAGGAGAGTATATGTGATGCATGTCGAAGGAAAACAAATCAAGTCGTCGTTCAAAGAAAAGACATGCCCATCCTCAACAAGAATATTGCATCCGCTTCATATGGATCTATTTGGCCCAGTGGAACCAAAGCAAGCATAAGTGGAAAGAAATACACCTTGGTGGTAGTAGATGACTACTCAAGATATACATGGACAATATTCATGTGCAAGAAGAAAGAAACTCTACAAAAGCTACCACACGGTGATGAAGAGGATACAAAATGAGAAGAGTCAAACCATTATCAAAATAAGATCGGATAGAGGAACCGAGTTTGTCAATGGAATAATAACTCAAGATCTTGTATTGAGAATGGTATTGGTCATGAACTATCACCGCAAGGACTCCACGTGAGAATGGAGTTGCGAGAAAGAAGGAACAGAACCCTCAAAGAAGCGACAAGGACCATGTTAGTTGAGCGGGGTTACCAAAAAGATTTTGGGTCAAGCAATCAACACGACTTGCTACACCCAAAACAGATATATGATAAATAGACAAGGCGGTGACAAAGACTCCTATGAGATCCGGACTGGAAGAAAACCAAATGTTGCATATTTCAGGATATTTGGATGTAAATGCTTCATCCACAACAATGGCAAAGACAACCTAAAGGCTTTTGATGCTAAAGTCGATGAGGGTATCTTCTTAGGATACTCAAAAAAAGCAAAGCCTAGAATACTCAACAAAAGAACTATGGTTACATAAGAATCCATTCATGTAGTATTCGATGAGCCAAATGTAAATGGGGAAGACATTGAAGAGTCGGTGATGTTGAATCATCCAACCTACGAAAGAGTCCTATCTTTGAAGCCGACGCGGGGATTATCAATTCGAGGAAGAAGATGAGATATTTGAATCTCAAAAGCGGTGGAAAATCTGCGGTGAGTGATCACGAGAGAGCGACCACAAAGAACACGGTACCGCAAGTCGATCGAATCCGCCTAACTTACTTCAACCTTTGACGTAAGATGGCCGAGAGACCATCCACGAGAACTTGTCATTGGAGATATAAGAGAAGGTGTCAAGACAAGATCCGAGAACCCAACAAGAAGCAATGTTCACATGCTTCATCTCGCAGATAGAGCCCAAAGATGTGTCACAAGCGTTGGACGACACACATTGGATTCAAGCTATGCAAGAAGAGTGAATCGGTTTGAGAGAAATAAAGTATGGGAATTAGTACAAAGACCCATACATCAAAATGTTATTGGAACCAAATGGGTATTCGAGAAATAAGATGAACGAGGAAGGTTACGTGGTAAGAAACAAAGCAAGGTTGGTAGCCAAAGGATATTGCCAAGAAGAAGGAATAGATTTTGATGAAACATTTGCTCTCGTAGCAAGATTGGAAGCTATAAGGATGTTTCTTGCCTATCGCTCACAAGAATTTCACCGTATATCAAATGGATGTAAAAAGTGCATTCTGAATGGTTTATTGGAAGAAGAAGTGTATGTTGAACAACCTCCAGGATTTGAGCGAGAAGACTCTTGGAGACAAAGTATACAAACTCAAGAAAGCCCTGCACGGATTGAAACAGCACCCGCAGAGCATGGTATGACACCTGTCACAATTCCGATTGAAAATGGATTCACAAAAGGAAAAGTAGATAGAACACTTTCAGTAATTCAAGACAAGAAGAGTATACGCTTGTTCAAATATATGTGGATGACATCATTTTTGGATCCACTAACAAAGAGTCATTTGTGTGAAAAATTCTCAAACCTCATGCAAAGTAAATTTGAAATGAGCATGATGGGAGAGCCGACATTCTTCCTTGGACTTCAAGTGAAACATTTGAAGGATGGAACCTTCATAAGTCAAACGAAATACACCAGAGATTTAATGAAGAAGTTTGGTATGGAGGAGAAGTCTTACAGTAAAAATACCAATGAACACATCAGTCAAAATGGACATGGATGCGGATGGCAAGCTCAGTAGATCAAACAAGATACAAAGCACTTATTGGATCATTGCTCTATCTCACGCCTAGCGGGCCGGACATCACTTTTCCGTAGGTGTATGTGCAAGATTTCAATCGCTCCAAAAGAGAGCCATATGACTCAGACTAAGAGAATATTGAGATACTTAAAAGGAAGCCAAGAAGTAGGCCTATGGTATCCAAAGGAAGGTGGATTTAAGCTAATTGGCTATTCGGACTCGACTATCTTTGGATGCAGAGTGGACAGAAAAGTACTTGTGCACATGTCAAATGCTAGGAAAAGACTAATTTCCTGGTTCAAAGCCAAGAAGCAAAACTCAATAGCCACCTCTAATTTGAGGCGGAGAATACATAGGCTGGGCGGTGTTGTGCCCAAGTCCTGTGGATGAGACAAAGAAGTTGAGAGATTATGAAGTTGAAGAAAAAGAAATTCCAATCATGTGTGATAACACAAGTGCCATTGCAATCACTCAAAATCCTGTGTTGCATTCAAGAACAAAACATATTGATGTCGATATCATTTCATAAGAGATCATGTTGAAAAGAAGGATATTATCTTGGAATATATCTCAACCGACAAGCAACTAGCCGACATCTTCACAAAACCATTATGTGAGTCAAGATTTGAAGAACTCAAACATGAGTTGGGGCTAATTGAGCTAAGGCCGAGACACGAGAAGAATCAAAGAAAAGAAATGGAACAGAAAGAAGGTGAAAAAGAGTTGAAAACAAAAATTAGCTCAAGAATCATTTATCGGAAAGTCACTATACCAAGTCGGTGATAATTTGAGTCACTAAGAGAAATGTGAGAAGCGAGAATCAATTCGGCTAAGAGATAAGTTGAATAACGTATGAGCAAAGCGACAAAACGCAAATCGTTTTGACTTAGCGGGAATGTTTTAAGAGACACGTCAAAGATATAATGATGATGTGTACGGACATAAAGCGCACACCAAGCCTATGATTGGATATAAATCTTTGCCGCATTAAATACGAGACATGAATCGCTCAATATGCGTGTGAAATCCAAGCCGTTGATTTCGATCACAATTCAAAACCGCCTCCGCACGCCCTTTCATAAACCATATTTAAACCATTTTCGCCCGTTTTCTCTCTCACACTTCTAAAAACTGTTCAATCTCTTTCTCTCAAAAGGCAAAGGCAAATACTCTCGAAACCCTATCAACCTTCAAATCAATTTGAATTTTTCTTGAAATTATTCTAAGAAATGGCACCAACTTATGACTTTACCAAGTTGGGAAAACAAATCCACACCGGTTCGACCGTGGATTTGACGGAATGGTAAAGCAGGGGTCCGACGACACCCTGGTGAAGAAAATCGCGGAGAAGTTGGAAACGCAGGATCGAAACCGTTTCTAACGCTGGAATATCCTATGACCTATGTGGAGGAGGTCGCACAATTCTACGTGAATGCCGAGATTCACGACGAAGGAATCAAGTCATCATTCACGGGAAGCGGTGACTATCACCGCAAGGATTTGGTGAATATTGCTCACTACCGGAAGGAGCAACCGAGATTAAGGAAGTCGATGTAAACTTGGCCGACGCATGGAAAGAAATAGCCAAGTCCGACCTTTGCCGATAAAATTATATACACAAAGCAAACAAAAGATCACAAGGAGGATTATCACAAATTGTTGGATATAGTTGCCAAATGTATCGACATCAAATTTGGCGGCTTTGACCAACTATCAAAGGCAAAGCGATTGTGATGGCTGCAATCATCGAGGAAAAGAAGATAAACTGGTGAGTTTATCTACAGCAGACCGCTTTAACGCGTGGGAAACAAGTCCTTCAAAGAAGATGGGTCATTTGGAGGATCCTCGGGATATGGCCTAGTGATTGGCCGACTATTGGAGGTGAAAGAGTCCCTCTCGGACATGGGAAAGCATTCCATGTTAACAAGAGAGGATGTTTAGAGCTAACCTCTCCGGTGCTCGGAAGCGAGCTTACGCCAAGAGAGCGACACCAGTGAGGGGGAATCAGTGACCGAAGACACACCGCTTCCTCTCCAACCAAGAAAAAGTGCCCCTGTAGTCGCAAGAAGTCTCACGCTTGCTCCGCAAAGAAAGAAAACCAAACATGCTCCCCGCCGCAGCAGAGTCACCCACCGCCCAAGACCATGTCACCGCCCTGCAGCGCCGATCGAGAAGGACTCCCAAATACCTTCTCCGATCGTCAAAAAGAGGAGAATCGACAAGCCTAGACGGCGGCTCCTCCTAAACAAACACAAGCACCGGCCCTCGCCGCCCAAGACTCGAGGACACACCCCGAACAGAAATTCCCTGGTACAAACCAGGAGACGAAGAAGACTCGTCAAGCGGTCCGAACAGAGAAACCAGGTGAGTCGGTTACTCGGCCTAGCACAAATACGGAGACTACCGGAGAAGTAGAGTCTCCGGATGTAGTTGATGAAACGGCCAAGTCTCTTTGAAGGCGATCAGCAGAGGCAACCAAGACACAGTGTAGCTCACACAAATTGAAACTCAAGAAGAACCAGCCCAAGCGGATAGTGATGTAATGATCCTATCTCCACCTTACCCGGACATCCAAAATCGTCTGCGTGAGTGGAGAAAATGGAAGTTGAGCAAGTCAAGGAACAGTTCCAACGGCTTGAATTCATAGAAGAAGAAGAGGAACTGCTAAATTTCCTTGGATCGACATCGTGCTCCCAAAGACTTGATGAGGACAATCGCTAGACATCCCGCAAATCTACAAGGACGGGGAGAGAGCAAAGCAAGCTGAAGAAGCCGAAGCACGTGAGAAGGCAAGTATCTACCCTATCTCCTAAGCACCACGTAGAACACTTCCATCCTCTCCTTGATGTCTTCTCGAAAGTGACGAGGAACTGAGAGAATGCTGCCGCACAGAAGAAGCTGCAGATGCAGCAAGCATTGCATGAATCAAGAATCCTTCACGAGCAAAAAGATCGATGGAGGGACCAGGAGAGTCCTCCAAAACACACGGTGAAATCGATCCAATGGGAGTGGTTCAAAGCAAATAGCCACCGATGTTGCCGCTACCACTTCCCAGCTCACTCGGAAGAAGGCAATAAGGGAAATGGCGATGATACTTGGGCTAGTGGGGACCCCATCGAGCCAACCCCTATTGAAGGTGTGCTACCACCCGCCCCAACGGATGAACCATCAATTGCAACAGCCGGGAGTCCGGGAGACGAGTGACCCCACTCCAAGTCACTCGGTGGTGCGGCTGAGGGGAAACTCCTCCACCGGCAAGGTCGGAGGATGCTGCAGATGACTCCACAAAGAATGTAGGAGGCGAAGTAGAGAAAACTCAAATGCAAGAAGAACAGCAAGTTGCCATCAACGAAGCTCAGACGATTGAGACTGTCTCGGTGAGGTGCCAACCGCTCTCGAAGGCTAATGACGTTTGCTGATGCGGTCGAGGCACACAGGAAGGAACAGCCCGGGAGTTAACACTGGGCGATGAAAGTGCAATCCATGGGGTTGAGACTCAATGGATGCCATGTAGAAGACCCTAAGACAGTGACACTGTCGAAAGGGAGGACCAAGGCCTCGCAGCAGAGAGGCTGGAGGAAATGAAGGCCCACGGGAGGTTGAGACTTCCCGGGGTAAAGAGGTCAAGTGGAGAACATCCCTCCCGCAATCATCGACCCATCCGAGAAGGAGATCAGCGCACTTCATGATTCCCAGGACAACCCCGATGTCACTTTTCCGGGATCGGAAGGCGAAGAAGAAGCCGAGTCAACCCCCATGACAAATCCAAAAGACTCACCTGCGGATGTTCCAGGCACGAGCAAGTCGATCCCAAGACTACTCGTCAAACGTTTAACTTTGATGATGAGCCACCACTAGAAATCTCATCATCGTCCGATGACGCTGATAAGGCCGAGGACAAGTCTCTGAAATGGAAAAATCACTGAGACCAACGAAGGCATTAAAACAGGAGGCTCAGCAAGCCGGATCTACTTCACAACCAAACCCAGCTGAACCAGAGACCACTGCTCTCGGCTCCTCCAGATACAACCTGGATCGATTCCCAAAAGAACTTCACGCCCACCGCTTATCATCGAACAAATCCCGGTTGGCGGTGATGAATCCTTTGTGGAATCCTTCCCTTTCTCACTTGGAGATACGAGAACTCCACGAAGAGTCGAGAAAATGAACAAGCACGCTATCACAGACCACCTCCTATTTTTCACTCAGGCACCATTGTTCAGCCGATTTTGATTTTTATTTTGTATGGCCATCACCGCTGTGAAGAATGAAGTTGAAGAGAAGTGTTCAAGGCACTCTTTTTTGAAGTTGAACGAATGGAAAGGCATCAGGCCTCCTTGGACATGCGCTGGACAACAGAGATGCCAACCTTTACGGTGACTTGAGAGGCATCACAGTCGGGGTAAGGGAATGGTGGCAACAAAGAAGAATCAATGCGTGTGGAACATGTGAGATACTTGAACCTTATTCAACAAGTCTTTGGTGTGGAGAGTGAAAATGTTGATGCGAAAAACGAAGCTGCGGGAACACATTGAACATATGCACGAAGCTCACACTGCCGAGATCAAGCTGCGGCGTGAAGCGAATGCAAATGATATACAGCGTTTGGAAGAACACATGACAAGAAAATTCAGCCTTCTCATGGCTGAGATGAAGCTGATTTCAGCAGAATCCAACGCTACTCGGTCGAATTCGTGCAAAGATACAACGCAGCGAGACTTGAAGCAAAATTCAACCATCGAAGACTCGACTTCATGCTTGCCAAAGATGTTCCCTGGGTTCCTCTATCCTTTGATGATGCCAAAAAGGGGGAAGAGGAATACCTTAAAGCAACCCTTAAAGCGAGCAAAATCTGGAAGTGAAAAAAGAAAGGAGTGACAAGGAACAAAGTGAGAAGGAAAATGGTGAGGAAATTTTGAAGGGAAAATCGGTGAGGAAATTTTGAAGGAAAATCACCGAGGAAATTTTGAAATGAAGAAAGGAAAATGGCGAGGGGAAGGATCAAAAGATATGACCTTGATGATTGCACAAACCCCCAACAGGTCCTGTCACGGTGACATTATAAGCGACAAACTCCCGTGACTCTGCCACTCCAACACTCTTTGTATCTATGGGCCGAGAAGAGAAAAGCAATTGAAGCGGGGATGAAGGAGGTGGAAGGAAGAATGGATGCCAGGGTGATGAACATCTTGAAAGAACACGGAGGCATTCCGATTGACAGAGACACGCATGCCATTTCGGATGTCGGGACAGAGCAAGATCGATTGCGAATTCAAAACGCTCGAATCAAGGATATTTTGCAAATATGTCCATGGCTCAAGCTTCGGACCTGTCTCGGGAAAAGGGTCTCACATTATGTGAAGAAGGTATGACAGATAGACAGACAACCGGATCACTCATTGGTCACTCCGCTGGGCACTTGGAAAGAAGGCCCCAAAGACAATATACGCCCGAGGTAGAGGAAGAGCGGCCGAGTGGAGGAAGAAGCTTGGACCTAGGCCTCTCGCCCAAGAATATTGAATACGTAGATCCGGGAAAGAAAGGAGAGAGGGATCTCTTGGGCCTGGGCTTGACCAAGTGGCGAACTTGCAAGTAGCTAAAACCAACGCCGATGTATCATACAATTTGTGTAATTGTCTTCAAAAATACAATGTAAGTCTTCTCGTAATAATGCTATAAATTTTTTGAAGACAATTACATACTCGATACACCTTGTAAACTTGATTGTGTTAAGTACAAGAATGATATGATCAATAAAAAGATTGATTATGCGCATACATTCTATGTCAATACACTATCTGTATGTATCTTTGTCATCTGCATCTTTGTATGATTTAAGTTTTGGCATCATCAAAAAGGGGAAATTGTTAGGAATTTTATTGTTTAGATTTTGATGAATGCCATGTAAAACTTAGAATAGAAAGTTGGCTCCCCAATTCTTGTCAGAAATGTATTGTAACAATTAGAGTCGCTGCCGAGTTAAGTCACTACGCTCTAACATGCAAGAAGACAATCAAGGCTTGAAGGAAAATCTCTGTGAGAGACAACAGACAAGAAGAAGAGCAGACAGAACTCGATCAAGAAAGTGAGATGCGGTGAGTGGAACATCGATCAAGTCAACTCAAGAGAAGCCAAGTCTCAAGTCAAGTGATGAGAAGAGTCATCCAATAATTGGAAGTCGACTCTAAGTCACCCGGGGAAAGCAAGGAAATGCAATCAAGTCGAGATAATCGTAAAAGAACCGTTGTACGAAACCAAGAGACTTACTTAAACAAGTAATATCTCCATACCACCTTTCTTGGAGTGCTCGGTCCCCGAGCGTGCAAAAGGAATGAACCAATGGGAAGCACTACACCGTGTCGAACTCGAAAAGGTGATAAAATAATTCATACGAGGAAATGGCAATTCCAAGAAGCGCAAGCCAACACCGCAAAGTGACTTTCAAAAATGAGCCTATCTCTTCAACGGGTAAATTTTTTAAAGTTCACTATAAAAGGCCGAGGAATTTGTTTGAGAAGAAGAGATGAATGACACATACGTGAGATATACAAGCACATCGAAAAACTTAAACAATCTCAATTCTCAAGCCTACATTTCAAGTACATCAATCCAACACTTACCCGTGAAGGAAAGAGAACTTCAACTTGATTGAAGAGAAACCTTTGAAAACAAGGGGTCTACATTCCGGGAAGGATTGTAGAAAGGTTCGTGCACCGCCTGTGAAGAAGCGAGTCGCACGAGAAGCCGGTGAGTGATCAAGGCGTCTCGCATCGAGTCCCAAAGGATCAAGTCAATTTGTTGTGATCAAGACTTGTATCCGGAATGTTACCACTTTGTAAACCGATCATTACTTAGTGGATTCCTCCCGGGAGTTGGAGAAGAGAGGAGTAGAAGAATTACCCCATCTTGAACCTCTATAAAAACCTTACTATGTCATTTACATTTCAAAGATTTAAATTTCTCGCACTTTAATTGCTTATATCTCACGATAAATTTGCTATCCATTTGATAATTTATAAAGTACTAAATCAAGTGTAAAAACTTGCTTAATCAAACTTAAGGGTGTTAAGTCTTCCTGAAAACAAAACCTGGTGGTGAAGTCAAATTATAGCCAACAAGGTGAGTTACTATTAATTCAATTTGAAAGTGTTGAGAGATTAACTCTCTTGAGTGACTAATTCGATCATCCATCAAGGACACAATTTGTGTAGAACTCAGAGATTTAAAAGGTCTAAATCGAAAATTTGGTAAGGTTTATTCAACCCCCCCTTCTAAACCTTACACTTACACCCCTTGGGACCTACGGTGGAAAATCTGCGGCTAAGTGATGACGAGAGAGCGATCAAAGCAACACTGCCGCAAGACGATCAATCCAGCTAACTTACTCCAACCTCGATGTAAGATGGCCGAGAGACCATCCACGTAGAATCGGTCATTGGAGATGTAAGAGAAGGTGTCAAAACAAGATCGAACTCAACAAGAAGCAATGTTTACCGCTTCATCTCACAAATAGAGCCTAAAAGATGTGTCACAAGCATTGGATGACACACATTGGATTCAAGCTATGCAAGAAGAGCTGAATCAGTTTGAAAGAAATAAAGTGTGGGAACTGGTTCAAAGACCTACCCATCAAAATGTTATTGGCACTAAATGGGTATTCAGAAACAAGATGAATGAGGAAGGCTCTGTGGTAAGAAACAAAGCAAGATTGGTAGCCAAAGGATATTGCCAAGAAGAAGGAATAGATTTTGATGAAACTTTTGCTCCTGTAGCAAGATTGGAAGCTATAAGGATGTTTCTTGCCTATGCAGCCCACAAGAATTTTATTGTATATCAAATGGATGTAAAGAGTGCATTCCTTAATGGTTTATTGGAAGAAGAAGTATATGTTGAACAACCTCCACGATTTGAGCGTAAGACTCTTGGAGATAAGGTATACAAACTCAAGAAAGCTCTATATGGATTGAAACAGGCACGAGGAGAGCATGGTATGATACATTATCACAATTCCTGACTAAGAATGGATTCACAAAAGGAAAAGTGGATAGAACACTCTTCAGAATTCAAGACAGGAAGAGCATACTGCTTGTTCAAATATATGTGGATGACATCATTTTTGGATCCACAAACAAAGAGCTGTGTGATAGATTTTCAAATCTTATGCAAAGCAAATTCGAAATGAGCATGATGGGAGAGCTGACATTCTTCCTTGGACTCCAAGTGAAACAGCTGAAGGATGGAACCTTCATAAGTCAAACAAAATACACCAGAGATTTAATGAAGAAATTTGGTATGGAAGAGAAGTCTTCTGTAAAAATACCAATGAATACATCAGTCAAAATGGACATGGATGCAGATGGCAAGCACAGTAGATCAAACAAGATCTGAGCACTTATTGAATCATTGCTCTATCTTACAAAGAAGCAGGCGGACATCACCTTTGCCGTAGGTGTATGTGCAAGATTTCAATCTGCTCCAAAAGAAAGTCATATGATGACGCCAAGAGGATCTTGAGATATTTGAAAGGAAGCCAAGAAGTTGGCTTATGGTATCCAAAGGAAGGTGGATTCAAGCTAATTGGTTATTCGAGACTCGACTATTACGCTGGATGTAGAGTTGTGGGAAGAGCACCTCGGCACATGTCAAATTCTTGAAATAGGCTAATTTCTGGTTTAGCAAAAAGCAAAATTCAATAGCCACCTCTGGTGAAGCGAGAATACATAGGGGCAAAGTGTTGTTGTGCCCAAGTCCTATGGATGAGACAAACGGTGAGAGACTATGAAGTTGAAGAAAATGAAATTCCAATCATGTGTGATAACACAAGTGCAATTGCAATCACTCAAAATCATGTGTTACATCAAGAACAAAGCATATCGATATCGATATCACTTCATAAGAGATCATGTTGAAAATAAGGACATCGCCTTGAATATATTTCAACTAAGTAAAAGGTTATCGACATATTCACAAAACCATTATGTGAGTCAAGATTTGAAGAACTCAAGCATGAGTTAGGGTTAATTGAGCTGAGTTGACACTCAGAAGACTCAAAGAAAAGAAATGAAACACGAAAAGAGGAAAAAGAGCTGAACTCTTAAATCAGCTAAGTGAATCAGCCGTATCGGAAAGACAGCTGTACCGAGTTAGCTGACAGCTGAGTATTTACATGCGAGGAGAGAAGAGTTAAATCAGCTAAGGGACAAGCTGAGTCATTTATGAGCAAAGTGACAAAAACGCAGTCGTTTTTACTAAGCGGGAATGTTTTTAAGAATGACGTCAGCATAATTATGACGTGTACAGGCAAAAGCTGCACACCAAGCTTATGATTGGATATAAATGCTGCCGCATTAAATACGAGACATTAAATGCAAATCGGCGTGCAAGATCTAAGCCGTTGATTTTGATCACATTTCAAAAACCACCCGCACGTCCTTTCATGAACCATACTTAAACCATTTTCGTCCGTTTCTCTCACACTTTACCAAAAACTATTCATCTCTCTCTCGAAAGCAAAAGCAAATATTCTCTCTCAAAACCCTTTCAATCCTCAGATCATTTTCTAAATTTCGTTCGGTAAAATACTGAGAAATGGCATCCACTCATGATTTTGTCAAGCTAGGAAAGCAAATTCACACCGGGTCTCTTGTGGATTTCGATGGTATGGTGAAACAGGGTCCGACGACACCCTAGTGAAGAAGATTCTTTGAGAAACTAGTAACGCCTTTGAAACCGTTTCGACGATGGAGTTTCCGATGACCTATGTGGAAGAGGTCGCACAATTCTATGTGAACGCCGAGGTTCACGATGAGGGCATCAAGTCCTCTGTTCATGGAAAGGAGTTCATCATTACCGCCAAGGATTTGGCGAACAATGCTTGTTCGCGGAAGGAGTGTCGAGAAATTAATGAAGGCGATGTTGACCGATTCTTTGCTTGGAAGGAAGTAGCCAAGTCCGACTATCTTTGAGAAAGTAGTCTACACTAATAATAAGAGGTTTGAAGGAGGACTACCACAAATTGTCGGATATCGTTGCCAAATGCATAGATCTCAAATTTGGCGACTTTGACCACCGGTATCCAAAGCAAAATTGATCGTAATGTATGCGATCATTGAAGAACGAGAAAGTGAATCGGGTTGAGTTTGTCTACAACGGACTCGCTTTAACGTTGGGAACAAATCCTTCAAGGAGGATGGAACATTTGGAGGTTCCTAGGATACGGCCCGGTGATTGGCGGTGATGGAGGTACAAGGAGTCCCTCTTCGACATGGAAAGGCATTCCATGTAAACAAGAGGATGTTCAGATCAAACCTATCCGGTGTGCGAGAAGAGAGCATACGCCAAGAGGGTGATCACAGTGAGGGGAATCAAGCGACCTTGAAGATACGATTGTCTCCTCTCCACCAAAGAAGATGCTGCCCCTGCAAAAGAAAAAGAAATCAGCTCCTGCCCCCGCAGCCCAAGTCACCCGCCCCAGTGATGTCTCTTGCCCTGCGGCCGCAGCCGGAGAGGGAACCTATGTGGTAAAAATGCATCGAAATGGTATGATGTGCACTTTCCGAGTGGTGTTCCGATCAGTATGGTGCTACACGTAGGGTGGTTGATTCGCCGCCACCCAAATGGAAGGCTAAGGTGAATATTTGTGTGGAACGATGGTGAAGTATGACGCACAAGACTACACACTCAAGATTCACTTCTAGATTGTTTGCAAAGTGGATTGACCATATAAGTGAGGCCATGAAAGAATATGAAGAGGAAGATCCGAATGAGGATAGAAATGAGGAAGAGGGCCAAAACCTTTGAATTGTTTAATTAAAAATCGCTTTATTTTTCTACTAATTCAAATAAATCCTTGTTAAAGGGTTGAAGTAATATTATGAATAAAAATCTAATATTCTCATCTACTATTATTTGTCTACGGTTATTTTTCTTATGTTGTGTTTGTAGTAAGACTCAATATACGATTATTACGTTAGTTAAACATTATGTATACATGTAGGATTATGGCTCACCGTAACGAACAAGAAACCGCACGAATGAGAATGGCAATCAAGCCAACAATGAAAATCAAGCTAATGTTGGAAATCAAGCCAACGCTCCTGTTGGCGATGTACTTGACGCAATTCTCGAGGGCCGTACAAAACAATAACAATAATAACAACACGAGGATCGTGGAATAGTTTCACCATTATCGTCCACCTACATTCAACGGACGTGATGGTCCATTCTTTGTGGAGGAATGGTTTCGATATTTAGAAAGAGTTTTCCAACTCGTTGGATGCACTTGAGCAAAGAGTCACATGTGCCACCTTTCAGCTAATTGAGGATGCTAATCATTGATGGGAAGGATATTGGAGAACTAGAACAGAAGAGGAACGAGATGCATTGACTTGGAATGGGTTCAAGGAGGTTGTCATGGGCAAGTTCTTTCCGCGATCCTATCGTGATAAAAAAGAGACAGAGAATTCCTAAACTTCAAACAAAGAAACAAGACGGCAATTGTCCAAAGATACTATCTGCTCAAGGTGATTTGGAATACGCTAAGATGGTGAAAAGGGCACAAGAAATAGAGGCAAGCTTGGTTGAGGATGACGACGATTAGAAACCGGTTATGGTATCGAAGCGAAAAGTGGGATGGGACAAAACAAAATAAAAATAGAAATCGAACAAGCGGGGAAAGACTTATGGGAATGTCCACCCAAATACTCAAAACAATAAGCCGTTATGTCCTAATTACAAGAAAAATCATTATGGCGAATGTCCTGGTCGGGAAGAGAAATGCTTCAAATGTAAGAAACTCGGACATGTGATTGCTAGTTGTCCTCTTTTAAAGGATGTTGAGAATACAAATGGTCGACTAGTGGAGGAAGAGCTCGGATATGTACGCTTTGACTCAAGAGGAAGCATATCGAGAACCCAGGTGTGATGACGGGTATGTTAACAAGTATTAGGAATACCTGGTTTAACATTATTTGACACCGTGCACCACACTCGTTTATATCTGCTAAATTTCATGCCTTAATTGAGTATAAGCATGCTAAAAAGATGAATCTCTTTAAGTTAGCCTACCTTCCGGGAATTTAATAACTAGTGATTCCATGGATAAATGTGTAAATTTGGATATAGGGAGAAAACATTTGGAAGTCGATTTATATGTTATTAGGTTGAAGGATTTTGATTTAATTTTAGGCATTGGCTTAACAAGTACAACGTGACATTAAGTGTTAGGAGAAGGAAATAACACTCAGATTGCTGATAATGATGAAATAAAATTTTATGGCGTTATGTCCAAGTATATGCTTAAAGTTATAACGACAATGAAAGCATTGAAAATCCGAGAAAAGGAAATTGCCAAGGTTATCCGGTAAACTTGATCGGGTACCTCGATGACGGAGACGCAACCTGTAGATGTCCCTATTGTCTATGATTTTTGGATGTATTTCCGAGGTATTGCGGAAATTCCACAGATAGACAAGTTGAGTATTCAATTGATTTGACACTTGGCGCGCGATTTCAAAGGCACCTTATAGGGACGGCACCAAAAGAATTGCAAGAACTCAAGGTGCAAATGCAAGAACTCCTAGATATAGGATTCATTCGACCCAATGTTTCTTCGTGGGGAGCACCAAAGTCCTTTTGTCAAAAAGAAATACAGATCACTTAGGATGTGTATCGATTATGGGGAACTTAATCGACTCACCATGAAGAATAAGTACCGTTACCAAGAATTGAGGACTTATTTGATCAATTAAAGGGTGCCTTGATTACTTTTTCTAAGATTGACTTGAGATCCGGATATCGAATTGAGAATTAAGGAAAGTGATATTCAAGACGGCCTTGAGAACTCGTTATGGGCATTATGAATTCATTGTAATGCCTTTTGGATTAAAGTAACGCACCAAAGAATGTTCATGGACTTGATGAATCGAGTATTCCATTCATTTTTGGACCAATTTATCATAGTCTTTATAGATGACATCTTGGTGTATTCTAAGAATGAGGAACAACATAAAAACATTTGAGAATAGTGTTGGAGACACTTCGAGAGAAAAGTTGTATGCAAGTTTAAGAAGCTGCGAATTTTGGATTAATCGAGTTGTATTTCTTGGGCATGGGATTGCTCAAGGAATTGAAGTAGATCCAACTAAAGTCGGCGATCAATGAATGGAGGGCTCCTAAGAATGCGAGTGAAGTTCGCGATTTTCTTGGTTTAGCGGGGTATTATCGAAGATTTATCAAAGGATTTTAAAAAATAAATTTGGACCCATGACCCGACTAACTAGAAAAGGAGAAAACTTTATGTGGACAGAGAAATGCAAGAAGAGTTTTCAAGAATTGAAACAAAGACTAACATCTGGACTAGTTTTGACAATTCCGATCCCTCTAAGGAATTTGTCATTTATAGCAATGCGTCTAAACAAGGATTGGGATGCGTGTTGATGCAACATGGAAAAGTGGTTGCCTACGCCTCAAGGCAACTAAAGCCACATGAATTGAACTACCCTACACATGATTTGGAGTTAGATGTTGTGGTTCATCCTTAAAGGTTTGGAGGCATTATTTGTATGGAGGAAGATGTGAAGTTTTCATTGACCACAAAAGCTTAAAGTGCTTGTATACTCGAGAAAGAGTTGAACATGAGGTAGATGAGGTGGCTAGAATTGGTTAAACTAAGGATTGAGGTAGTCGTACCACCAAAGAGTACGGAAGCAATATTAACATCTTTAGTGGTGCAACCTACTTTAAAGGAGAGAATTAAGGAAGCTCAACCTCGGGATAAGTTTCCGAACAAAATGAAAGAACGAGCCCAAAAAGGAGCGTTAAAGGGTTTCTTTTAATGACGAAGGTGCTTTAACTTATGAAGGAAGATTGTGTGTTCCTAAAGAAGAGGAACTTAGAAAGGAAATTAGGGATGGCAATGGGTAGGATTCGGGTAGGATTCTATATCCTCCATCCCCATACCCATTTATTATATTCATACCCATACCCATACCCATACCCACCGGGTATTGTTTTTCATACCCATCCCCATACCCATCGGACGATCGGGTATTCATACCCTACCCAAACCCTCTTACAACTTACAATTGTATTTTTTTCAAATTTAAGTTATTTCTTTTTTAAAGAGAAATTGGAGTTATTTAAATAAAAATATAGATATTTACTAAATTCTTAAGGAAACAATAAGGAAAAAAGAATACATATAAGAATTAGCTTAACTATATATTATAAAAATATAGCAAAATATTAAAAAGGATTAAACAAATGTGTTAGTGGGTTAGTAGATTTGATTGAGACTTGGAGGAAAAATCATTTTCTTTAAATATAAATAAATAGAGTTGTATAAATAAAAAAATATATGCAAAATATTATAAATAAATATATATGTAGATATATTGTATATATAATATTATTATTTAATCGGGTATCGGGTAGGGTATGGGTAGGATGTACCTAGACCCACCTCCATACCCATACCCGAAAAATACCCATACCCGGATACCCATTTATTTAATCGGGTACAAAACTACCCTCCATACCCTCCTCCGTTAGGGTCGGGTATCGGATCCTCCGTCGGGTTCGGAGAAAATTGCCATCCCTAAAGGAAATTCTTGAAGAAGCTCAATATACGCCATACACGGGTCATCCCTGGGGTACAAAGATGTACCGAGATCTAAAGGTTATATTTTGGTGGAGAAGTATTAAGAGAGATATTGGGAATTTTGTAGAGAAATATTTGACTTGTCAACAAGTGAAGGCCGAGCACCAAAGACCATTTGGTTTGCTAAAACCACTTGAAATCCCAGAATGAAAATGGGAACATATAAGAATAGATTTTGTGGTAGGACTTCCGAGATCAATTAAAGGAAATAAAGTTGTTTGGATTATAGTAGATCGGTTAACTAAGTCGGCTCACTTTCTACCAATCAAAATGACGTATAGTATGGAACAATATGCTCAAATCTACATGAGGAAGATCGTGAAATTACATGGAGTGCGGTGTCATTGTATCGGACAGAGATACAAGATTTACATCGAAATTCCGGGAGAAGTCCGCAAAGTGCAATGGGCACAATATTGAAATTCAAAGACAACTTATCATCCATGATGATGGGACGATCGAAAGATCGATACAAGATATGATGAGAGCTTGTGTGCTTGATTTGGGAACTAACTCGGAGACTTTATGCCTTTAGTGGAGTTCGCTTATAACAATAGTTATAAGCGACAATTGGGATGGCTCCGTATGAAGCATTGTAAGACCACATCGACTAACCGCGGAATATTCTAGGTATTTATCTTATTTGGGGTAAACTTTAATATTTGTAGCTTCATATATTTTTCCCTTAATTATTTATGACTTTATTTTATAATTTTAATTATTCATATAAGTTAGATTTATATTTTTTATGACTAATTTATTTAATTTTATACAATTGTTATATTTTATGTATACATTTCTTTTGGGACTTATCCTATTATTAAAGCTCTAGCCCAAACCTTTGATCCATTGTGTTGACCCCATTTTCAGATTTTTTAAGCCTTGTTTATTTGTCAAGCCTAGCCCATCTCTTAGCCCAACCCAAACCAAAAGCTAACCCAACTTAGACCCCTATATATACCCTCAACTCTAACCCTAAAACACACTTTTCAAAGCATTTTCACACACATTGTCACACAATAAAAGGTGAGGCTCTCTCTTTCCCTCCTCCCCCCTAGCGGCGCGGCCGCCACCACCCGTCGGTCGCCGAAAAAAATCCCCATATATATATATATATATATATTCTTTTTTTTTCTTCTTTCTTTTTTTCCTTCCTTCCTTTTTCTTTTTCTCTCTCTCTCTCTCTCTCTCTCTCTCTCTCTCTCTCTCTCTTCCCTTTTTATTTTTGTTAATCTGTCCTCCGCCACCGCACGCCGGAACGGCCGCCACCGAAAGCCGCCTGCAGGCTTAAAAGGGGACATGATTATTAAAATTTTTGGGTTAGTTTATTTTATACTTTCTTGAGTTATTTTTCTGTCTTTATTTAAATTTTGGTGTTTTTCTTTGAGTTAAAAATGGAACTCACCCAATAAGACTACGGGATTTAATCCTTGAGGTTGAGGTGAAGCACCACTACAGAAAACACCAAAAAACCGCCTATGAGCATTTTGGGGCTGTTTTATAATTTTTTTATTAATTTCAAATTTCTTAAAATTATTTTCAAGTTTATTTTCCTATTTCGGTGCTATTTTCTATTTTTTTATATTTCGAATTTTTTTAAAAAAAAGGGGGACTGTGTTCTTTAAAAATAATAACAATAATAATAAAATATTTGTTTAATTAATTATTTGAAAATTAAAAAAAAAAAAATTCAAGTATTATTTCCTATGGGGTATGGGGTTGTTTCTTGTAATATTTTTGTTTTTGTATTTAAAAATTTAAAATTATTTTTCCAGATTATTTTCCTAATCTTAAGGATTGTTTTGTATAAACTTTTATTTATTTCGAAATTTAAACTTTAATTTTCAAATATTATTCTCTTTTGGGTTCAATGAGGCTACTCCCAAATAAACCACTAAGGTTTTACCTTAAGGTTGAGGGAAAATTGCCTAGACTCTGTTGCATGTTATTAAAATCACTTGATCTAATAATTTCCCATATATTACAAATATTCTTTTTCAAACTGTTTTGAAATAATATGTTTATTAAGATTTTTTTTAGTCTTTTAGTTTAATGAGGCCATTCTAAGATAACCACTAAGGTTTCCACCTTAAGGTTGAGGAATAATGCCAAGAACCTTTGCATGTTAATAATTAAACTACTTTGATTATTTTATGTAGTTGTTCTATATACATTCAAATCTTAATATTAATTGTTAAAAATAATTTGACTAAATAGTGTTGGAAATTCGTGTAGGAGCCGAGCCACTCTTGGTGTCATAGCTTCTTGATCATCAAACAAAAAATGAGTGGGTAAAAATTTAGCCAATCTTAATTCTATTTGGGTAATTTTATTTTTTTTTACTTAAAAACAGATTTAAAATCATGAAGTTGCATGAATTGATGTTACTTAAATGAGTAGTCAATATGATGGTTTGCATGTTTAATTGGAATTTACTATGGTTAATTTTGGGAATGGTTGCATGACAAGAAGAAAAATATTCTTGTTAAATTCTTGCAAAGAGGTTTTAATTTATTGTTATTGCATTTTAAAGATGTTGATGGATTAGCTTGATTAAAAATATAGAAAATAATGGATGGAAGGTATAATCTCTAAAGAATATATTTGTGCAAAAATTGAATATTGATTAAATAACCTCACTTATCTTATGATCATTACTTAATCAATTTGTTGTATTGTGATTGTTATATTAATTGTACACAATATAGATTAGTATAGAAATGATACTTGAATTCTTGGTAATTATAGACCGTCTATCGAGTCGTGTTGGCATGTGTAGGTTAGGCAAATAATCGAATAGGTTGCCTGTTGATGTTTGCTCGACTACACATGGGCCTATTCCTATTTTCCTGGTCGGGGGAGACGGCGGCGGAACTTGGGTCGTAGTATTGGTATATTCCGAATATGACGGTCTCTCGGGTTTAAACCCACAACTAAAGAAACGCCGAGCCACTCGGGAGGAATAAGGAGCCAGGAGGCGTTGTCCAGTGAGTTGGAGAACTCAATGGGGTGGGGTGTTATTCCACATCGGCCTCGCGTTTATCATTATGTTATCCCGATTGCTAGATTTTAAAATGGGGCATAGAACCTGTCCGTTTTAAAATCAATTTGAACCGAGCATTAAAGTGCAGTGTAAATTCCACATCGGCCTTGTGTTTCTATTGAGTAGCGTCTCACCATTATATTATTTTCCTTTCAAAAATTTTTGATGACTTGTCGTAAGTTGATAAAATTTTGGTCCGTCTTTGAAAATTCTATTTACTCTACTTAACCTCCATTGTGCACATAACATGCATCACACATGATTTCATAAATTGTTTTCTTAAAACCTTTCGCATTCTCCAACCCCACTCATCGAACTCGTTTAGCTCACCCCATGTTTTCTAAATTATTTACGTAAAATAATGAAGATGATCCAGGACACCCCAATCCAAGAGTAATTCGGACATGTGCTCGGGCGCTTATATATGTTAATTTTCTCTATGTACTATGATATTGATCATGGCATGTAATAAGCCACTTTGGTATCTATTATCGAAACCCGCTTATGATATTAGACTACTGTTTTGGCTTGTAATAGACGATAAGTAAGTATTTTGTATTTGGTATCCTATAATCGTGATGGAGTTGAGTTTATGACTTTACTTATGTTTATTAATTTATTAGTTTGGATTATTATTATTCGGGCATGACAAGCATTGTACGGACAAAAATGTAGATCATCGTTGTATTGGAACGAGGTTGGTGAGAAGAAAGTTTTGGGGCGTAACTAATCCACGAGATCGTAGAAAAGATGGCCAAAATACAAGATCGAATCGAATGGCTCAAGATAGACAAAAGTCACATGCCGACAAAAGGAGAAAGCATATACAATTCAAGAAGGAGAAAATGTTTTTGAAAGTGGCTCCTATAAAAGGTGTTATTCGTTTATGTGCAATGTGAAAGGAAATCAAGTTAGCTAGGGGCCGCAAGAAGGTTCGGGATCAAAAGTATCCTCGGGTGAACCCAGCAGTGTTATATTAGTCTGGGGTCGTAAGAAGGTGCGAGATCAAAAGTATCCTGGGGTGTACCATGATGCTATAGAGTAACCGACTAGTCGAGTAAATTACATGTTGAATGTCTATGACTATGCCTATTGATGTATTTAATTATGACAAACGTGTCCCCACAGAAGCGAGTTGAATGCTCACCCTATATTTATTAAAACTTTTAAGGTTGAGGAGCCCGAGAGATGATTGGAGGCAGTGGATGTGAAAACAAGAATTTAGTTAAATTGATTTTTAGAAATATTAATTTTATTATTGTCAATGCTTTTGAATTTTTTTATTGAATGCTAGTATTTTAATTTTAAAAGTTGTGTTTGGAATCAAAGTACTTTATCTTTTTGGATGCGAATTTTTACAATTAGACTATATTTTATAAAATCATAGTGGCTGATGGAAGTGTGATGGATTATTTGGGTTATTAATAAGATAGTTCTGTTTACTTTTGAGATGTGTCTTATTCGCTCGTTTTTAAATACACTTTCTTATTAGATTAAGCTACTTATATATTTTAAAAATCGGGCGTTATTGTTCACCTTATCCTCAAAGTCTCCATTATCCCTAGAAACTTTTACCCGTCGTTCACCTTCTTCTTTTCTCTTTTTTTTTTCCGAAATTTATAAAGTGCATCCGATTCTAGCAGAAAGTATTTTGTAAAAATGTAAGGGAAAAAATTAGCATTTATAATGGTATATCTTTGATGAAGATTTAATAAGAATTATGTTTACATTAGGTATTCATAATCTGGTATCTTTTCATCTTCTATCATTAAGGTAGGAACTTTTCAAATCCATAACTCGAAATTTCATTAAAAATGACTAATTAAATATAATATATTCTGATTTTTAACTTAAAAATCTGATTATATAAAATTTAGGTTAGAAACCCTAATTGAAATTTTCGCACTAAATTATAAAATTAGGGTGTATTGAAAGAATTTGTATTTATAGGATGATTTTATGGAGTTTGAAGATTAGTAGGGTTTGTTAATGGTAAGATAAAATCTGATTTTTTTTTCTAAATCTAATACGAGTGAAATTCTATCTTAATAGGGTTTAATAAAAATTCGGATTGTAAAAGGATAATGATCGAACAATAAATATTAATATATGATAAATAAAATTATAATTTATATAATAACAATTGAAAAATACGAGATATTACATACTATCCCCCTTAAAAAAAATTTTGTCCTCGAAATTCGTTGTCTTAACAAAGTTCATAGAAATTAGTGTTTGAATTTATAAAATGTACTTTTAAAACATGGTAATACAAAACATTTCATGAATAAAATGAATTAGCGTGACATAATAAATTGCGTGCCTTGAGGAACGACGAGATATGGCGGAGGTGGATGTCACTAGATAATTTTCTTTTAAAATTTGAAAAGTTATTTTTTTCCAAGTCTACGTAACCGTAAACCGCACCGATACCACTGTTCACCTTATCCTCAAAGTCTTCATTGTCCCTAGAAACTTTTGCCCGTATATTCACCTTATTCTTTTCTCTCTCTTTTTTTCTGAAATTTATAAAGTGCAACCGATTCTAGCAGAAAGTATTTTGTAAAAATGTAAGGGAAACACTAGTATTTATAATGGTATATCTTTGATGAAGATTTAATAAAAATTATGTTTTACATTAGGTATTCACAATCTGGTATCTTTTCATCTTCTATCATTAAGCTAGGAACTTTTCAAATCCATAATGAAATTTCATTAAAAATGAATAATTAAATATAATATATTCTGATTTTAAACTTAAAAATCTGATTAGATAAAATTTATGGTTAGAAACCCTAATTGAAATTTCGCACCAAATTATGAAATTAGGGTGTATTGAAAGAATTTGTATTTATAGGATGATTTTATGGAGTTTGAAGATAAGTAGGTTTTGTTAATGATAATATAAAACCCGATTTTTTTCTAAATCTAATATGAGTGAAATTCTATCTTAATAGGGTTTAATAAAAAATTGGATTGTAAAAGATAATGAATGAATTATAAATGTTAATATCTGATAATTAAAATTATAATTTATATAATAACAATTGAAAAATACGGATATTACAAACACACACACACACACACACACACACACATATATATATATATATATATATATATATATATATGGGATGGTTCAAATGGGACACCCACCCTTATATGAGACAATGAGAATTCATCCAAACCATTGACATAATCTAATTGAGAGTCCAGATTGAAAATTAGATTATAATCAATCATCAAAATTACTAGAGTATAATTGATTATTTAAACGTGAAGATTGTAATCGCTACTTACATTCCTAAAAATTAGGAACCGATATGCACGAATAAAGCATTAAATCCTTCAAATATCATATCGATCAAAAAGAAATATTTTCCAAATCCTCAATCAATTCGAAACATCGTGAAATCGCTATCCATCATTGAAAACAAAAAAACACGAAGAGCAAAGGGGATACGGATGAACACAATTAAACAAAAATTACATCTCTCAATATCATACAAGCTTCCCGCAAAAATACATGAAAAAACTTAGAAAAGCAAAGACCATGGAAGATATAACCGATGATTTCCTTCAACAACCAGGTGAAATAGGTATCCCCATAATCAATTATTGTTTTTTAATTTTATTGTTAATTTCCATTTAGCCTATATTTAATCATGATACTACTTATTAGTGTTGAACATAATGCTCCATTATTTTGGATCATGAATAACGATCTCGCATTTTTTATTTACCGAATTTGGATCGCTCGTTCAAGCTTGTGTTGTATTTTGTGAACATAAGTTGCTAACTAATACAACATATTTAAGTAATTTGTCATTTATAAATTGTACGGTTTCACGGTATACATATCACAATTTAAAAATTAGATCGCATTCCATGAGAAATTGAAGGAATATTAATAACATAAAATGGAGGACTATTTATATCATATGTACAACATAATTACATATCCAATTCAATATTCATTTTAGTTGTTTATTGTATCAAGGTAAAAATTTATTTATATCGGGGATGTTTATATCAAATAATGAATGAGATATTTATATCAAATGTGCAAGAAAATAGATATCTAATTTGGTATTCTTATTAATTGTTTATGTATAAGACAACACTGGTTATGGTAGAGGAAGACTAGATATTTCACCTGGTTTAAAGATATAATGGATTTCTGAAGTTGAACAAGAAAAATCTCGCGGATCAAAATGGAATTTGAAACATTAGAAAAAGGCGTGCAATTCTACATGGAATATGGCTCATATAGTGGGTTTGACATTCAAACAAGCATGACAAGAAGGTTCGTTAAACAACGTCATACATGTACAACATATAGTATGCAACCGAGCGGGCTTCATAAGGTTCAAATCCAATTTGTAACAATGACGAAGTTGAATTGCGTAAGAGTACAACATCACGTATAAGGGTGTCAAAGAGAGTAGGTTGCAATGCATGGTGTATATTTCAATACACAACACCGAATTCCTACAAGATAAAATATTTTGAAGAGCGTCACACTCATTCTTTGACTTCAAAACCATACAGACAATTTATGAAGTTGAGCAAGAGTCTTAATTTTGGGTACCCACAATTCATCATAAATTGTTCAAGGGCCAACATTGGTACGCTAAAACTCTCGAGTGGTTAAGGAGATGGTAGGAGTGTACTCCAATGTTGGAGCACTCCAAACAAATTTCAAAAACTTTAAGAGAGATTTGAAAGCCTATATATGTGGTGCGGATGCACGATTGGTAATAGATAAGTGCCTCAGAAAACGAAAATAAGTCTAGGAATGTCATTCGATTATGATATCGATGAGAATGATCACTAACCCGACTATTTTGGAGACCAAACATCGAGACGAAATTATAGCGTATTTGGTGACGTCGTTTCATTTGATGCTATATACAATACTAATAGGTATTTTATATATCATTTTTAAAAGAGGAATAAATTGGTGTGTATAACTACTTTAATAGTACCGTATAATTTAAAATGTTTCACCGCATATATATCAATTGATGTGAGAAGTGACATACTATATGTATTAATTTGATGTATTCATGTGTAATTTGGTTGATGTTGGACATGTTGTTCTGGACATGTGAAAATGTTTGTGGAAAGGTTTGTTGATTAAGTTTATGTGGAAATGTTTGTTTTTGACAAATGGTAATGTGCAATTATTATATTTTGTTGATTAAGTTGACTTCTTGGGCATGTTCATGGGCGAAATATTTGTGTAAATGTTTGTTTTTGACAAATGGTGACATGGTGGACAAATGCATATGCAAATGCGTGGGCACGTTTGTAGGCATGCCTATTCGTAAAATATTGAGAACACAACATAGTTTATTTGCAATTATTGTATTTTGTCGATTAAGTTGATTTTTGGGCATGTTAATGGGCAAAATGTTTGGTTTTGACAAATGGTGTTGTGGTAGCGATTGCATAGGCAAATGTGTGCGCACATTTGTGGGCATATCTATTTTTCAGTAAAATATTGAGATTATTATAACATTGTTTACGTGCAATTATTGTATTTTGTTGAATTAAGTTGAAATTTTTGGGTTAATAATTGTTGGTTGATGTTGGCAACTATATCATGACTTTATGGGCAAGTGTAGCGATCGATTCGAGGAAAATACGTGGGTTAATAAATAATCACAAGTTAATGTCAAACATAATCATAAGTTAACGTAATACCTAATCCCAAATTCAAAATATAGGTAAACAAATAAAGTTTAATTCACAAAATATACTTACGAATTAACATCTAATATGCCTTATTTGAATAGTTCACGCAAAGTCGGAGGCGAATTCCTCGACCGTTTACTATTGATTTTAACCACACCAACCCTGTCACCAAGGATTCCACCATTTTCAAGCATATTATGCCACAATCACTAGAATTTGCTTGTTGCGGGGGATGCTCATACCATTGAACCTTCCGGACCTTTTGGGAGGCTCGACTATGTTTTCCCATATGTGTGCTTCCTCGCACAAACTTTGTAGCATTGACGCTATAAGCCCTGAATTGTCCAATATAAGTACTAACCGACTTGGACTCTAACATTGAAACATATACGACAATCAATTTTCGCTTCATGTCCAACTAATGTAGCACCCAATGGTTTCAAAGTGATGTGACCTATGCCATACACCTTGTCAACTTCGCCCAAGATTTCCGACACGTCTAATGGATATTTGCCCATCAAATATTCCAATATAATATCGTCAATGGTACACCAAGACCAGCTTGGCCATTTTTTCTTTGAAGCTTTTGCCTTTACCCACATGTTACCCCATTTCAGATCGATTATTCTCACAAAGTAAAGTAAATCAATGTGAGAAATAAATTGATATCAAAAAAATAGTCAACAAACATTTGTGTAAATGAATAATGTTACGTACCCAAAATAGAAATCAACAAATGTCCATTCGTCAAGAAATGGTCATTTTATTTTTTTGATTTGTACATGACAAGACGCATCAATATGTCCATTTGTTTAATGCAAAAATGCGTAAATTTAATAAAACAACCGAGCAAGAATAAACAAAAAAAGTGGGCAGAGAGTTAGGCATAAAGGTGGGCAAATACATAAACACTGGACAAGTGGGCACACATGTGGGCGGCATTGGGCAAACATGTAGGCAAGTAAATAAAAAATCAAGTGGGCGGGAAGATAAGTGAAGCAAAGTGGGTACAAATGTGGGCAAAAAAAAATGTGAGTAATTTGGTTTACATACCTCATCATCGAGCCATCCTTTTGGGTCCCGAATATTCAGGAACCATGCGGCACAACGTTTGTGACCTTTCTCAATCGAACAATGAACCACTACGCCCTTGTTGTCCTTATTTGCAGCAATCCACTTCTCAAAATCTTGAATCAAAGCTTGTGGGTAAAGGCTCATGGGATCATATAGTTTCAACGATGACGATTTTGAGGACCATCAGAACAACCTTAGTCTTCTTCTTTGGCTGGACATGATGACATGGATATGCATAAGGCGATTTCAATGTGGAGCTAGGTTTTGTCCTCATTTTCCTTTTATGATACACGATGTGATCCTTTTGGGGAGCTTCTCCTTTGAGAGGACTACCAATATCAACATAAGTGACCGTTACGTTGTTCCATCATTTTCAGATACACCGTCATCACCATCGGTCTCAATTGTTGGATTTAAACCCACCACCTCGTGGTTTTAACCATTGAAAGTAATGCATCAAGTTTGGAAGGGTTCACAATAAATTCGCAAATTCTTGGTGGGGACATATGTAATGGGTTGGGCAGAGTCATGGGCTACAAGGTCTGCAGAGCAAGGGCAAATTGGCCGGTACATCATCTTTCAACTTATCGGAACTAGAATCACCAAAGATAGGGCCACATTCATTCCCTTGTGATTTCGTGGGAGATGGGGGAAGCAGACATGAGGGGAGGAGGGTGTAGAGCCCGTGGGTTACTTCAATGTGTCATTGTCCTCTTGAACATCAATGTCAAAGAGGACTCTACCCCTGGTCGACATGGATATGGTCGGAAGAGTGGGCGATTGAAGGAGCATGATTTTCACCATCCATTTGTAAATTGAGCATCCCAAATGCTCCAGGATACTCCTCAACATGGACCCTATTTTGTCGACTCTCCTTGACAAAACCAAGAAGTCCATATGCATTTTGGGACCTTCTTCACCCTCGTGGTGTAGGTCATCATGACCTTCACCCATAGTTTTATCCTCCCTCCGCCAATTTTCTTTTCAAAACTTTCATTTTTTTTTCTTCTTGTTTATTCTTCAACTTCTCTTTCTCAACACAATCTTCCCACAAAACAAGTCTCTTAAATGATTTTATATCTTCCTCCACCTTCGATAGTCTCAAATCTTGGTGAACAACAACCTAAAGAATGGTCGAAACATAATGACAAAGTGGGCAAATAAGTAGACAATTAAGTGGGCAAATGAGTAGACAAGTGTATATTAATGAACTCATAATAAAAAAATATGGGCAAACAAGTGGGCACACAAGTAGGCAACAAGGTAGGCACAAAAAAAAATTAATGTAAGCAAAGAGTAGGCAAAGAAGAGGGCACAAGAGTGGGCACCAAAAAAAAAAAAAAAACTCATGAATAGCTTACAAGATTATCATCATCTCCAGGTAGCAAAATGTCAAGATTGCCTTCTTCAATTTATCATATCCAACAATAGCTTCGCTTGACCACCATAAAATAAGTGATACCCTATGCTTAGACCATCGGTGGTGACGACACACAATTTGGCGACATCGGGAATCGCTCATATGCCCACACTTGTAGCGCATGGTGGAAGTCGTAGATATCAAAGTGCTCAAAATCATGTTTGGGCTTATTTTGTTTCCTTTCCCAATAACAACGCACTCTACCATCCATGCAAGCACGTGTCTCCTTGACCAAAAATCAAAAGCTACTCGCCCCGTGGATAAGAATTAAAAGCATCCAAATCATTCCACGAGGTGAATATATTACTCATAATCAATTCTTTTGAATTTACGATCTCTAATCAATAGAATACCATAGAGGAAACAAAGCAAGGTGTTCGAGATTTTCTTACCGCAAGCATACGGTGTCCAGTCTTAGTATAAATTTAGAAGTAGGGTTATCATCTCCACAGGTTTGGTATCAAATTTTAAGCTAAATATTGTAATTATAACAATTTATTTCTTATTTAGATAATAAAAAAGAGATGGATTTTGATCAAACTAAAAATAAAACTAAAATTATGCTAACAAATTCGTTCGCACAAATTTTCGACACTTAATAAATATGAATTCTAGAGGGTTGATTCACCTAGTTATCCCCAATGTTATCAATCCAGTTTATTAATCATTATTAATCTATAAGCCCAATATTCCTACCGTTCATCACTTCCTCTCTCGATTCCCACGTGATTCTAAGTTCCAATCCTCGATTTCAATATCTCTCGTAAAAATAATAAATTAAACCCTAATGTGCTCGGTGAATATTCTATCACAGGCTTCAAAAGATTCATAAACCCGATTTTATGGTTATGCTATTCTATGGCCAAACGTTCAATTACCTCTCTCAAGTGTCAAATCAAACATGCCAAACAATCTAAACTATTGATCGATAATTCGGATGCAACGAAATCAAATAACACAAATAGATTTAATAACATGTGAATCTAATAAATCAAATATATACATAGGTTCAAATGTAAGTTACATCAATCCCCTAGAAACATAGGTTTAGCTCATAATGGATGTACAAAAACTCATGAAAAAGTAATTATACATCTCAAGTGGTTCAACAATGATAATGAAAAATAATTGAATAATTAAGGAACGAATCCTCTTTTTACTAGAAGATAGATGCCTTCAAATCTCCCCTAAACTTTTTCTCCTTGCTCAAAGTCGTCCCGTGTGCTCAATAGAATGTTCAACTATTGTTCCGTGCATCATTAGTTGTATTTATAGCCTTCAAACCATCAAAAGTCCGAAATAAATAAAAAAACATAATTTCAAGACGATGCGCGCTACGGCGCGTCGCACTCCTTTGCCCACTCCGGTCGCGTTGTAACGCTTCGAATGTACCGCTTCGCGAAATTTGGGACCCCCGCCGCAAGGCGAGGGTGGTAGAGTCTGCGGTGTTGTGGACCCGTGCAACGTTTTCTCCATTTTTCTTCTTCAAACATGCTTTCTTCCTTCTCAAGACACTTTTTCATCATTTTTGATCAATTTCGCTACCAAAACCTCAGACGACTCCCTAACGACAACTAATGAAATAAAATTGAATCAAACGAATCTAAAACACCCAAAAACAATGCAAAATCCTAGTCTAGAATACTCAATTTGTTGGTATAAAACCAACTTAACAAATACCCCAAAACATAGACTTTTGCTTGTCCTCAAGCACTTTATACCGACTCTAGAAAAACAAAAGACAAGACGAAACTCAAATAGACCAACCGCAAAACTTCGTAACCAAGCTCATTCGTCTCAAAAGTTGTTTCACTACCAATCAAATGCGTTTTAACAATGTGATCATGAGTGTGGAATGTTCATGCCAACTCCATTTTTATTATCCGGATAAATTTATGCAATAAAGTGTTTTCAAGATGATCCAATTTCTCGAATATAAAGATGTGATGCTTACCAAACTCCATAGGCTTGTCTTTCATACTAATCTCCACTAATTAATGTAGGCTAATGTAACACAAAGATCAATAGAATTTTCAAAGCTTGTAATGTGGGCTTAGGGTAAGTTAGGAAAATATGGGATTATGTGGCTCAAATCACCCAAACACACAATTATCAACTCTTTTAAATCACTAGTTAATATCCAACCTTCACTTTTTAACATTTCCCTTATTCTCACTTCACGAACCTTGATCCGCCGATTATTTTTCTTTTTTTCTTTTTTTCTTTTTTTTTTTTTTACTCAATGTCGACTCAATGAATAAATACAGACTACACACCTCCCCAATAGATAACGACATATGTTAGAAAAATTTATATTTAGATTTTGATGATACTATGTAAAACATAGAAAAAAAGTTGGCACCCCATTTTCTTTGTAATTAAACTTGCAATAGATAGATTGCATGAGCCGAGTGAAGTCGCCTAAGTTGAAGCAATAAAAGAGTCGATCAAGACTCGGAGTGAAGACTCAACTGTGTGAAGCCAAGTGAAGACTCGGTCAAGTGATGAAAAAGTTGTCTCGGTCGGTGGCCGATAGCTAAGTCATTCCATAGTGATTGGAATCAATGTCAAAGGGGTTTGCAAACAGACAAGACTTCAAGAAAGTCGATAGAGATCCGTTGTCAACACTAGTCAAGTCTTTCTTGAAAATAAGCATGTGTCAGGGCCGACAAAGAATAAAATTGTTTTTCGAAAGAGTGCAAAAAGCAAGCAACCAATAGGATGTACCGAAAACCTGCAGAGACAAGGAAAGGCGCAAAGCATTAAAAACATGGTACGGTCCCCATTTAATGTGCAAGGATAAGATATGCCAACAACTAGGGGTGACAATCTCCGACACGACATGAAAACACGAACTGAACCTAACATGATATAAGCGGGTTAGGGTTGACCCATTTATTATTCGGGTCATAATCGTGTCGACCCATTTAACCCAAATAATAAATGGGTCAGTTTTCGGGTTGACACGAAATGACCCACTAAACCCGTTTAACCCATTTAAATAAGAAAATTTAGTATTTTTTAATATTTTTTAATATTCTATATTTAAATAACCAAAAATTCTCATTTTATCAATATAAATAAAAGATTTATTCAAGGTTAAAAAATATACCGGTCATTTCGGTCGTGTTCGGGTTATCCGTGTATTAAAAGTCGTGTTTGGGTTAACCCATCCGACCCAAATAATTAAACGGGTCATGTTCGGGTTGGGCAAATTTGTGTAATTATCATGTCTCAACACGACCGCGAACACGAACACGACTCGAATTGCCACCCTACCAACAACCTACGAGTGGGACTTGAATTTATGTCTATCTCTTCAACGGACATATTTTGAATCCTCGTGAGAAAATGTATGTCCAAATTAATAGTAAGAATTATTTCGGATATCCGTGAACGATTATGGTTGTATGTACTAAAGATTTCTCAATAGTTATCCGATTAAAGGAGTATTCTTTCAACATTTTAATTATGATAGTTTTGATTCTCAAATTTAACCATATTTATCGGTCATGCTAATAGACACGATTACATATTCTTTAAGTAAAACATATTGGAAATTGATTTTAATAAATGGGTTTTGACCGTTGGGAAATTATTTTGTAGATTTTGATGAATGCCATGAAAAACTTAGAATAGGAAGTTGGCACCCCATTTTGTTGTAAACGCATTGTAATAGATAGGTGGTCGAGCCGAGTTAAGTCACTATGCCTAAACATGCAAGAAGACAACCGGAGACTAGAAGGAAGACTCACGCGAGGCATTTGAGTATGGCAAAGACGGAACTCGATCAAGGTGCAATTGAGATTCGGTGAGTGAAGTATCGGTCAAGTCAACTCAAGACAAAGCCAAGTCTCAAGGTTGAAGTGATGTAAGAGTCATCAAATGACCGAAGTCGACTCGAAGTCACCTGGGGATGTTAAGAAAATGCAAGTCAAGTCAAGACAACCGAAAGAGATCCGTTGCACATAAATCAAGAGAATTACTTAAACAAGTAATACCTCCATACACGCCTTTCTTAAAGTGCTCGATTCGAAGCGTGCAAAAGGAATAAACCAATGGGAAGCACGCACCATGTCGAACCGAAAAAGTCAAGAATCATTCATACGAGGAAATGGAAATTCCAAGGATCGCAACAAGACAAGCCAACGACCACAAATGACATTCAAAAATAAGCTTATCTCTTCAACGGGTAGATTTTTGAAAGATCCTATAAAAGGCCGAGGAATAACTCGAGAGGGTTACCCGAACCACGAACATTCAAGCAAACATTTGAATCAGTAACCAAAAATATTCTCAAATCATTCAAGATAAATCCTTAAGCCTACATTACGAAGGAAATCAATCCAACACTCACCTGTGAAGGAAAGATTACTTCAATCGGTTGAAGAGGAAACTTTTGAATAATCAAGGGGTCTACATTCCACGGAGGATTGTAGGAAGGTTCAAGGTCGAACCAGTCTCAAGTTTTTTGGAGGCTTCATGATCAAATTCAAGAAGCTTGAGCAAGTGGTTGTAGTAGCAAGGCACCGCCTGCCTGTGAAGAAGCCGAGTCGCACGAGAAGCCGGTGAGTGACCAAGGCATCTCAGATCGAGTCCCAAAGGATCAAGTCGCTATGTGATCAAGACTTGTATCTGGACTGTTAACCACTCGTATATTGATCAATACTTAGTGGATTCCTCCAGGAGTTGGAGAAGAGAGGAGTAGAAGAATTACCCCATCTTCAAACCTTTATAAAAACTTATTGTGTCATTTACATTTCAAAGACTTTAATTTTTGCATCTTATTTTTATATCTCATTGATTAATTTGCAAACCAATTGATAATCAATCGAGTGCTAAAACCGAGTATTAAAACAAACTTAACCAAATGCAAGGGTGTTAAGTCTTCAATGAAAAACAAATCACGGTCGAGTTAAGTTTTTAGTCAAAACAAATTTGAGTTATTCTATCAACAAACTCGTGGTTGAGTGCATTGAGTGACTAACTCTGTTTGATTAACTAACTTAGATGTCCATCAAGGACACGGTTGTGAAGTATTAACTCGAATATTTAAAAGGACTAATTTGAAAAGTTGGTAAGGTTTATTCAACCCCCTTCTAAACCTTACACTCACACCCCTTGGGACCTACAAGTGGTATCGGAGCGGTTGGTTCATTGAGCCTTCCGCACCGGTTCTTGAACTAGATCTCCAAATTTTTCAAAGTCTGTTTTAGTACTTGATCTTCCAAAACTTTTTTTCAAAGAAAAGTTATTATCATGGAAGCAAATTTGACACGCATCCCTATGTTCACAATTGAAGAATTTGATGATTGGAAAATTCGTATGCGAGCTCATCTATCAAAGATTACACGATGAGATATGGATAGTGATAGAGGATGGGCCACTGTAAATTTTAAAAGTGAACATAGTGTAAGAAAGAGTCATTTGAAGGTGAAGAGGATGTTGCTCCTGCACACGGTCATGGTTGAAAACCAAGAGTGAATGGACAAATGATGATGAGAAAAAGATATAACTTGGATAATGTGGCCAAGGACATTCTTTACAAAACCTTGGACAAAGCCATGTTCAATAAAGTCAAATCATGCAAAACGGCTAAAGAAATCGGGACAAGCTAACATTGATTTGTGAAGGCTCGAGCAAATCAAGGAAAATAAACTATCGGTTCTTTGTATAGAAATTTGAGAATTTCAAAATGATCGTAGGAGAGACCTTAGATCAACTGGATGCTCGGTTCACGAAATTACCAACGAGCTATACGAACTTGGAAAAGAATATACACGAGAAGGAAATGTGTATGAAGATTCTAAGAAGTCTCCCAACCTGAATGGGAAATGAAGGTCATGGCACTAAGACATTCCATGGACCTATCCAAGACATCCAACCATGAGCTATTCTCGGATCTCAAAGCCTACGAATTTGTGAGAAGAAAAGACCAGAGGAGAGCAGTTGTGCCCAAAACAATTGCTCTAATTGTCAAGGGTGGCAAGAGAGCCGAGGTCAAAGAAGCCATTGACCAAGAGGAAATAGCCCCGATGGTTAAAAGGTTTAACAAGTTCTTCAATAAGAACTACAAGAGAGGCAAGGGCGAATCCTCCGGAAGACACAAAGCTCCCTCCAAGTCAAGGGAAGATAGGTCAACCAAGAGAACAGAGCATCAAAAAGTTGAATATCAAAGGGCCGACAATCCAAGAATGGAAAGAGTCGATCAAAAGGTTGAAAATCTATCTTTGAACCGCAGGCAACCAGGTTACTATGCAATTGATTGCCCATATCCTGTAGTCAACAAATACATGAATGAAGAAGAAAGAAAGGTCTTGAGAGAAAGAAGACAAGAAAAGAAAAAGACAATGTTGGCTGCAGAGATTTTGAGACAATGCCCAAGTCAAAAGATACTGGTGATTCGAGAGTAGTGAAGCGACTACTCAAGTGACTCGAAGAAGAAGCTTTGATATGTTTGATGGCCAAGGAACAAGACCAACCTGACCAAGAAGATGAGGTACACTCTAATTCATCACACTCGATTCTAGTGATAGTGATCGTGACACACACACTTCATCACCCACCCGATCTTTATGATTCATTAGGCAAAATGATGAAAGATTTTGAACACATTAAATCCTCATACACACTACTAAATGAGGAAAACAGCCTACTCAAGAGCAAAACTCACGGTGACTAAGGAGCCGAGTACTCTAAGTCAAATAGCCGATGAGAATGAAAGTCTAAAGGCTGAAAATGCTAAGCTAATAAAGCAGAGATAGTGCTATAGAAAAGAGGAAAATGACCTCAAAATGTGATTGCCTCATTCACTAAGGCATCTAAATCATTGGATGATCTTATTATGAGTCAAGGAGAATGTGGAGACAAGACAGGGCTTAGGATTTAATTCCTCGTGTTATGTCAAGCTCCAAAAGTGATTTTGGAAAAAGGATCTTCAAGTAATGAAGTATCTCAAAATCCAAAACTCCAAATGGTGCACACACATTTATTCCAAAGCACAATCACAAGCAAACGGCCTTGGTTATAGAGAGGAAAAGGAAAACAACCTGAGTTGAGTGTCTTTGAGAGGACGATTGAGAAGAAATCCGGCCAAGTTCCTCAAAGCAAACTCCAAACAGGAGATACTCAGAAAGAAGAAACAGAGCTACCAAAAACCCCGGAAGTGTTATAAAAGAAACACATATGAAGGGAATGGTAGAGAGTACCCAAGCCAAGTGATTGGAATAATGTGAACTATCAAAGCCAAAGACCTATAGAATATAAGCCCAAATGGCAAAGGCCAGAACTCAAAGAAAGGTCATTCCAAAGGCACATGAGCTCTCATCAGCACACATATGCACCTAGGCACTACACTCGGAGATATCACAACTACCCAAAGAAGGCAATTGCTAAAACACATACAGGCATACGAGATAAAAGAGACAGTTGTATGAACCTAGAACCCCAAGCAGTTTGCCAAAATTAAATATGATTATGGCATCGATAGATGGCAACCCCTTAGAGTCAAATCATTTGACTATAGGTTGGTTGGATCATCTTACAATACTAACCCCTCAGGACCAGGCAAGTGTGGGTACCAAAACCGAACTTCCTTGATTGTAGGTTTAAGGATGCTAAATGCCAAGGAACCTGGTACATGGATAGTGGTCATTGTTCGGACACATGACAGAAACAAGAAAAATCTGTCAAAATTCAAGGAAGTCGAGGAGGTGCAAAAGTCATATTTGGAGGAAATGAAGCTCCGGGAGAAATAAGAGGCATTGGATCCATCAAGAAAAATGGATTAGAAATCACGGATGTTGCATATGTTGAAGGACTCAACTTCAACTTGCTAAGTATCACCAACTCGTGACAAGGGTTATAATGTTGGATTTAATATGGGTATATGCCAAATCAAGGATCTTTGAATCAAATGAAGTTCATTTTGCAAGGATGCGGAGACAAAAGAACATGTATGTCGTGGATTAGTCAATCTGCAACACCAAGCACTGTCATAGCAAAAGAGCGCAACGGCCTGAATCAAGTTCAAGCCGCGGGCACAAGAAGCCGAGTCACCCGAATTTCAAAACAATTAACAAGCTTGCGAAGCAATCTTGTGGAAGGACTTCGGACTCGATTATACAAGAAGGAGAGTATATGTGATGCATGTTAGAAGGAAAACAATTCAAATCATCATTCACAGAAAAGACATGTCCATCTTCAACAAGAATATTGCACTGCTACATATGGATCTATTTGGTCCAGTTGAACCACTAGCATAAGTGGGAAGAAATACACCTTAGTGGTAGTAGATGACTACTCAAGATATACATGGACAATATTCATGTGTAAGAAGAAAGAAACTCTAGAAACTACTACGGTGATGAAGAGGATTCAAAATGAGAAAAGTCAAACCATTATCAAAATAAGATATGACGGAGAGGAACCGAGTTTGTCGATAGTATAATAACTCGATATTGTATTGAAAATGGTATTGGTCATGAATTATCTGCAGAAAAGGACTCCACAGTGAGAATGGAGTTGCGAGAAAGAAGGAATAGAACTCTCAAAGAAGCAACAAGGACCATGCTAGTCAAGCGGGGCTACCTAAAAGATTTTGGGTCAAGCAATAAACACAACATGCTATACTCAAAATAGATGCATGATAAACAGACGGTGACAAAGACTCCTATGAGATTTGGACGGGGAGAAAGCCAAGTGTTGCATATTTTAGAATATTTGGATGCAAATGCTTCATCCATAACAATGGCAAAGATAATTTAAAGGCTTTTGATGCTAAAGTGATGAAGGTATCTTCTTGGGATACTCGGTTGAAAGCAAAGCCTACAGAGTACTTAACAAGAGGACTATGGTTACTGAGAGGAATCCATTCATGTGGTGTTTGATGAGCCAAATGTAAATGGAGAAGACATTGAAGAGTCGGTGATAAAGTGAATCAACCAACCATGCGTAAGAGTCCCTATCTTTCAAGTCAAGCATTTGGAATTATAAACCTAGATGAAGATGAGATATTTGAGTCTCAAAAACAATTTTGGAAAATCTGCGGCTAAGTGATGACGAGAGAGGCGATCAAAGCAACACGGTGCAAGACGATCAATCCGGCTAACTTACTCCAACCCGATGTAAGATGGCCGAGAGACCATCCACCGAATGGTCATTGGAGATGTAAGAGAAGGTGTCAAAACAAGATCCAGAACTCAACAAGAAGCAATGTTTACCCGCTTCATCTCACAAATAGAGCCTAAAGATGTGTCACAAGATTGGATGACACACATTGGATTCAAGCTATGCAAGAAGAAGAGCTGAATCGGTTTGAAAGAAATAAAGTGTGGGAACTGGTTCAAAGACCTACCCATCAAAATGTTATTGTCACTAAATGGGTATTCGTAAACAAGATGAATGAGGAAGGCCTCGTGGTAAGAAACAAAGCAAGATTGGTAGCCAAAGGATATTGCAAGAAGAAGGAATAGATTTTGATGAAACTTTTTCCGTATCAAGATTTGAAGCTATAAGGATGTTTCTTGCCTATGCAGCCCACAAGAATTTTATTGTATATCAAATGGATGTAAAGAGTGCATTCCTTAATGGTTTATTGGAAGAAGAAGTATATGTTGAACAACCTCCAGGATTTGAGCGAGAAGACTCTTGGAGATAAGGTATACAAACTCAAGAAAGCTCTATATGGATTGAAACAGGCACCCGAGCATGGTATGATACATTATCACAATTCCGATTGAGAATGGATTCACAAAAGGAAAAGTGGATAGAACACTATTCGAGAATTCAAACAGGGAAGAGCATCTTTGCTTGTTCAAATATATGTGGATGACATCATTTTTGGATCCACAAACAAAGAGTTGTGTGATAGATTTTCAAATGTTATGCAAAGCAAATTCGAAATGAGCATGATGGGAGAGTGACATTCTTCCTTGGACTCCAAGTGAAACAAGTGAAGGATGGAACCTTCATAAGTCAAACAAAATACACCGAGATTTAATGAAGAAATTTGGTATGGAAGAGAAGTCTTCTATAAAAATACCAATGAATACATCATCAAAATGGACATGGATGCGGATGGCAAGCTGTAGATCAAACAAGATACGAGCACTTATTGGATCATTGCTCTATCTTACGAAGCGTAACGGACATCACCTTTGCCGTAGGTGAATGTGCAAGATTTCAATCTGCTCCAAAAGAAAGTCATATGACCGCAAAAGCCAACGGAGATCTTGAGATATTTGAAAGGAAGCCAAGAAGTTGGCTTATGGTATCCAAAGGAAGGTGGATTCAAGCTAATTGGTTATTGAGACTCGACTACGCTATTTGGATGTAGAGTTGACGGGAAGAGCACCTCGAGGCACATGTCAAATGCTTGAAATAGGCTAATTTCTGGTTTAGCAAAAAGCGAAATTCAATAGCCACCTCTGGTGAAAGCGAGAATACATAGGCTGCGGCGCATTGTTGTGCCCAAGTCCTATGGATGAGACAACAAGCGAGAGACTATGAAGTTGAAGAAAAGGAAATTCCAATCACGTGTGATAACACAAGTGCAATTGCAATCACTCAAAATCTGTGTTGCACTCAAGAACAAAGCATATCGATATCGAGATATCACTTCATAAGAGATCATGTTGAAAGAAGGACATCGCTTGGAATATATTTCAAGCGATAAGCGGTTAGGTGACATATTCACAAAACCATTATGTGAGTCAAGATTTGAAGAACTTAAGCATGAGTTAGGGTTAATTGAGTGAGTTGACACTCGGAAGACTCAAAGAAAAGAAATGAAACACGAAAAGAGGAAAAAGAGTGAACTCTTAAATCACTAAGTGAATCACCAGTATCGGAAAGACAATTTTGTCATGTACCGAGTTAGCGACAAATTGCGGTGAGTATTTACATGCGAGGAGAGAAGAGTTAAATCGGCTAAGGGACAAAGCGAGTCATTTATGAGCAAAGTGACAAAAAACTGATCGTTTTTACTATGCGAGAATGTTTTTAAGAATGACGTCAAAGCATAATTATGATGTGTACATCAAAAGCCGCACACCAAGCTTATGATTGGATATAAATCTTTGCCGCATTAAATACGAGACATTAAATGCAAATTGGCGTGCAAGATCTAAGATGTTGATTTTGATCACATTTCAAAAACCACCCGCACGTCCTTTCATGAACCATACTTAAACCATTTTCATCCGTTTCTCTCACACTTTACCAAAAACATTCATCTCTCTCTCGAAAGCAAAAGCAAATATTCTCTCTCAAAACCCTTTCAATCCTCGGATCATTTTCTAAATTTCGTTCGGTAAAATCTTGAGAAATGGCATCCACTCATGATTTTGTCAAGCTAGGAAAGCAAATCTACAGGGTCTCTTGTGGATTTCGATGGTATGGTGAAACAGGGTAAACGACACCCTAGTGAAGAAGATTCCGAGAAACCGGAAACGTCTGGTGAAACCATTTCAGCGATGGAGTTTCCGATGACCTATGTGGAAGAGGTTGCACAATTCTATGTGAACGCGCGAGGTTCACGATGAGGGCATCAAGTCCTCTGTTCATGAAAAGGAGTTCATCATTCTTCGCAAGGATTTGGCGAACAATGCTTGTTATTCCGCGGAAGGAGTGTCGAAATTAATGAAGGCGATGTTGACACGATTCTTTGCTTGGAAGGAAGTAGCCAAGTCCGACTATACCGAGAAAGTAGTCTGACTAATAAGAGGTCTTTGAAGGAGGACTACCACAAATTCTTGGATATCGTTGCCAAATGCATAGATCTCAAATTTGGCGGCTTTGACCGATTGTCAAAGCAAAATTGATCGTAATGGCTGCGATCATTGAAGAAAGAAAGTGAACTGGGTTGAGTTTGTCTACACAGCGGACTCTGCCATAACGTTGGGAACAAATCCTTCAAGGAGGATGGAACATTTGGAGGTTCCCAGGATACGGCCTGGTGATTGGCCGGTGATGGAGGTAAAAGGAGTCCCTCTTCGATAAGGAAAGGCGTTCCATGTAAACAAGAGGATGTTGAGATCAAACCTATGTGGCGCACTGAGAAGAGAGCATACGCCAAGAGGGTCGATCAGTGAGGGGGAATCGGTGACCACAAGATACTGATTGTCTCCTCTCCACCAAAAAAGATGCCCCTGCGGCAAAGAAAGAAAAAGAAATCTGCTCCCGCCCTGCAGCCAAGTCACTGCCCCGCCCGCAAAGAAGTGTCTCCTGCCCCCTGCGGCCCAGCGTGGAGAGGGAATCTCAAATACCTTCTCGGTCGTCGAAAAAAAGAGAATTGATAAGCCAAGACGGCTAGCTCCTCGGAAGAAGACAACAGAACCGGCCCCCACCGCCCGGGACTCGGAAGAAACCTTATCTCGAACTAGAAATCCCTCGGTACAAACAAAAAGAAAAGAAGAATTTTCAAGCATTCCGAGCTTGAGAAAATAGTGAGTCGACCACTCGGTGGAGAAGATACCCGAGGAGCGCTAGGGAAGTAGAGTCTCGGACTGATCGATGAAACGGCCAAGTCACTTGAGGCCGATCGAGAGGCAACTCAAGACCCAGTTTGTAAAAGCGAGCAGTGAGAGAACAAGGAATGACCGAGACAACCGGATTACTGTTGACGGTACATTTCTCCACCTGTAATAGAGGCTACGAAAGTATTGAGCGGTGAAGTCTGCTACCCTTAATACACGGAAACGAGGGCCAGCAAAGAGAATGATGAAGACGATGTAATTATGTACTCTCCATTGTATCCGGACATCCAAAATCGTCTGCAAGAGTGGAGAAAATGGAAGTTGAGCCTATCCGAGTTCATTGCCGAGGAAGAAGAACTCTTGAGGTTTCTTGAGGTGGACACGATCTTTGCAAGCCCTTGATGAGGATAATTGCATCAATATCGCAAATTCGAAAAAGAAAACGAACGGGCTAAAGAAGCCGAGGACGCAGAGGCACGTGAGAAGGCCGGATCTCGCCCTCTCACTGGCACCACCGATCATACACACCCTCACCTTGATGTCCTATCGTAGAAAGTGATGAGGATCATGACCCCTGTTCTTTGCCGGAAGAGTTGCAAATGCAAAGACGCAATGCAAGAGTCGAGAATCCTACATGAGCAAAGTATGATGGAGGGACCGGAGAGTCCTCCAAATCACGGCTAGAAATAGACCCAATGGGAGTGGTGCAAAGATATCGCCAGCTGTTGTTGCCGCCACCACTTCCCGGCTCATTCGGAGGAAGGTGTTAAGGTGGGGACCCGATCGAGCCAACCCCTAATGAAGGTGTCTTACCACCGCCCCAACGGTGAATACTCGGTGAGGAAGCGGCCAAGAGTCCGGAGACGAGTGACCCCATTCAAGTCACTCACGGTGTGTGTGGTGAGGGGAAAACTCCCTCCGGCTGCGGCAAGGTCGGAGGATCTTTGCGGTGACTCCACAATGAATTTAGAAGGCGGAGTGGAGAAGGAACAATTCTGAGAATACACGCAAGTTGTCATGCGAGCTCGAGACGATTGTAGTATCTCGGTGAAGTGCCAACCGCTCTGCGAGCTAATGACGCTGGCGATGCGATCGAGGCACGGGAAGGAAGCGCCGGGAGTTAACACTCACGGGCGATGAAAGTGCAATCCATGGAGTTGAGACTCCAATGGATGCCACCTCGAGAAGACCCCAAGACAAGCGACATTTTGTCGAAAGGGATGTCAAGGCCTCGCTACGATTTGAGACCTGCAGGAGGTAATGAAGGCCAACGGGAGGTTGAGACTTCGGGTAGAGAAAGCAAGCACAAAACATCCCTCCTGCTATCATTGATCCATCGAGAAAAGGAGATAAGTGCTCTTCACGATTCCCAGGATAATCTGATGTAACCTTTTAGGATCGGAAGGAGATGATGAAGTTGAGTCATCACCGTGGATCGATCCCAAAGACTCGGTGAGGATGTTCCAACCACGAGTAAGATCGACCTCAAGACTACTCGCAAAACATTCAACCGATGTTGAGCCACCCATGGAAATCCCATCATCGTTCGATGGACGCTTCCGAAGGGTCGAGGACGATCAACTCATTTGGAAAAACCAAATTTGAGACCGAAGGCTGTTGAGACAATGAGGCTCAGCAAAGTCGGGTCGACTTCACAATAGACCGGTGAAACAGAGTCCACTGCGCAAGCTCCCAAGCTGCAGCGGGTTCGACTCCACAAGGGACTTCACGAGCACCACTTATCATTGAACAAATTCGATTTGCACGTGATGATTCCTTCATAGAATCATTTCCCTTCTCTCCGGAGGTACGAACTCCCTGAAGAATCGATTAAAGATCGCGAGCGCTTCCACGGACCTGATCCTGTCATTCCATCGAGACACCATTGTTCGGCTAACTATGACTTTTGTATTTGCTTGGCCGTCACCAAAAAACAGAGGAAACAAATTGAAGTTCAGGAGGTGTTCAAAGCCTTATTTCTTGAGATTGAACGGATGGAGAGGCACCGAGGCCTCCTTTGGACATGAGGCTAGATAACGGGGCGCCAACCTACTGCTGGCGATTTGAGAGGCATCATAGTCGAGGATCCGGGAGTGGTGGCAACGGAAGACAAACAATGCGTGTGGAACAAGCTCGATATTTGAACATTGTTCAACAAGTTGTTGTCTGGCGAGCCGAGAATGCGATGCAAAGACAAAATTGCAAGAGCACATTGAACAAATGCATGAATCTCACACTCTTTTGAGATAAAGGCTGCTGCGTGAGCAAAATAAGAACGAGCTCTGCGTGTGGAAGAGAACATGGATCAAAAATTGAGTCTCTCATGTTGAGATGAAGTTGGTGGTGAATCAACGCCACCCGCTCGAGTTCCGTGCGGCTTACTCATGACAGATTCAAAGCGAGAACTCGGCTATCGAGAGACTAGACTTCCTCGCTTGCTAGCTTGTTTCGGGGGTTCCTCTCTCGTTTGATGATGCCAAAAAGGGGAAGAGGAATACCTAAAAGCGCTGAAGGGATCGAGAAGTTGAGAAGGAGGAAGCATTTGTAAAGGAAAGACATTGAGGAAGTAATAAGAGAGAAGAAAAGAAGTCTGTTGAGGGGAAGGTTCGAAAGATGTGACCTTGATGATTGCTAAAACCCCCAACAAGGTCTTGTCACGGTGATATTATCAAGCAAACTCCAATGACTCGCCACTCCAACACTCTGTTGTACCAATGGTTGAAAAGAGAAAAACGATTGAAGCGGGGATGAAGGAAGTGGAAGGAAGGATGAATGCCCGAGTTATGGATATTCGAAACAACATGGAGGCATTCCAATAGCAGAGACACCTATGCCATTTCGGATGCCGAATCGAGCAAGATCTGTTGATGAATTCAAGACGCTCGCATCGAAGGTTATTTCGCAAACATGTCCATGGCTCAAGCACGGGATTTTATCTTGGGAAAAAGGTCTCACACTATGTGAAGAAGGCGACAGCTGACAAACCACTGGCTGTGATCCTCTCTGCTGGTCACTCTGTTGGTCACTCATTTGGGAAAAAGAAGGCCCCAAGACAATACACGCCCGAGAGCGGAGAAAGAAGCGATGTGGTGGAGGAAGAGGTTTCGGACCTAGAACTCTGCCCAAAAACATTGAGTACATAGATCCAGGCAAGAAAGGAGGGATCTTGGGCGGATTTGTGAAGTAGCCAACTGCAAGTGGCTAAGAACAATCTTGAGTATGTGAAGAGAATTGAAGAAGAAAATAAAAGACAAACTCGGCTATGGGAGGAAAGACAAGAAAGGCGAGAAGAGATGAAGCGCCGGAAAGGCGTATGAGAAAAAGAAGGCATCTCGAAGATGAGAAGAAAAGGAAAAGGTCGAGAAGATGACAGAGTGAAGAAGATAAAAGAAGGAGGCGTGCGAAGGAGATGAAGTGTTCTTTGTCCACCCCTTCATGTATTTTACTATGTAAATACACTTTATGTAAGTCTTCTGTACATTGAATAAAATTATGCAATTTCTATATGTGAGTAGATATAGAACAACATGGTTAGTCTAAGCCCCGTTTAAACTCTGATACAATTTTTTTTTGGCTTAAGCTCTGATACACTCTGTAAACAGCTATGTAAAGAACAAGAATGTTATGATCAATAAAAGATCGATTCTAAACATACATTCTGTGGTTCTACATTTGTCTGTATGTATCCTTGCTGTTAAATAATTGTATGAATGTTTTAAGTTTTGGCATCATCAAAAAGGGGGAAATTGTTGGGAAATTATTTTGTAGATTTTGATGAATGCCATGAAAAACTTAGAATAGGAAGTTGGCACCCCATTTTTGTTGTAAACTGCATTGTAATAGAAAGGGCTGATCAAGGTGAGTTAAGTCAGCTATGCCTAAACATGCAAGAAGACATTTGGAGACTAGAAGGAAGACTCTGCGAGGCGGTGAGTATGGCAAAGACGGAACTCGTTGAAGGTGCGGTGAGATCGGTGAGTGAAGTATCGATCAAGTCAACTCAAGACAGCCAAGTCTCAAGGTTGAAGTGTGAGAAGAGCCATCAAATGATGGAAGCGACTCGAAGTCACCCGGGGATGTTAAGAAAATGCGGTCAAGTCAAGACAATGAAAGACATCCGTTGTACGAGTAAATCAAGAGAATTACTTAAACAAGTAATACCTCCATCTGCGCCTTTCTTGAAGTGCTCGATTCGAAGCGTGCAAAAGGAATAAACCAATGGGAAGCACTCGCACCATGTCGAACTCGAAAAGTGAAGAATCATTCATACGAGGAAATGGAAATTCAGGATCGCAACAAAGACAAGCGACCACAAGTGACTTTCAAAAATAAGCCTATCTCTTCAACGGGGATTTTTGAAAGATCACTATAAAAGGCGAGGAATAACTCGAGAGAGGTTACCCGAACCACGAACATTCAAGCAAACATTTGAACTGTAACCAAAAATATTCTCAAATCATTCAAGATAAATCCTTAAGCCTACATTACGAAGGAAATCAATCCAACACTCACTGTGAAGGAAAGATTACTTCAATCGAGTTGAAGAGAAACTTTTGAAGAATCAAGGGGTCTACATTCCATGGAGGATTGTAGGAAGGTTCAAGGTCGAACTAGTCTCAAGGTTTTGGAGGGCTTCGTGATCAAATTCAAGAAGCTTGAGCAAGTGGGTACATGTTGTAGTAGCAAGGCAGCTGCCCTGTGAAGAAGCTGAGTCGTACGAGAAGCCGGTGAGTGACCAAGGCATTTCAGATCGAGTCCCAAAGGATCAAGTCAGTTGTGTGATCAAGACTTGTATCTGGACTGTTAACCACTCTGTATATTGATCAATACTTAGTGGATTCCTCCAGGAGTTGGAGAAGAGAGGAGTAGAAGAATTACCCCATCTTCGAACCTCTATAAAAACTTATTGTGTCATTTACATTTCAGCACTTTAATTTCTGCATCTTATTTTTATATCTGCTGATTAATTTGCAAACCAATTGATAATCAACTGAGTGCTAAAACCGAGTATTAAAACAAACTTAACCAAATTCAAGGGTGTTAAGTCTTCCGCTGAAAACAAATCACAGTCGAGTTAAGTCTTTAGTCAAAACAGCTGAGTTATTCTATCAACAGCTCAGTCGAGTCTGTTGAGTGACTAACTCTGCTGATTAACTAACTTAGTTGTCCATCAAGGACACAGCTGTGAAGTATTAACTCTGAATATTTAAAAGGACTAATTTGAAAAGTTGGTAAGGTTTATTCAACCCCCCCTTCTAAACCTTACACTCACACCCCTTGGGACCTACATGACCCATGTTTGACCAATTATTTAAGTGGGATCATTAATTTATTTCGGAAAATAAATGATGTAATCGTAATCTACACCGGGTAGATGAAACTAGCATTTTGAATTTCTCAAAACCAATTTGTGGTGTATGAGAAATTAATGCATAAAGTTAGTCACTTAAATGCCTTTTATATAAGGAATATAAAAGGGTGGGAATATGGAAAGTCATATCCCACATAAGAAACATATTAAATGTTTGACTAGTATATATAGAGCTTCACCACTAACAATGAGCAATCAAGTGGAGCTCCTTATGGTACACCCTAGTGGACCAAGTCAATTTTGACTAGCCTTTGGTTAGCTCAAAAGCATCGAGACGGTGCGGAGCACCGTCTAGCCGGAGCCCGAGCTAGGCCCGCGCACTCGCACATAGTCGCATTGGGCGCACCTTCGGAAGAGATGCAATCCGGACCATCGATTGTGCCTCTTGATTAGAAGGCACGATCCAATGAGTCGGATCGATCTGGACCAATGAATGCACTGTTCAGGACAGACATCTAAAACTCTATACAAAGCAGACCCACATGAATCTATTTTAGACATCCGAAAAATCCGAAAATTATCGCATTTCGCATATTGTTTTGTCTTTTCCTCCTCGCAAAGTCGAAAGTTAAGAAATACGTTAAGTTCGGCTTTTGCAAGTCTTTGCTAAGCCGGACTTGAAAGTTCAAATAAAAATTAGTATTCTAGACACTAGAGATTTTTTGAGTTGTAGGCTTTTATCCGACTTGTGTTATTTAAACTAGATACTATGAATCATTTTATAGTTTCATCATTTATTGTTTTTAAAGATTTTTTTTTGTCTCCTATCGATTTATTGTTCGTTTGGATTAATAATTGTAATTTTTTTGTCAAAAAAAAAATTTATGATCGATTATTACTACGTAGTTATTTTAAATCCTTAAGTAACTCTTTTTCATAATCAAGTAGTTTATTTTATCAATTACTAAGATGCATTTGAATCCTTCTAAATTCAAAAAGAAAATTCAGGTCTTTTATGAAAACATTCAATCCAAACAAAACTTAATAAGGTTTTCTTTGCTAAATAAAAGTGTGCGTGTGTGTAACATTGCCTTCTAATAATCAATGCCTTCTAATACGTCACTACAAGAAAAAAAATACTTACACAAAATTTATATTAAGATAAGCGAAAAATCGGTAAAATCGTTATAGGTAAAAATTGTAGGTAATATTTATTGACAAAATCTGAAATTGTTGGTAAATACCTACAATATTTTGTTAGTAAATTTAAAATTTGTCGGTGATCCATTTCGGTAATTTATTAGTATAATTTGGAGAAAAATAATATTTTTATTTTGTAGGTATTCTCAGAGGTAACCATAAAATTTAGTGACAAAATCGTTTATGTCGATAAATTCTTTCGGTAAATTGGAATTTTCTAGTACGTAATCACGAAGACTTTCCGTGTTGTGCATGCCCATTGTTTAAGGACATAAGAATCCATTCAAGTGTCACAATTCATTTCCGCCCAAAATCGAGATCACTTCGCACATGCGGCTAAAAGCCCGTATAGCTCGGATGCAAATAAATTCTTCCTTTTATTTTTGAGGATTATATGGGGTTTTGGGGATAAGGGTGTGGATGGGACGAGATGATTCAGAGATTTGAAATCTTTAGAATCATCCGAAGTTCGAGAGATCCCAAATTAAATATCGAATTGAACCACAAAAAAAAAATATTTATCCCGAACTGTCTCAAAAGTTCACGACAATTTAGAATGGACATTTGGTTCTAATTAGACGGCCGAGACGGAAAATGGAGATTCAAAAATTATTCATATATAAAACATACAAAAGGGGTGGGGTATCGGTGTAAAGATCATTAAATGGTTATATTTTAAATCTTTATTTTAGTACAATATCAAAAATAAACACTACAAGAAAATAAGGAAATTCCAACGAACAAAATCCATTGAATTTGGCGATTTCCGTTGCAATGATCAATTCCAATGGAAATTCCAATGAGAAGAAAATACACCGTTGGTAAAATGGTTGTTGGAATGGAAAATTTTAACGCCCAAAAAAGATTTATCCATTGAAATATTCAACCATTGGAAAAAACTCCAACGATTTTTCCAACAAGAATTACAACAGAGTTATACTTGGAATTTAGTCCAACGGTACATCCATTGGTATATATAATCATCGAAAAAACTCCAACAATTATTTCAACAAAGTTATACCATTAGAATTAATTCAATCCAACGATAATTCCAATGATGTATATCTCATTTGGAATATTAAATCATTTCATCTCATTATCTAATATTTTTAACTTCCCAGGGGATCACCCATTATGAATTCGTCCCAAGTCAAGCATGCTTAAATATTTAGTTTTAATATGGATAATTCGTCCAAAGTCAAGTACGCTTAACTATGTAGTTTTAATATGATTGACTCGAGAAAAGAAGATATGTTTTATCGATATGGAGAACACTATCATATCTTTTAACCTCTGTTGGAATTTTAAAAACTCCAGAAATTCCAACAGTAATTCCATTTTTTTTATTTATCGTTGAAATTTTCTAATGGTTTGCTTTAGTGATGGAATTTCTAAAATCCAATAGTATTTCTTGTTAGAGTTTTCCAATAGTATGTTGTGGTGTTGAAATTTTAAATTCCAACCGGAATTCCAACAATTATACCAATGGTTTTGTTTATCGTTGAGATTTCCATTGGAATTTTCCAATGGTATAATATAGCATTGGAATTTCCATTGGAATTTAAAAATCCCAATTGTTTTCTATTTCATTGGAGTTTGATTGTTTTCTTGTAGTGAATATTGAACCATTAAAACTATATGAGATTATTTTTTTGATATTTTATATTTAACAAATATATAAATTTCTTTAATTCATATTTAGGTGCTAAATTTTTAATATTGTAATTCTAAATCTTTCTTTCATGATATAGAATATAGACTATACTAAAGTATTAGTTTAATATCAATTTAATTTTTCAATAATTTTTATCTAATTTTTAGTTTAAAGTATTGGTTTATTATTTGGATTTTAACATAATATATTTGGATGTTACATTATTCATATAACTAGAAGTAAAAGGCTAGAATCTCAACGAATGATAAATTTAGTAATTTCTATTACACGATATATTCTATAATTTTGGCCCATTTCCCATAGCTCTTGACTTAATTAGGAAAAATATAATGAACTAATATGTTTTGCAAATTAATATGAAACAAAAGTTCATGTATATTTATAGTCTCAATGTCTCAATTTATTGCTTAGATGATTACTTTAGTTTAGATTCATTTAACTAATTTTAATTTTAATTATTTTATTTTTAGGGGATGAGTCTATCTATGTTCCTTAACAAGTCAAATAGCATCAAATTAATTTTTATTAATACAAAATCAAATATGATTTTATAATTTAATTTATTGGACACATTTAAATAAATTAATATGATGACAACCAAGTTTTAATAAATAATCAATATAATGTAACTCTTAGTTAATTAAATTCATATTCAGATTATTCATTTGATATATTGATAAAGTACACTAAACTTCTAACTTGATAATTTCTAGTATTAGGTTTTGTATAGTATTGAATTTCAAAGGAATATGTAGTTAATTCAATATAAAAATATAAATAAGATAAATATATTATATATGTATATATATAAAAAATAAAATCGGTTCTAGTTTTAGATCTTCGGTTTGGTACGGTTCTCGATGACGGATATTTGAAAAATCTCGAGAATCATGCCATGAAATTTTTCCGGACAGTTCGGTTCAAGAAAGTAAAAAAGTCAATAGGTTTTTTCGGTTGAGATATTTTGGTTCGGTTTTGATAATCTCCAAGTCCGTGCACACTCCCGGTTGGTAGATGTATCAATTTGGGTTGGGTCCGAGTTTGTGGGTCCAGGTTCATGGTTTGGGGTCAAAATTAGCCAACCCGGACCCGACTTCTTTAATTATTCATGTCGAGAATCTTGAACCCGAATTTTTTATTCCACATGTAACTCGGACCCGAATTGTTTAACTCGTCTAATAAAGTTATTTTTGTGTACATTTAATAATTTCAATTGAATAAATTTAAAGTTTTTATAATACTATGACGCTCTATCGATCAATAAAAAAAAATATAACAATTCACAACACACAAAATAAATTGGTTGATCCCGAAATTACTCGCCTCCCCGAAACTTCCTTCCGACCGAGCTCGTCGTCAACCCGCACTAAAGGGGGGCCAAAGGATTGCTCCGCATAACCTCTCCGATGCTTAAGTCGAGAAGTATTCAACAAGAAAGAGACAAAATATAATGTAAATATAAAAAAAAGAGTGATCGGGTTAGAATTAACTTGTAACAAGGTATTTATAGCTTTGCCCTATTTATGGTTTCCATAAAATCGGGGTTTGTTACGATTCGATAACATAACTCGATTAGGATAAGATCAACCATTCTAGAGCTCGAACTATCTAAAAAGCTCGGCAAGGCCGAGATAATGTTGACTGCCTCGAGATCATCACCTCAATTTATACTCATTTTCAAGACAACCACCTTGAACTAAGAGAGAGGTAAGAGTTCGCCTTCTTAAAGGTCTTTATCAAGTGTATCATTACACTCAACCAAAGATGGCCCATTATCAAGGCTCTTCAATTCAGCCCATTGGTAGAGCTTTAGAGTTCGGCCTACTAACAACGCTCTTTAGTTCGCCCACGAGTTTAGCTTACTTTAACCCTCATCAATAACATAGTATGTACTAATCATATGTTGAGGACAACATACAAAAAACATGCAAAATAATAACTCACATAATTAAGGAGATTTTAGCATTTAAGTTTTAAAATCGAACATGTCTTGTTTTTTTTTATTTTTCTTACAATTAATTATTTACTTAGTTTCTTTTAAATTCACAAACAGATTAGACGGGTTAAATGGGTTATAGCAGTTGAGCCGAACTCGACATAGTTAATCGGCAGGTTGTTCGGTTCGACCCAGTTTCAACCGGACTCATGAAACCTGGATCCATACCCATTAATTTCGTGTTATGTTATCGAATTTGTGTGTCGGGTCCGAAATTGACATCCCTAATTGAAGACCAAATTCAAGTTGTCCAATTTGATAAAATCGAAGACCAAATTCAAGATGTCCAATTTGATAAAATCTATATAGTTGAATCTTACATTGAGATTGATATGAATACTGGTAGCCCATACATATGTTGCCAAATTTTAATAATATTCGGCTACTGCATCCTAAGTCTAAGGGATGGTAGGATGAGCCACTTATAAGTTCCCTATTTTAAGTAGATGGCCTTATCGCCAATTTGTAGGAACCTTCTCAAATGATAGTTAGTTAAGGCGGATCTTCTATTCAGAAATGTATTTCGTATCCTAACTGTTGCACAATTGATTGTCAAGTGCATAAAAATTACCATATTAGTTTTCAAATAAAAATTATGGATTTTTATAAAGCAAGTGATAACATGATTTAAAAAACACTTGACAATCATTCGTATGGAACGGATCCGGAATTTTTCTTTGGGGGTGCGGGGCACAAGATAAATGCAATTGTAAACTTATCAAAAATAATTAGTCTTGTGTTAACTATTTTTTCTTATTAATTATCTTTTTAAAAATAAATAATAAATAGAAAAAAAATAGATAAAAATGGATGCAAACTTTACTTTTATTAACCTAATTAATATAAATAAAATAAACAATAAATATTAAAAAAAAATTCTCTTATTGATGAATTTGCTAAAGTAAAAAAGGGTTCAACTTACATTTTAGCTTTGTCATTGGATTTTGGATTGTTGAACATTTTTATCGTAATACGTCTTGATGTTGTGTTTTTTTTTCTTTTTCTTGTAATATAAAATATAAAGATTGAGCTTTTGTTAACTTTTTTGGTCGGGCTACAAGGGAGAGGTCATTTTCCAGCTACGAATGAAATATGTTATAATCCTTCAATTGGAAAATGGATGATGAGTTTTTGGTGATAGTTTGAAAATTTATATTGAAAGAGAGCTTGTGAGAAAAATAGATATTTAATTTCTTATTGATGATTTTTGATCAAACCTAAAGAAAAATGGTTTGGTTCAACTTACATTTTAGCAAAAGCTATGTGAATTTTGGATTGACAATTGAACATTTTTATCGGAACCCTGTGCTTGATGTTGTGTTGTTTGAAACTTATTTTTCTTGTTAAGATAATAATATAAAGAGTTTTTGAATTTTTAATTTCTTAGGGAGAAAAGATTTTAAGTTTAATAATTTTACATATAAAGTTTATAATATTCACTATACAACATGCATTAAGCCAATCTACATATTTCAGTTGGAATATTTTTATGCATCCATGCATCCGGGAAACATCAAAAAATTCTTATTCCAATTTATTTTCCCCATCTCATCCTGATTTCATGATTAAAAAATGATTTTGATTTTAATTGTCGAAAATATTGGCAAAGGACTTAAAAAGGCCATTTTAATTTATTCCAAAATTTATTATCAAACCTTTGAAATGGAAAATATGGTTTGATATCTTATATTATTTGAATTTGGCAACACCTTATGGGCTTCACAATCAAATTAGCAATCACGCACATCTTTAATTTGGAAACCACTACAGTACCCACGCATCCAAATTAAAGTTTAATGAAACTTATGTTTTTTGAAGATAGTAGATAAGAGATTTTATTTTTAATTTCTTAGGGAGAAAAGATTTTAAATTTAATAATTGTACATATAAAGTTTATAATATTCACTATAAAAAATGCGTAGTAACTCATAAAATCTAGCTTTTCAATTTCAGACATACCTAAAATTTTATGCATCCATGTTATAGAAACCATCAAGCAAAGTTCAATCCAAAATTTTTCATATATCCAATTTATTTTCCCCATCTCATCCTAAATTTCATGATTAAAAACTGATTTTAGAAATTTTAATCCATGTCGAAAATATTGGCATCTTTACAAAGGGCACTAATTAATGTTATTCCAAAACTTATTATTAAGTGGCTCCTTTGATCCTATCCCACTTAGAGTAAAGATAGCCTTATATTATTTTTTGGCAACACCTTATGGGCTACCACTGTTCATATCAAACTTAGTGTATCAAGTTTTGCACATCTTTAATTTGGTCCACTACAGTACCCACGCATCCAAATTAAAGTTTAATGAAACTTCAGTTACATAGATTTAGCGCAGAGAAAAATTATTAGATTTTGTTTTGGATTTTCCAATCCGTCTTTACTAACTAATTGATGAAATAACTTATGAAAAAGAGTTACTAAATGATTTGAAATAAATGCGTAGTAACTCATAAAATTAAATTACTCAGACTTGTACCTAAAATGTGTTACAAAGCGGTTGTAGAAACCATCAAGCAAAGTTCTCAAAGAAGTTGTTGTTTTAAACTTGAACGTTGAGGTAAATCAGAAAACAGAGTTGGTTTTTACAACATTTACAAATTAATTATTGTATGCATAAAATGTTGTGATTCCAATTTACTTGAAAATTTAAGAAATTATATGGCCTACAGATTTAATTTGTGACTCTTCACATTCAGAAAAAGGTCCATGTATAGAACAATAAACTTAAAGAATGTATACTCTAATTAATTTAGTTTTGTACGTAGTTTCTAAAATGTAAAGCTTATCGTAATCTCTATATCAATAATATGGACTAAAAGTCTAAAATGTAAAGTTTCCACATTCTCCTCAATAACATGGGCAGATATTTGGATAACAGTATGGTTCAAAAAATGGGGGCACGCAATTTGACTTGTAAAATAGATGAGAACCATATATAGAGCAACCCAACCCTAAACCATTACTTCAAACTTGCTAGGTATATTAAAAATAAATAAAAAATTTGAAAAGGAGAAGGCAATAATAGAGGCAGATAAATCAATATAAATAGAGCTTCTTTCCTTACATTTGGACACAACAACTTGAGCATAGAACTAACATAGTTTTGTTTATAGCAAATAAATACCGAAATCCCCAAATGGCTTATAAACGTGCTTTTACCATCTTCCTCATTGCCCTCCTCGTCCTTGCGGCCTCAAACCCGTTAGCCCACGGCCAGGTGATCACTGCGTGGCCCGATCGTAGGCGGCAACCTTTGTTGCACGTCTACCGGAAATTGTCCTGCCAAGGTGTTCTTTGGAGCGGTTGTTAGCCTGAATTGCTCCATTCTTGGTGCTACAACCACGATTGGTCAAGCTACCACTAATGTCAATGGATCCTTTAACATTACTATACCGCTTTAAGGACTTGTTCTTGGTCCGCCCACGATTCCATGCGTTGCTAGTGTTCAACTTCCACTCAACTCGTTGTTTGCCCGATTCTTTTACCACCAATGGCGTTCTTGTTTCCACTATTCGATCCCTTGGAACAATCGTTACATCCGCATTGGGGTTAGTTCAAAATGCCGCCTTAAATGGATTTGTCAATGTCGGAGCCTAATTAATTGCCATTATAAGTAGAGTTGATAATTATTCTCCTCTTCAATTTCTCGGTGATTATGTATGAATACTTGTATGAAAATAAGCAACAAGCAATTAGCAAGCATGCATGCATCATGTAATGTAATTGCTTGTTTTTGTGCTTGTTGATATCGCGTCAACCATGTAACCTTTATATATTTTTGCATCTCATTTTCAAATAATGGAGAAGAAAGTTGAATCTCAATCTACTTTTCATATTATATATATTTAAACTAATATATTGGGGATCACTTTGCATATCTCGATCGGGGCGGAACCAGAACCAACACTTGGGGTCGGCCATCAATTTTATTTTATATAATAAAATTCAAAATATAATATATATTTGCATAAATGCAATATGAATAGATATCATTAAACATCCTTAAATATATAACTATATAATCCAAATATTTTTTTATAACACGGGAACTCTCACTATCCTCCAGGATACTAAGTGGGTAACCTACAATCTAATATATTTAAATCTTTAGAAAGTCTCTCTGTTGCATATCACGAAAATTATCTATAAGTGACTCTATAATAAATTTTTGTTCAATTTTCTTTCAATATATACTAGCAAATAATATATAGTCTAGGCCATTAAGAAATTTCACCTAAAATAACACTACACCATAAATGATGTTAGGTAATACAAAATTGTAGCACTTTTTAACATATTATGTAACACGTGTTTGTAACACTTTTTACATTACAATATTTATGTAACACTTTTTCGCACTTTATCAATATGTAACACTTATATATATGTAACCATTTTAAAAAAGTAACTTTTTTAGGTAATTTTTTTGTAACACATATAGATATCACTTTAATTAAACAACATTTAATTGTAGCCTTTTTTAGCTATATTTTGGTAACACAAAATTTTATCGCTTTCATTAAATTGTGCCAATGATTTATTTAATTAATTGATATCAAAAAATAGATGAAGACAAAAGCAAGTCACCAAACATAAAAATTGTAGACATCATGCACTCTGTTTTTTATTGACCTTTTGCTTTCTTTTTATAAAGTCCTTTTATTTTTTTTTTTTTTTAATTTTTTTATGAAGGTAATTAATTCCGTCGTAATACCAATGAAAATTCTATAGGTAAATATTTTATTATTATTATTTTTAATTTTCGCTGATGGAAATCAATTTCATCGGTAACCTTTTTTCTATTTTTTTTTATTCTTTTAGAAAATATTACCGAAGAAAATTGAAGTTTTCGGTGACTACATACGTATTTTTCCGTTGGTAAATTACTTTTTTATTATTTATTTATTAATTGTATTTTTAATGTTAGAATTTTTTAATATGTTGGTAAATTAATTTCATATTTTTAGAATTGTTTTTTAATTTTTAAAATGAAAAATTAATTAGTCTATAAATTTGTTTTACATGTTTTTTGTATTTTTTATTTTTATTATTTCTTTAATATATAATATAATATAATATTTTATATAATATAAATTATAATATAGATGTATAATGACATTTTTCACACATATATTATATAATATAATCTTTAATAAATAAAGTATATATATATATATATATATTTTATTTTTAATATATATAAATATATGTATAAATATAAAACAATTTAAAAGTTGTAATAAGAATAAACTTAGGTTAGTGATAAATTGCCACCTCTACACAAAACAGGTCTCATGTTCAAGCTCTTTGGGGAGAAAAAGACGAAGCGCTGCAAAACGTGCTATATAATTCATATGTAAACACTCTAAAAGTATTTTTCCAAAGTTTTATAGATAGAAAAAGTGCTACTAAAAAGTATTACATAAGATTCATATGCAACACTTTAGAAGTGTTTCTTCAAAGTGATACAAATAGTGAACTTAATGTAACACTTAGAAAAAGTGTCATTAAAAGCTATTAAAAGTGATACCTTAGACTATACGTAGCACGGGTAAGTGCATCATTAATAAAAGTTTTATCTATTGTCTATAATAACATTTATTGGCTATTAGATAACATTTTTTGAGTGTTACCTTATGTCACTTATGTTGTTGTGTAATCAATTCAATGGTAATATCTAATCAATAACCTATTAAAAAACTGATTAATACTAATGAGGCCAGGCTTAAATATAAGGTTTTATTGACCATCACATTAATTGCTAACTCAGTGATTTTAATTACCAAATCAAAATATAAGGAAAGAAATGATTCAACCCAAAATTTACATATAAAAAAAGGAAAAAAATAAGAATGTTGGGGGTGTGGGGTGGGGGTACCAAGGTGAGTCCGCCCACATTCAGTTATAAGTTCATCTTTATTTCATAGTTATATTTTATATATATCAAGATGGATATGTTTAAGAATAATTATGTTTATCACCTTAACAGGGTCTGCATGGTTAAGTTTCAGTATCTCAAAACTATTATCAAAATATTGAAAGAGTAATGTTCCTTTCAAGGAATAATTATTGAGAACATAAAGTATATACGTAGAAATAATTTTTATTAATTGTTTTGTGGGTACATTGTGTGCAAAAAATGATGATGTTGTGGTAAAATCGTAATTATATATTTTTTATTTAATTACGTTAATATTTAATTATCCATCTATGAATATTTGTCATTGGTTCGAATATGTCAATTGGCCCATGAGGCCCAAATCGTAATTAAGCGACCCATGAAGCTCGATTTCTATATCGGGCCCACACGGTCCATACCGGCCCGACGGCCCATTTTATCCTACAATGCTCATGTGGTTCAACAACCCATGTCTAAAAAGGTCACTCTGTCTATTTGTAAGTATCTCGTTAATTACTCTCAATTGATGTTTCCTTTACTCAGGATTTTTCTCCAATCTGCATCGACTTGAGCATCGGGGCCTCCCTGGAACAACCCCACGACCCATCAAACATTTACTAAATTATCGCATACAAGTTCTCATCTCAAGAACTACCATTTCAGAGAGAAGAAATTGAACTTTTTATAAGAAACCTTGACTAGGAATGATTTGGACACACATGAGACCATTTTTCATTTTTTCTTGTATATATCTTGAAACCTAAATGGAAAAAATAGTTGAAAACCATATAGTCTATAACCGGGTTGTGCCTATGTGAACCTTCACAAGTGACATTACATTCATGCACATCTTTCTTTGAGGACCTTCTTCGCCGCCACGGAGCATATGTTGTACTTGCATGCGTGCACACACAAATATAGGGACATAGTAAAGAATGAAAATCGGAGGGGTAAAATTTATGTTCTTGAAAATACTAGATGAAGAGGTTATTTTAATTTGTTTATAAAGTTGAGGAGGGCGGTTGATGCCTGCAGCCCCCGCAACCCCGTGTTTTAAAACACACACACACACACACCTTTGTAATATCCCGTATTTTTCAATTGTTATTATATGAATTATAATTTTATTTATCGATATTAATATTTATAGTTTAGTCATTATCCTTTTACAATCCAAGATTTTTATTAAACCCTATTAATTAAGATATAATTTCACTCGTATTAGATTTAGAAAAAAACCGGATTTTATCTTATCATAACAAATCTTACTTATCTACAAACTCCATAAAATCATCCTATAAATACAAATTCCTTCAATACACCATAATTTCATAATTTGGTGCAGTAAATTCAATTAGGGTTCCTAACCTTAAATTTTACCTAATCAAATTTTTAAGTTAAAAATCAGAATATATTATATTTAATTTCAAAAAAAAAAAAAGAGAAAAGAAAAAGGTGAAGGAAGGACAAAAGTTTCTAGGGATAATGGAGACTTTGAGGATAAGGTGAACAATGGTATCGAGCAGGAGACTTGTAAAAAAAATGTATTTTTTTAATACAAAATAATTTAGAGTCATCCATCACTTTGTCATATCTCATCCGGCTTCCTCAAGGTATGTGACAAATTTATTATGCCATTTTATTTCATACCATTTAATTTTTTTATATGCGGATGTAATACATGTTTCCATATGTAAATCGTACAATTTTATTCCATTCGTTAGATAATAATTTATGCCTTGTAAAAAAAATATATTGGTGTTTAACTAATATGACTACAAATATAGATGCCGCCACCAAGACACACCGCTAGAAAAAGGGTGCGCGATTGGAGAATTAACAATATCTCGAACGAGCTAACTAATTACCTTAATTACAAAATCAAAGATGGCGATAACATAGGAACCTATGTGGTAAAAATGCATCGAAATGGTATGATGTGCATTTTCTGAGTGGTGCTCCAGATCAGTATGGTGCTACACGCAGGGTGGTTGATTCGCTGCCACCCAAATGGAAGGCTAAGGCTGAATATTTGTGTGGAACGATGGTGAAGTATGACGCACAAGACTACACACTCAAGATTGACTATGGGGCATTCACTTCTAGATTGTTTGCAAAATGGATTGACCGTATAAGTGAGGCCATGAAAGAAGATGAAGAGGAAGATCCGAATGAGGATAGAAATGAGGAAGAGGGCCAAAACCTTTGAATTGTTTAATTAAAAATCGCTTTATTTTTCTACTAATTCAAATAAATCCTTGTTAAAGGGTTGAAGTAATATTATGAATAAAAATCTAATATTCTCGTCTACTATTATTTGTCTACGGTTATTTTTCTTATGTTGTATTTGTAGTAAGACTCAATATTCGATTATTACATTAGTTAAACATTATGTATACTTGTAGGATTATGGCTCACCATAACCGAACAAGAAACCGCACGAATGAGAATGGCAATCAAGCCAACAATGAAAATCAAGCTAATGTTGGAAATCAAGCCAACGCTCTGGCATGGCGATGTACTTGACGAATTCCGAGGCGTGACAAAACAATAACAATAATAACAACACGAGGATCGTGTGGAATAGTTTCACCATTATCGTCCACCTACATTCAACGGACGTGATGGTCCATTTCTTTGTGGAGGAATGGTTTCGATATTTAGAAAGAGTTTTCCAACTCGTTGGATGCACTAACGAGCAAAGAGTCACATGTGCCACCTTTCGCCTAATTGAGGATGCTGATCATTGGTGGGAAGGATATTGGAGAACTAGAACCGAAGAGGAACGAGATGCATTGACTTGGAATGGGTTCAAGGAGGTTGTCATGGGCAAGTTCTTCCCGGGATCGTATCGTGATAAAAAAGAGACAGAATTCCTAAACTTCAAACAAAGAAACAAGATCGGCAATTGTCCAAAGATACTATCCGCTCAAGGTGATTTGGAATACGCTGAGATGGTGAAAAGGGCACAAGAAATAGAGGCAAGCTTGGTTGAGGATGACGACAGTCAGAAACCGGTTATGGTATCTGAAAAGCGAGAAGTGGGATGGGACAAAACAAAATAAGAATGGAAATCAGAACAAGCAGGCAAAGACTGATGGGAATGTCCACCCAAATACTCAAAACAATAAGCCGTTATGTCCTAATTACAAGAAAAATCATTATGGCGAATGTCCTGGTGGGGAAGAGAAATGCTTCAAATGTAAGAAACTCGGACATGTGATTGCTAGTTGTCCTCTTTTAAAGGATGTTGAGAACACAAATGGTCAGACTGGTGGAGGAAGAGCTCAGATGTACGCTTTGACTCAAGAGGAAGCATATCGTAACCGTGTGTGATGCGGGTATGTTAACAAAGATTAGGAATACCTGGTTTAGCATTATTTGACACCTGGTGCGCCACACTCGTTTATATCTGCTAAATTTCATGCCTTAATTGAGTATAAGCATGCTAAAAAGATGAATCTCTTTAAGTTAGCCTACCTTTCCGGGAATTTAATAACTAGTGATTCCATGGATAAATGTGTAAATTTGGATATAGGGAGAAAACATTTGGAAGCTGATTTATATGTTATTAGGTTGAAGGATTTTGATTTAATTTTAGGCATTGGCTTAACAAGTACAACGCCGACATTAAGTGTTAGGAGAAGGAAATAACACTGATCGCTGCTGATAATGATGAAATAAAATTTTATGGCGTTATGTCCAAGTATATGCCTAAAGTTATAAAAAGCAATGAAAGCATTGAAAATCTTGAGAAAAGGAAATTGCCAAGGTTATCCGGTAAACTTGACTGGTACCTCGATGACGGAGACGCAACTTTGTAGATGTCCCTATTGTCTATGATTTTTGGATGTATTTCGGAGGTATTGCGTAAATTCCACCGGATAGACAAGTTGAGTTTTCAATTGATTTGACACTTGGCGCGCGCGCCAGTTTCAAAGGCACCTTATAGGACGGCACCAAAAGAATTGCAAGAACTCAAGGTGCAAATGCAAGAACTCCTAGATATAGGATTCATTCGACCCAATGTTTCTTCGTGGGGAGCACCAATCCTTTTTGTCAAAAAAAAAATACAGATCACTTAGGATGTGTATCGATTATAGGGAACTTAATCGACTCACCATGAAGAATAAGTACCGTTACCAAGAATTGAGGACTTATTTGATCAATTAAAGGGTGCCGATACTTTTTCTAAGATTGACTTGAGATCCGGATATCGCATGGTGAGAATTAAGGAAAGTGATATTCAAGACGGCCTTGAACTCGTTATGGGCATTATGAATTCGTTGTAATGCCTTTTGGATTAAGTAACGCACTAGCAATGTTCATGGACTTGATGAATCGAGTATTCCATTCATTTTTGGACCAATTTATCATAGTCTTTATAGATGACATATTGGTGTATTCTAAGAATGAGGAACAACATAAAAACATTTGAGAATAGTGTTGGGACACTTCACAGAGAGAAAAGTTGTATGCAAGTTTAAGAACTGCGAATTTTGGATTAATCGAGTTGTTATATTTCTTGGGCATGGGATTACTTGCTCAAGGAATTGAAGTAGATCCAACTAAAGTCGAAGCAGTCAACGAATGGAGGGCTCCTAAGAATGCGAGTGAAGTTCGCAGTTTTCTGGGTTTAGCAGGGTATTATCGAAGATTTATCAAAGGATTTTCAAAAATAGCTGGACCCATGACCCGACTGACTAGAAAAGGAGAAAAATTTATGTGGACAGAGAAATGCGAGGAAAGTTTTCAAGAATTGAAACAAAGACTAACATCTGCACTAGTTTTGACAATTCCGATCCTCTAAGGAATTTGTCATTTATAGCAATGCGTCTAAACAAGGATTGGGATGCGTGTTGATGCAACATGGCAAAGTGGTTGCCTACGCCTCAAGGCAACTAAAGCCACATAAATTGAACTACCCTACACATGATTTGGAGTTATGTTGTGGTTCATCCTTAAAGGTTTGGAGGCATTATTTGTATGGAGGAAGATGTGAAGTTTTCATTGACCACAAAAGCTTAAAGTGCTTGTTTACTCGAGAAAGAGTTGAACATGAGGTAGAGGAGGTGGCTAGAATTGGTTAAAGATTAAAATTGTACCATCAACTACCATCCTGGGAAAGCTAATGTAGTTGTTGATCTTTGTAAGTCGTAAAACCAAAGGAGAAATATCAAGTTTAATAATTGATCAAGAAGAACTAATGAAGGAGTTTGCCAAAATAAGGATTGAGGTAGTCGTACCACCAAAGAGTACGGAAGCAATATTAACATCTTTAGTGGTGCAACCTACTTTAAAGGAGAGAATTAAGGAAGCTCAACCTCGGGATAAATTTCGAACAAAATGAAAGAATGAGCCCAAAAAGGGAGCGTTAAAGGGTTTCTTTTAATGCATTTGAGGCGAAGGTGCTTTAACTTATGAAGGAAGATTGTGTGTTCCTAAAGAAGAGGAACTTAGAAAGGAAATTCTTGAAGAAGCTCAATATACGCCATACACGGGTCATCCTGGGGGTACAAAGATGTACCGAGATCTAAAGGTTATATTTTGGTGGAGAAGTATTAAGAGAGATATTGGAAATTTTGTAGAGAAATATTTGACTTGTCAACAAGTGAAGGCCGAGCACCAAAGACCATTTGGTTTGCTAAAACCACTTGAAATCCCAGAATGAAAATGGGAACATATAAGAATAGATTTTGTGGTAGGACTTCCGAGATCAATTAAAGGAAATAAAGTTGTTTGGATTATAGTAGATCGGTTAACTAAGTCGGCTCACTTTCTACCAGTCAAAATGACGTACAAGATATGGAACAATATGCTCAAATCTACATGAGGAAGATCGTGAAATTACATGGAGTGCGGTGTCTATATTGTATCGGACAAAGATACAAGATTTACATCGAAATTCGGAGAAGTCCGCAAAGTGCAATGGGCACAAGATTGAAATTCAAAGACAACTTATCATCCACGATGCTGGATGGACGATCGAAAGGTCGATACAAGATATGATGAGAGCTTGTGTGCTTGATTTGGGAACTAACTCGGGAGACTTTAATGCCTTTAGTGGAGTTCGCTTATAACAATAGTTATAAGCGACAATTGGGATGGCTCCGTATGAAGCATTGTAAGACCACATCGACTAACCGCGGAATATTCTAGGTATTTATCTTATTTGGGGTATACTTTAATATTTGTAGCTTCATATATTTTTCCCTTAATTATTTATGACTTTATTTTATAATTTTAATTATTCATATAAGTTAGATTTATATTTTTTTATGACTAATTTATTTAATTTTATACAATTGTTATATTTTATGTATACATTTCTTTTGGGACTTATTATATTATTAAAGCTCTAGCCCAAACCTTTGATCCATTGTGTTGATCCCATTTTGATTTTTTAAGCCTTGTTTATTTGTCAAGCCTAGCCCATCTCTTAGCCCAACCCAAACCAAAAGCCAACCCAACTTAGGACCCCTATATATACCCTCAACTCTAACCCTAAACACACTTTTCAACATTTTCACACACATTGTCACACAATAAAAGGTGAGGCTCTCTCCTTCCCTCCTCCCCCCTAGCGGCGCCGCCACCACCACCCACCCGCCGGAAAAATCCCCCATATATATACATTTTTTTTTTTTTTTTTTTTTTTCTTTTTCCTTCCTTCCTTTTCTTTTTCTCCCTTTCTCTCTCTCTCTCTCTCTCTTCCCTTTTTATTTTTGTTAATCGTCCTCCGCCACCGCCGCCGGAACGGCCGCCCGGCCCAAAGCCGAGTGATGGCTTAAAAGGGGACATGATTATTAAAAATTTTTGGGTTAGTTTATTTTATACTTTCTTGAGTTATTTTTCTGTCTTTATTTAAATTTTGGTGTTTTTTTTTGAGTTAAAAATGGAACTCACCCAATAAGACTACGGGATTTAATCCTTGAGGTTGAGGGTGAAGCACCACCACCGGAAAAACACCAAAACCGCCGCCTATGAGCATTTTGGGGCTGTTTTATAATTTTTTTTATTTATTTCAAATTTTCTAAAATTATTTTCAAGTTTATTTTCCTATTTCGGGGCTATTTTCTATTTTTTTATATTCGAATTTTTTTTTTAAAAAAAAAAGGGGGCTGTGTTCTTTAAAAATAATAACAATAATAATAAAATATTTTTTAATTAATTATTTCGAAAATTAAAACATTTTTTTCAAGTATTATTTCCTATGGGTTATGGGGCTGTTTCTTGTAATATTTTTGTTTTTGTATTTAAAAATTTAAAATTATTTTTCCAGATTATTTTCCTAATCTTAAGGATTGTTTTGTATAAACTTTTATTTATTTTGAAATTTAAACTTTAATTTTCAAATATTATTCTCTTTTGGGTTCAATGAGGCTACTCCCAAATAAACCACTAAGGTTTTACCTTAAGGTTGAGGGAAAATTGCCTAGACCTGTTGCATGTTATTAAAATCACTTGATCTAATAATTTCTCCATATATTACAAATATTCTTTTTCAAACTGTTTTGAAATAATATGTTTATTAAGATTTTTTTAGTCTTTTAGTTTAATGAGGCCATTCCAAGATAACCACTAAGGTTTCCACCTTAAGGTTGAGGAATAATGCCAAGAACCTTTGCATGTTAATAATTAAACTACTTTGATTATTTTATGTAGTTGTTCTATATACATTTCAAATCTTAATATTAATTGTTAAAAATAATTTGACTAAATAGTGTTAGAAATTCGTGTAGGAGCCGAGCCACTCTTGGTGCCATAGCTTCTTGATCATCAAACAAAAAAATGAGTGGGTAAAAATTTAGCCAATCTTAATTCTATTTGGGTAAATTTTATTTTTTACTTTAAAACAGATTTAAAATCATGAAGTTGCATGAATTGATGTTACTTAAATGAGTAGTCAATATGATGGTTTGCATGTTTAATTGGAATTTACTATGGTTAATTTTGGGAATGGTTGCATGACAAGACAAGAAGAAAAATATTCTTGTTAAATTCTTGCTTAGTAGGTTTTAATTTATTGTTATTGCATTTTAAAGATGTTGATGGATTAGCTTGATTAAAAATATAGAAAATAATGGATGGAAGGTATAATCACTAAAGAATATATTTGTGCAAAAATTGAATATTGATTAAATAACCTCACTTATCTTATGATCATTACTTAATCAATTTGTTGTATTGTGATTGTTATATTAATTGTACACAATATAGATTAGTATAGAAATGATACTTGAATTCTTGGTAATTATAGACCGTCTATCGAGTCGTGTTGGCATGTGTAGGTCGTGCAAATAATCGAATAGGTTTCTGTTGATGTTTGCTCGACTACACATGGGCCTATTCCTATTTTCTGGTCGACCAGGAGACGGCGGCGGAACTTGGGTCGTAGTATTGGTATATTAGGAATATGACGGTCTCGGGTTTAAACCCACAACTAAAGAATCGTCGAGCCACTCGGGAGGAATAAGGAGCCAGGAGGTTTTGGTGCAGTGAGTTGGAGAACTCAATGGGGTGGGGTGTTATTCCACATCGGCCTCGCGTTTATCATTATGTTATCCCGATTGCTAGATTTTAAAATGGGGCATAGAACCTTGTCCGTTTTAAAATCAATTTGAACCGGAGCATTAAGGTGCAGTGTAAATTCCACATCGGCCTTGTGTTTCTATTGAGTAGCGTCTCACCATTATATTATTTTCCTTTCAAAAATTTTTGATGACTTGTCGTAAGTTGATAAAATTTTGGTCCGTCTTTTGAAAATTCTATTTACTCTACTTAACCTCCATTGTGCACATAACATGCATCACACATGATTTCATAAATTGTTTTCTTAAAACCTTTCGCATTCCCCAACCCCACTCACTCGAACTCGTTTAGCTCACCCCATGTTTTCTAAATTATTTACGAGAAAATAATGAAGATGATCCAGGACACCCCAATCCAAGAGTAATTCGGACATGGGCTCGGGCCGCTTATATATGTTAATTTTCTCTATGTACTATGATCATGGCATGTAATAAGCCACTTTGGTATCTATTATCGAAACCCGCTTATGATATTAGACTTTCGTTGTTTTGGCTTGTAATAGACGATAAGTAAGTATTTTGTATTTGGTATCCTATAATCGTGATGGAGTTGAGTTTTATGACTTTACTTATGTTTATTAATTTATTAGTTTGGATTATTATTATTCGGGCGTGACAAGCATTGTACGGACAAAAATGTAGATCGTCGTTGTATTGGAACGAGGTTGGTGAGAAGAAAGTTTTGGGGCGAACTAATCCGGAGACTCGTAGAAAAGATGGCCAAAATACAAGATCGAATCAAGAATGGCTCAAGATAGACAAAAGTCACATTGACAAAAGGAGAAAGCATATACAATTCGAAGAAGGAGAAAAATGTTTTTGAAAGTGGCTCCTATAAAGGGTGTTATTTGTTTATGTGCAATGTGAAAGGAAATCAAGTTAGCTAGGGGCCGTAAGAAGGTTCGGGATCAAAAGTATCCTCGGGGTGAACCCATGATGTGCTATATTAGTGGGGCTGTAAGAAGGTCCGGGATCAAAAGTATCCTCGGGGTGTATTGTACCTTGATCTTTATAGAGTAATCGACTAGTCGAGTAAATTACATGTTGAATGTCTATGACTATGCCTATTGATGTATTTAATTATGACAAACGTGTCCCCACAGAGCGAGTTGAATGCTCACCCCATATTTATTAAAACTTTTAAGGTTGAGGAGCCCGAGAGATGATTGGAGGCAAAGTGGATGTGAAAACAAGATAAATTTAGTTAAATTGATTTTTAGAAATATTAATTTTATTATTGTCAATGGTTTTGAATTTTTTTTTATTGAATGCTAGTATTTTAATTTTAAAAGTTGTGTTTGGAATCAAAGTACTTTATCTTTTTGGATGCGAATTTTTACAATTAGACTATATTTTATAAAATCGAGTGGCGCAGTGATGGAAGTGTGATGGATTATTTGGGTTATTAATAAGATAGTTACATTTTACTTTTGAGATGTGTCTTATTCGTTCGTTTTAAATACACTTTCTTATTAGATTAAGCTACTTATATATTTTAAAAATCGGGCGTTATTGTTCACCTTATCCTCAAAGTCTCCATTATCCCTAGAAACTTTTACCCGTCTGTTCACCTTCTTCTTTTTTTTTTTTTTTTTCCGAAATTTATAAAGTGCATCCGATTCTAGCGAGAAAGTATTTTGTAAAAATGTAAGGGAAAAAATTAGCATTTATAATGGTATATCTTTGATGAAGATTTAATAAGAATTATGTTTACATTAGGTATTCATAATCGGTATCTTTTCATCTTCTATCATTAAGGTGAACTTTTCAAATCCATAACTCGAAATTTCATTAAAAATGACTAATTAAATATAATATATTCTGATTTTTAACTTAAAAATCTGATTATATAAAATTTAAGGTTAGAAACCCTAATTGAAATTTCTGCACTAAATTATAAAATTAGGGTGTATTGAAAGAATTTGTATTTATAGGATGATTTTATGGAGTTTGAAGATTAGTAGGGTTTGTTAATGATAAGATAAAATCTGATTTTTTTTTTTTCTAAATCTAATACGAGTGAAATTCTATCTTAATAGGGTTTAATAAAAATCGGATTGTAAAAGGATAATGATGAACAATAAATATTAATATATGATAAATAAAATTATAATTTATATAATAACAATTGAAAAATACGAGATATTACATACTATCCCCCTTAAAAAAATTTGTCCTCGAAATTCGTTGTCTTAACAAAGTTCATAGAAATTAGTGTTTGAATTTATAAAATGTACTTTTAAAACATGATAATATAAAACATTTCATGAATAAAATGAATTAGCGTGACATAATAAATTGCGTGCCTTGAGAATCGACGAGATATGGCGGAGGTGGATGTCACTAGATAATTTTCTTTTAAAATTTGAAAAGTTATTTTTTTCCAAGTCTACGTAACCGTAAACCCGCACCGATACCACTGTTCACCTTATCCTCAAAGTCTCCATTATCCCTAGAAACTTTTGCCCGTATATTCACCTTCTTCTTTTCTCTCTTTTTTTTTCGAAATTTATAAAGTTCAACCGATTCTAGCGAGAAAGTATTTTGTAAAAATGTAAGGGAAACACTAGTATTTATAATGGTATATCTTTGATGAAGATTTAATAAGAATTATGTTTTACATTAGGTATTCACAATCTGGTATCTTTTCATCTTCTATCATTAAGCTAGGAACTTTTCAAATCCATAATCGAAATTTCATTAAAAATGAATAATTAAATATAATATATTCGATTTTAAACTTAAAAATCTGATTAGATAAAATTTATGGTTAGAAACCCTAATTGAAATTTCGCACCAAATTATGAAATTAGGGTGTATTGAAAGAATTTGTATTTATAGGATGATTTTATGGAGTTTGAAGATAAGTAGGTTTTGTTAATGATAATATAAAACCCGATTTTTTTCTAAATCTAATATGAGTGAAATTCTATCTTAATAGGGTTTAATAAAAATTGGATTGTAAAAGATAATGAATGAATTATAAATGTTAATATCTGATAATTAAAATTATAATTTATATAATAACAATTGAAAAATACGGGATATTACAAACACACACACACACACACACACACACACACACATATATATATATATATATATATATGGGATGGTTCAAATGGGACACCCACCCTTATATGAGACAATGAGAATTCATCCAAACCATTGACATAATCTAATTGAGAGTCCAGTTGAAAATTAGATTATAATCAATCATCAAAATTACTAGGAGTATAATTGATTATTTAAACGTGAAGATTGTAATCGCTAATTACATTCCTAAAAATTAGGAACTGATATGCACGAATAAAGCATTAAATCCTTCAAATATCATATCGATCAAAAAGAAATATTTTCCAAATCCTCAATCAATTCGAAACATCGTTGAAATCGCTATCCATCATTGAAAACAAAAAAACACGAAGAGCAAAGGGGATACAAATGAACACAATTAAACAAAAATTACATCTCTCAATATCATACAAGCTTCCCGCAAAAAAATACATGAAAAAACTTAGAAAAAAAGCACCATGGAAGATATAACCGATGATTTCCTTCAACAACCAGGTGAAATAGGTATCCCCATAATCAATTATTGTTTTTTAATTTTATTGTTAATTTCCATTTAGCTTTATATTTAATCATGATACTACTTATTAGTGTTGAACATAATGCTCCATTATTTTGACTGTCTTGAATAACGATCTTTGCATTTTTTATTTACCGAATTTGGATCGCTCGTTCAAGCTTGTGTTGTATTTTGTGAACATAAGTTGCTAACTAATACCACATATTTAAGTAATTTGTCATTTATAAATTGTACGGTTTCACGGTATACATATCACAATTTAAAAATTAGATCGCATTCCATGAGAAATTGAAGGAATATTAATAACATAAAATGGAGGACTATTTATATCATATGTACAACATAATTACATATCCAATTCAATATTCATTTTAGTTGTTTATTGTATCAAGGTAAAAATTTATTTATATCGGGGATGTTTATATCAAATAATGAATGAGATATTTATATCAAATGTGCAGCAAAATAGATATCTAATTTGGTATTCTTATTAATTGTTTATTGTATAAGACAACACTTTGGTTATGGTAGAGAAAGACTAGATATTTCACCTGGTTTAAAGAAATAATGGATTCTGAAGTTGAACAACAAAAAAATCTCGCGGATCAAAATGGAATTTGAAACATTAGAAAAAGGCGTGCAATTCTACATGGAATATGGCTCATATAGTGGGTTTGACATTCAAACAAGTATGACAAGAAGGTTCGAAACAACGTCATACATGTACAACATATAGTATGCAACCGAGCGGGCTTCATAAGGTTCAAATCCAATTTGTAACAATGACGAAGTTGAATTGCGAGAAGAGTACAACATCACGTATAAGGGTGTCAAAGAGAGTAGGTTGCAATGCATGGTGTATATTTCAATACACAACACCGAATTCCTACAAGATAAAATATTTTGAAGAGCGTCACACTCATTCTTTGACTTCAAAACCATACGGACAATTTATGAAGTTGAGCAAGAGTCTTAATTTTGGGTACCCACAATTCATCATAAATTGTTCAAGGGCCAACATTGGTACTTGCTAAAACTCTCGAGTGGTTAAGGAGATGGTAGGAGTGTACTCCAATGTTGGAGCACTCCAAACAAATTTCAAAAACTTTAAGAGAGATTTGAAAGCTATATATGTGGTGCGGATGCACAGTTGGTAATAGATAAGTGCCTCGGGAAAACGAAAATAAGTCTAGGAATGTCATTCGATTATGATATCGATGAGAATGATCACTAACCCGACTATTTTGGACAGACCAAACATCGACGAAATTATGGCGTATTTGGTGACGTCGTTTCATTTGATGCTATATACAATACTAATAGGTATTTTATATATCATTTTTAAAAGAGGAATAAATTGGTGTGTATAATTACTTTAATAGTACCGTATAATTTAAAATGTTTCACTTTGCATATATATCAATTGATGTGAGAAGTAACATACTATATGTATTAATTTGATGTATTCATGTGTAATTTGGTTGATGTTGGACATGTTCTTGGACATGTGAAAATGTTTGTGGAAATGTTTGTTGATTAAGTTTATGTGGAAATGTTTGTTTTTGACAAATGGTGATGTGCAATTATTATATTTTGTTGATTAAGTTGACTTCTTGGGCATGTTCATGGGCAAAATATTTGTGTAAATGTTTGTTTTTGACAAATGGTGACGTGGTGGACAAATGCATATGCAAATGCGTGGGCACGTTTGTGGGCATGCCTATTCAGAAAATATTGAGAACACAACATAGTTTATTTGCAATTATTGTATTTTGTCGATTAAGTTGACTTTTTGGGCATGTTAATGGGCAAAATGTTTGGTTTTGACAAATGGTGATGTGGTAGGCGATTGCATAGGCAAATGTGTGCGCACATTTGTGGGCATACCTATTTTTCAGAAAATATTGAGATTATTATAACATTGTTTACGTGCAATTATTGTATTTTGTTGAATTAAGTTGAAATTTTTGGGTTAATAATTGTTGGTTGATGTTGGCAACTATATCATGACTTTATTGGGCAAGTGTAGCGATCGATTACGTAGGAAAATACGTGGGTTAATAAATAATCACAAGTTAATGTCAAACATAATCATAAGTTAACGTAATACCTAATCCCAAATTCAAAATATAGGTAAACAAATAAAGTTTAATCCACAAAATATACTTACGAATTAACATCTAATATTGCCTTATTTGAATAGTTCTGCGCAAAGTCGGAGGCAGAATTCCTCGCACCGTTTACTATTGATTTTAACCACACCAACCCCCTGTCACCAAGGATTCCACCATTTTCAAGCATATTATGCCACAATCACTAGAATTTGCTTGTTGCGGGGGATGCTCATACCATTGAACCTTCCGGACCTTTTGGGGAGGCTCGACTATGTTTTCCCATATGTGTGCTTCCTCGCACAAACTTTGTAGCATTGACGCTATAAGCTGAATTGTCCAATATAAGTACTAATCGACTTGGACTCTAACATTGAAACATATACGACAATCAATTTTCGCTTCATGTCCAACTCATATAGCACCCAATGGTTTCCAAAGTGATGTGACCTATGCCATACACCTTGTCAACTTCGCCCAAGATTTCCCGACACTGTCTAATGGATATTTGCCCATCAAATATTCCAATATAGTATCGTCAATGGTACACCAAGACCAATTGGCCATTTTTTTCTTTGAAGCTTTTGCCTTTACCCACATGTTACCCCATTTCAAAGATCAAATTATTCTGTCAAAGTAAAGTAAATCAATGTGAGAAATAAATTGATATCAAAAAAATAGTCAACAAACATTTGTGTAAATGAATAATGTTACGTACCCAAAATAGAAATCAACAAATGTCCATTCGTCAAGAAATGGTCATTTTATTTTTTTTGATTTGTACATGACAAGACGCATCAATATGTCCATTTTAATGTAATGCAAAAATGCGTAAATTTAATAAAACAACGAGCAAGAATAAACAAAAAAGTGGGCAGAGAGTTAGGCATAAAGGTGGGCAAATACATAAACACTGGACAAGTGGGCACACATGTGGGCGAGAGGCAGTTGGGCAAACATGTAGGCAAGTAAATAAAAAATCGAAGTGGGCGGGAAGATAAGTGAAGCGGTGGGTACAAATGTGGGCAAGAAAAAATGTGAGTAATTTGGTTTACATACCTCATCATCGAGCCATCCTTTTGGGTCCCGAATATTCAGAACCATGCGACACAACGTTTGTGACCTTTCTCAATCGAACAATGAACCACTACGTCCTTGTTGTCCTTATTTGCAGCAATCCACTTCTCAAAATCTTGAATCAAAGCTTGTGGGTAAAGGCTCATGGGATCATATAGTTTCAATCGGCGATTTTGAGGACCATCGGGAACAACCTTAGTCTTCTTCTTTTGGTGGACATGATGACATGGATATGCATAAGGCGATTTCAATGTGGAGCTAGGTTTTGTCCTCATTTTCCTTTTATGATACGATGTGATCCTTTTGGGAGCTTCTCCTTTGAGAGGACTACCAATATCAACATAAGTGACCGTTACGTTGTTCCATCATTTTCGAGATACACCGTCATCACCATCGGTCTCAATTGTTGGATTTGAACCCACCACCTCGGTGGTTTTAACCATTGAAAGTAATGCATCAAGTTTGGAAGGGTTCACAATAAATTCTGCAAATTCTTGGTGGGGGACATATGTAATGGGTTGGGCGAGTCATGGGCTACAAGGTCTGCAGGAGCAAGGGCAAATTGGCTGGTACATCATCTTTCAACTTATCGGAACTAGAATCACCAAAGATAGGGCCACATTCATTCCCTTGTGATTTCGTGGGAGATTGGGGGAAGCGGCATGAGGGGAGGAGGGTGTAGAGCCTGTGGGTTACTTCAATGTGTCCTTGTCCTCTTGAACATCAATGTCAAAGAGGACTCTACCCTGGTCGACATGGATATGGTCGGAAAGAGTGGGCGATTGAAGGAGCATGATTTTCACCATCCTTTTCGAAATTGAGCATCCCAAATGCTCCAGGATACTCCTCAACATGGACTCTATTTTGTCGACTCTCCTTGACAAAACCAAGAAGTCCATATGCATTTTGGGACCTTCTTCACCCTCGGGTGTAGGTCATCATGACCTTCACCCATAGTTTTATCCTCCCCTCCGCCAATTTTCTTTTCAAAACTTTCATTTTTTTTTTTCTTCTTGTTTATTCTTCAACTTCTCTTTCTCAACACAATCTTCCCACAAAACAAGTCTCTTAAATGATTTTATATCTTCCTCCACCTTCGACAGTCTCAAATCTTGGTGAACAACAACCTAAAGAATGGTCGAAACATAATGACAAAGTGGGCAAATAAGTAGACAATTAAGTGGGCAAATGAGTAGACAAAGTGTATATTAATGAACTCATAATAAAAAAATATGGGCAAACAAGTGGGCACACAAGTAGGCAACAAGGTAGGCACAAAAAAAAAAAAAAATTAATGTAAGCAAAGAGTAGGCAAAAAAGTGGGCACAAGAGTGGGCACCAAAAACAAAAAAAAAAACTCATGAATAGCTTACAATATCATCATCTCCAGGTAGCAAAATCTTTGAAGATTGCCTTCTTCAATTTATCATATCCAACAATAGCTTCGCTTGACCACCATAAAATAAGTGATACCCTATGCTTAGACCATCGGTGGTGACGACACACAATTTGGCGACATCGGGAATCGCCTCATATGCCCACACTTGTAGCGCATGGTGGAAGTCGTAGATATCAAAGTGCTCAAAATCATGTTTGGGCTTATTTTGTTTCCTTTCCCAATAACAACGCACTCTACCATCCATGCAAGCACGTGTCTCCTTGACCAAAAAATCAAAAGCTACTCGCCCCGTGGATAAGAATTAAAAGCATCCAAATCATCCACGAGGTGAATATATTACTCATAATCAATTCTTTTGAATTTACGATCTCTAATCAATAGAATACCATAGAGGAAACAAAGCAAGGTGTTCGAGATTTTCTTACCGCAAGCATACGGTGTCGAGTCTTAGTATAAATTTAGAAGTAGGGTTATCATCTCCACAGGGTTTGGTATCAAATTTTAAGCTAAACATTGTAATTATAACAATTTATTTCTATCTAGATAATAAAAAAGAGATGGATTTTGATCAAACTAAAAATAAAACTAAAATTATGCTAACAAATTCGTTCGAGACAAATTTTCGACACTTAATAAATATGAATTCTAGAGGGTTGATTCACCTAGTTATCCCCTATGTTATCAATCAGTTTATTAATCATTATTAATCTATAAGCCCAATATTCCTACCGTTCATCACTTCCTCTCTCGATTCCCACGTGATTCTAAGTTCCAATCCCGATTTCAATATCTCGTAAAAATAATAAATTAAACCCTAATGTGCTCGGTGAATATTCTATCACAGGCTTCAAAAGATTCATAAACCGAGTTTTATGGTTATGCTATTCTATGGCCAAACGTTCAATTACCTCTCTCAAGTGTCAAATCAAACATGCCAAACAATCTAAACTATTGATCGATAATTCGGATGCAACGAAATCAAATAACACAAATAGATTTAATAACATGTGAATCTAATAAACTGAAATCTATACATAGGTTCAAATGTAAGTTACATCAATCCCCTAGAAACATAGGTTTAGCTCATAATGGATGTACAAAAACTCATGAAAAAGTAATTATACATCTCAAGGGTTCAACAATGATAATGAAAAAATAATTGAGAATAATTAAGGAACGAATCCTCTTTTTACTAGAAGATAGATGCCTTCAAATCTCGCCCTAAACTTTTTCTCCTTGCTCAAAGTCGTCCCGTGTGCTCAATAGAATGTTCAACTCTTGTTCCGTGCATCATTAGTTGTATTTATAGCCTTCAAACCATCAAAAGTCCGAAATAAATAAAAAACATAATTTCAAGACGACGATCGCGCTAAAGCGTCCGCACTCCTTTGCCCACTCCGGTCACGCGTTGCAACGCTCGAATGTACCGCCGCGAAATTTGGGACCCCCATGCTGCAAGGCGAGGGTGGTAGAGCTGCGGTGTTGTGGACACGTGCAACGTTTTCTCCATTTTCTCTTCTTCAAACATGCTTTCTTCCTTCTCAAGACACTTTTTCATCATTTTTGATCAATTTCGGCTACCAAAACCTCAGTATCGACTCCCTAACGACAACTAATGAAATAAAATTGAATCAAACGAATCTAAAACACCCAAAAACAATGCAAAATCCTAGTCTAGAATACTCAATTCGTTGGTATAAAACCAACTTAACAAATACCCCAAAACATAGACTTTTGCTTGTCCTCAAGCACTTTATACCCAACTCTAGAAAAACAAAAGACAAGACGAAACTCAAATAGACCAACCGCAAAACTTAACCAAGCTCATTTGTCTCAAAAGTTGTTTCACTACCAATCAAGCATGCGTTTTAACAATGTGATCATGAGTGTGGAATGTTCATGCCAACTCCATTTTTATTATCCGGATAAATTTATGCAATAAAGTGTTTTCAAGATGATCCAATTTCGAATATAAAGATGTGATGCTTACCCAACTCCATAGGCTTGTCTTTCATACTAATCTCCACTAATTAATGTAGGCTAATGTAACACAAAGATCAATAGAATTTTCAAAGCTTGTAATGTGGGCTTAGGGTAAGTTAGGAAAATATGGGATTATGTGGCTCAAATCACCCAAACACACAATTATCAACTCTTTTAAATCACTAGTTAATATCCAACCTTCACTTTTTAACATTTCCCTTATTCTCACTTCACGAACCTTGATCCACTGATTATTTTTTTTTTTTTCTTTTTTTTTTTTTTTTTTTTACTCAATGTCGGACTCAATGAATAAATACGGACTACACACCTCCCCAATAGATAACGACATATGTTAGGAAAATTTATATTTAGATTTTGATGATACTATGTAAAACATAGAAAAAGAAGTTGGCACCCCATTTTCTTTGTAATTCAACTTGCAATAGATAGATGATTGCATGAGCCGAGTGAAGTCGGCTAAGTTGAAGCAATACAAGAGTCGATCAAGACGGAGTGAAGACTCATTGTGTGAAGCCAAGTGAAGACTCGGTCAAGTGATGAAAAAGTTGTCTCGGTCGGCCGAGCGACTAAGTCATTCCATAGTGATTGGAATCAATGTCAAAGGGTTTTGCAGAGACAAGACTTCAAGAAAGTCGATAGAGATCCGTTGTCAACACTAGTCAAGTCTTTCTTGAAAATAAGCATGTGTCAGCCGACAAAGAATAAAATTGTTTCTTTGAAAGAGTGCAAAAAGCAAGCAACCAATAGGATGTACGAAAACCTGCGCAGAGACCAAGGAAAGGCCGCAAAGCATTAAAAACATGGTACGGTCCCCATTTAATCTTTGCAAGGATAAGATATGCCAACAACTAGGGGTGGCAATCTCCGACACGACATGAAAACACGACTGAACCTAACATGATATAAGCGGGTTAGGGTTGACCCATTTATTATTCGGGTCATAATCGTGTCGACCCATTTAACCCAAATAATAAATGGGTCGATTTCGGGTTGACGAAATGACCCACTAAACCCGTTTAACCCGTTTAAATAAGAAAATTTAGTATTTGTTTAATATTTTTTAATATTCTATATTTAAATAACCAAAAATTCTCATTTTATCAATATAAATAAAAGATTTATTCAAGGTTAAAAAATATACCGGTCATTTCGGTCGTGTTCGGGTTATCCGTGTATTAAGCAGTCGTGTTTGGGTTGACCCATCGACCCGAATAATTAAACGGGTCATGTTCGGGTTGGGCAAATTTGTGTAATTATCATGTCTCAACACGACTGCGAACACGAACACGACTCGAATTGCCACCCCTACCAACAACCTACGAGTGGGACTTGAATTTATGTCTATCTCTTCAACGGACATATTTTGAATCCTCGGAGAAAATGTATGTCCAAATTAATAGTAAGAATTATTTCGGATATCCCGTGAACGATTATGGTTGTATGTACTAAAGTTTCTCAATAGTTATCCGATTAAAGGAGTATTCTTTCAACATTTTAATTATGATAGTTTTGATTTCAAACTTAACCATATTTATTGGTCATGCTAATTAGACACGATTACATATTCTTTAAGTAAAACATATTGGAAATTGGTTTTAATAAATGGGTTTTGACTTTGTTGGGAAATTATTTTGTAGATTTTGATGAATGCCATGAAAAACTTAGAATAGGAAGTTGGCACCCCATTTTTGTTGTAAATTGCATTGTAATAGATAGGGTTGGTCGAGTGAGTTAAGTCGGCTATGCCTAAACATGCAAGAAGACAACGAGACTAGAAGGAAGACTCATTGCGAGGCATTGAGTATGGCAAAGACGGAACTCGATGAAGGTGCGGTGAGATTCAATGAGTGAAGTATCGTCAAGTCAACTCAAGACAGCCAAGTCTCAAGGTTGAAGTGAGAAGAGTCATCAAATGATTTGGAAGTCGACTCGAAGTCACCTGGGGATGTTAAGAAAATGTCAAGTCAAGTCAAGACAATCGAAAGAGATCCGTTTACGTAAATCAAGAGAATTACTTAAACAAGTAATACCTCCATCTCGCCTTTCTTAAAGTGCTCAGTTCGAAGCGTGCAAAAGGAATAAACCAATGGGGAAGAATCGCACCATGTCGAACTCGAAAAGTCAAGAATCATTCATACGAGGAAATGGAAATTCAAGGATCGCAACAAGACAAGCCAACGACCACAAGTGACATTCAAAAATAAGCCTATCTCTTCAACGGGTAGATTTTTGAAAGATCACTATAAAAGGCCGAGGAATAACTCGAGAGAGGGTTACTCGAACCACGAACATTCAAGCAAACATTTGAATGTAACCCAAAAATATTCTCAAATCATTCAAGATACATCCTTAAGCCTACATTACGAAGGAAATCAATCCAACACTCACTGTGAAGGAAAGATTACTTCAATCGGTTGAAGAGGAAACTTTTGAAGAATCAAGGGTCTACATTCCACGGAGGATTGTAGGAAGGTTCAAGGTCGAACCGGTCTCAAGTTTTTGGAGGGCTTCGTGATCAAATTCAAGAAGCTTGAGCAAGTGGGTTGTAGTAGCAAAGCAAATTGCCTGTGAAGAAAGTCGAGTCGCACGAGAAGCGGTGAGTGACCAAGGCATCTCAGATCGAGTCCCAAAGGATCAAGTCGGCCTGTGTGATCAAGACTTGTATACGGATTGTTAACCACTCGTATATTGATCAATACTTAGTGGATTCTCCGGGAGTTGGAGAAGAGAGGAGTAGAAGAATTACCCCATCTTGAACCTCTATAAAAACTTATTGTGTCATTTACATTTCAAAGACTTTAATTTCGCATCTTATTTTTATATCTCATTTGATTAATTTGCAAACCAATTGATAATCAATCGAGTGCTAAAACCGAGTATTAAAACAAACTTAACCAAATTCAAGGGTGTTAAGTTGTCGCTGAAAAACAAATCACAATCGAGTTAAGTTTTTAGTCAAAAGCAGTGAGTTATTCTATCAACGGCTCAATTCAGTGCGTTGAGTGACTAACTCTATTTGATTAACTAACTTAGATGTCCATCAAGGACACAAAGTTGTGAAGTATTAACTCTGAATATTTAAAAGGACTAATTTGAAAAGTTGATAAGGTTTATTCAACCCCCCTTCTAAACCTTACACTCACACCCCTTGGGACCTACAAGTGGTATCAGAGCGGTTGGTTCATTGAGCCTTCCGACAGTTCTTGAACTAGATCTCCAAATTTTTCAAAGTCTGTTTTAGTACTTGATCTTTCAAAACTTTTTTCCAAAGAAAAGTTATTATCATGGAAGCAAATTTGACACGCATCCCTATGTTCACAATTGAAGAATTTGATGATTGGAAAATTCGTATGCGAGTGCTCATCTATCAAAGATTACACGATGAGATATGGATAGTGATAGAGGATGGGCCACCGCAAATTTTAAAAGTGAACACATTGTAAGAAGAGTTGCGGTGAAGGTGAAGATGATGTTGCTCCCGGACAGTCATGGTTGAAAAACCAAGAGTTGAATGGACAAATGATGACGAGAAAAAGATATAACTTGGATAATGTGGCCAAGGACATTCTTTACAAAACCTTGGACAAAGCCATGTTCAATAAAGTCAAATCATACAAAACGGCTAAAGAAATCAGGACAAGCTAACATTGATTTGTGAAGGCTCGGAGCAAATCAAGGAAAATAAACTATCGGTTCTTTGTCTGAGAAATTTGAGAATTTCAAAATGATCGTAGGAGAGACCTTAGATCAACTAGATGCTCGGTTCATAGAAATTACCAACGAGCTATCCGAACTTGGAAAAGAATATACACGAAGGAAATGTGTATGAAGATTCTAAGAAGTCTCTCGGTGAATGCGAAATGAAGGTCATGGCACTAAGACATTCCATGGACCTATCCAAGACATCCAACCATGAGCTATTCTCGGATCTCAAAGCCTACGAATTTGAGTGAGAAGAAAAGACCCGAGGAGAGACAGTTGTGCCCAAAACAATTTGCTCTAATTGTCAAGGATGGCAAGAGAGCCGAGGTCAAAAAAGCCATTGACCAAGAGGAAATAGCCACGATGGTTAAAAGGTTTAACAAGTTCTTCAATAAGAACTACAAGAGAGGCAAGGGCGAATCCTCCGAGAAGACACTCGGCTCCCTCCAAGTCAAGGGAAGATAGGTCAACCAAGAGAAAGAGCATCAAAAAGTTGAATATCAAAAGTGACAATCCAAGAACAATCAAAAGGTTGAAAAATGGAAAGTCACTATGCAATTGATTTCCCATATCCCGTAGTCAACAAATACATGAATGAAGAAGAAAGAAAGGTCTTAAGAGAAAGAAGACAAGAAAAAAAAAAGGCAATGTTGGGCTGCAGAGATCTGGCCTTTGAGACAATCAAGTCAAAAGATACTGGTGATTCAGAGAGTAGTGAAGTGACTACTCAAGTGACTCGAAGAAGAAGCCTTGATATGTTTGATGGCCAAGGAACAAGACCAACCTGACCAAGAAGATGAGGTACACTCTAATTCATCACACTCTCATTCTAGTGATAGTGACAATGACACACACACTTGATCACCCACCGATCTTTATGATTCATTAGGCAAAATGATGAAAGATTTTGAACACATTAAATCCTCACACACACTACTAAATGAGGAAAACTTGACCTACTCAAGAGCAAAACTCACGGTGACTAAGGAGCCGAGTACTCTAAGTCAAATAGTGATGATAATGAAAGTCTAAAGGCTGAAAATGCTAAGCTAATAGTAGAGATAGCTGCTATAGAAAATAGGGAAAATGACCTCAAAAATGTGATTGCCTCATTCACTAAGGCATCTAAATCATTGGATGATCTTATTATGAGTCAAAGAGAATGTGGAGACAAGACAGGCTTAGGATTTAATTCCTACGTGTTATGTCAAGCTCCAAAAGTGATTTTGGAAAAAGGATCTTCAAGTAATGAAGTATCTCAAAAATCAAAACTCCAAATAGTGCACACATTTATTCCAAAGCACAATCACAAGCAAACTGGCCTTGGTTATAGAGGAAAAGGAAAAAAACTGAGTTGAGTGTCTTTGAGAGGACGATTGAGAAGAAATCAAACCAAGTTCCTCGGCAAACTCCAAACAGGAGATACTCTGTAAAGAAGAAACAGAGCTACCAAAAACCCAGAAGTGTTATAAAAGAAACATACATATATGAAGGGAATGGTAGAAAGTACCCAAGCCAAGTTGATTGGAATAATGTAAACTATAAGCAAAGACCTATAGAATATAAGCCCAAATAGCAAAGGCCTAGAACTCGGCAAAGGTCATTCCAAAGGCACATGAGCTCTCATCAAAGACACATATGCACCTAGGCACTACACTCGGAGATATCACAACTACCCAAAGAAGGCAATTGCTAAAACACATACACATGCATACGAGACAAAAGAGACAATTGTATGAACTAGAACCCCAAGCATTTTGCCAAAATTAATTATGATTATGGCGATAGATGGCAACCCCTTAAAGTCAAATCATTTGACTATAGGTTGGTTGGATCATCTTACAATACTAACCCCTCGGGACCCAGGCAAGTATGGGTACCTAAAACCTAACTTCCTTGATTGCGCAGGTTCAAGGAGCGGCTAAATGCCAAGGAACCTGGTACATGGATAGTGGTTGCATTCCGGACACATGACAGAAACAAGAAAAATCCGTCAAAATTCAAGGAAGTCGAGGTGCAAAAGTCATATTTGGAGGAAATGAAGCTCCGGGGAGAAATAAGAGGCATTGGATCCATCAAGAAAAATGGATTAGAAATCATAGATGTTGCATATGTTGAAGGACTCAACTTCAACTTGCTAAGTATCGACCAACTCGTGACAAAGGGTTATAATGTTGGATTTAACATGGGTATATGCCAAATCAAGGATCTTGAATCAAATGAAGTTGTGTTGCAAGGATGCGAGACAAAAGAACATGTATGTCGTGGATTGGTCAAATGCAACACCAAGCACTGTCTCATAGCAAAGAGCACAAATTGAATCAAGTTGGTTGTGGCACAAGAAGTTCGAGTCACCTGAATTTCAAAACAATTAACAAGCTTGCGAAGCAATCTTGTGGAAGGACTTCGGACTCAAAGATACAAGAAGGAGAGTATATGTGATGCATGTTAGAAGGAAAACAATTCAAATCATCATTCAGAAAAGACATGTCCATCTTCAACAAGAATATTGCACCGCTACATATGGATCTATTTGGTCCGATTGAACCACTAGCATAAGTGGGAAAAATACACCTTAGTGGTAGTAGATGACTACTCAAGATATACATGGACAATATTCATGTGTAAGAAGAAAGAAACTCTGTAAAACTACTACGGTGATGAAGAGGATTCAAAATGAGAAAAGTCAAACCATTATCAAAATAAGATCGACAGGAGGAACCGAGTTTGTCAATAGTATAATAACTCGTATTGTATTGAAAATGGTATTGGTCATGAATTATCTCTGGCAAGGACTCCACAAATGAGAATGGAGTTGCGAGAAAGAAGGAATAGAACTCTCAAAGAAGCAACAAGGACCATGCTTTGCTTTGACAAGGGCTACCTAAAAGATTTTGGGTCAAGCAATAAACACAACATGCTATACTCAAAATAGATGCATGATAAACAGACGGTGACAAAGACTCCTATGAGATTTGGACGGGGAGAAAGCCAAGTGTTGCATATTTTAGAATATTTGGATGCAAATGTTTCATCCATAACAATGGCAAAGATAATTTAAAGGCTTTTGATGCTAAAGTCGATGAAGGTATCTTCTTGGGATACTCAAATTTGAAAGCAAAGCCTACAAAGTACTTAACAAGAGGACTATGGTTACTGAGAGGAATCCATTCATGTGGTGTTTGATGAGCCAAATGTAAATGGAGAAGACATTGAAGAGTCGGTGATAAGTTGAATCAACCAACCATGTAGAAGAGTCCCTATCTTTCAAGTCAAGTGGAATTATAAACCCAGATGAAGATGAGATAGCCGAGTCTCAAAAACAAGTGGAAAATCTGGCTAAGTGATGATGACGAGAGAGCTGATCAAAGCAACATTGCTGCAAGACGATCGAATCCGGCTAACTTACTCCAACTTTGATGTAAGATGGCCGAGAGACCATCCACGGAATCTGGTCATTGGAGATGTAAGAGAAGGTGTCAAAACAAGATCCGAACTCAACAAGAAGCAATGTTTACCTGCTTCATCTCACAAATAGAGCCTAAAGATGTGTCAAAGCATTGGATGACACACATTGGATTCAAGCTATGCAAGAAGAGTGAATCGGTTTGAAAGAAATAAAGTGTGGGAACTGGTTCAAAGACCTACCCATCAAAATGTTATTGTCACTAAATGGGTATTCGAAACAAGATGAATGAGGAAGGCTTGTGGTAAGAAACAAAGCAAGATTGGTAGCCAAAGGATATTGCCAAGAAGAAGGAATAGATTTTGATGAAACTTTTGCTCATGTAGCAAGATTTGAAGCTATAAGGATGTTTCTTGCCTATGCAGCCCACAAGAATTTTATTGTATATCAAATAGATGTAAAGAGTGCATTCCTTAATGGTTTATTGGAAGAAGAAGTATATGTTGAACAACCTCCACGATTTGAGCGAGAAGACTCTTGGAGATAAGGTATACAAACTCAAGAAAGCTCTATATGGATTGAAACAGCACCCAGAGCATGGTATGATACATTATCACAATTCCCGATTGAGAATGGATTCACAAAAGGAAAAGTGGATAGAACACTCTTGAGAATTCAAGACGAGGAAGAGCATCCGCTTGTTCAAATATATGTGGATGACATCATTTTTGGATCCACAAACAAAGAGTTGTGTGATAGATTTTCAAATCTTATGCAAAGCAAATTCGAAATGAGCATGATGGGAGAGTCGACATTCTTCCTTGGACTCCAAGTGAAACAAAGGTGAAGGATGGAACCTTCATAAGTCAAACAAAATACACCAGAGATTTAATGAAGAAATTTGGTATGGAAGAGAAGTCTTCGTAAAAATACCAATGAATACATCAGTCAAAATGGACATGGATGCGGATGGCAAGCCTGTAGATCAAACAAGATCTGAGCACTTATTGGATCATTGCTCTATCTTACAACAAGCAGGCGGACATCACCTTTGCCGTAGGTGTATGTGCAAGATTTCAATCTGCTCCAAAAGAAAGTCATATGATCTGCAATGACCAAGAGGATCTTGAGATATTTGAAAGGAAGCCAAGAAGTTGGCTTATGGTATCCAAAGGAAGGTGGATTCAAGCTAATTGGTTATTCAGACGACTACTATTTGGATGTAGAGTTGACAGGAAGAGCACCTCGAGGCACATGTCAAATGCTTGGAAATAGGCTAATTTCTGGTTTAGCAAAAAGCAAAATTCAATAGCCACCTCTACAGCTAAAGCAGAATACATAGATGCGGGGGCAGTGTTGTGCCCAAGTCCTATGGATGAGACAACAGTGAGAGACTATGAAGTTGAAGAAAAGAAATTCCAATCATGTGTGATAACACAAGTGCAATTGCAATCACTCAAAATCATGTGTTGCACTCAAGAACAAAGCATATCGATATCGAGATATCACTTCATAAGAGATCATGTTGAAAGAAGGACATCGCCTTGGAATATATTTCAAGCGGTAAGCGGTTGGTGACATATTCACAAAACCATTATGTGAGTCAAGATTTGAAGAACTCAAGCATGAGTTAGGGTTAATTGAGTGAGTTGACACGGAAGACTCAAAGAAAAGAAATGAAACACGAAAAAAGAGGAAAAAAGTTGAACTCTTAAATCGCCTAAGTGAATCACCAGATCGGAAAGACAACTATACCGAGTTAGGCGACGGTTGAGTATTTACATGCGAGGAGAGAAGAGTTAAATCGGCTAAGGGACAAACCGAGTCATTTATGAGCAAAGTGACAAAAACACGATCGTTTTTACTAAGCGGGAATGTTTTTAAGAATGACGTCGGCATAATTATTATGATGTGTACAGGCAAAAGCCGCACACCAAGCTTATGATTGGATATAAATCTTTGCCGCATTAAATACGAGACATTAAATGCAAATCGGCGTGCAAGATCTAAGATGTTGATTTTGATCACATTTCAAAACCACCCGCACGTCCTTTCATGAACCATACTTAAACCATTTTCATCCGTTTCTCTCACACTTTACCAAAAACTATTCATCTCTCTCTGAAAGCAAAAGCAAATATTCTCTCTCAAAACCCTTTCAATCCTCGGATCATTTTCTAAATTTCGTTTCGGTAAAATACTCGAGAAATGGCATCCACTCATGATTTTGTCAAGCTAGGAAAGCAAATCACACCGGGTCTCTTTGTGGATTTCGATGGTATGGTGAAACAGGGTCCGACGACACCCTAGTGAAGAAGATTTCTTTGAGAAACTAGAAACGCCCGGGCCGAAACCGCTTTTCGACGATGGAGTTTCCGATGACCTATGTGGAAGGTCGCACAATTCTATGTGAACGTTGAGGTTCACGATGAGGGCATCAAGTCCTCTGTTCATGGAAAGGAGTTCATCATTCGCCAAGGATTTGGCGAGAATAATGCTTTATTCTGCGGAAGGAGTGTCGAAATTAATGAAGTGATGTTGACCGATTCTTTGCTTGGAAGGAAGTAGCCAAGTCCGACTATCTTTGGAGAAAGTAGTCTACTGACTAATAATAAGAGGTGAAGGAGGACTACCACAAATTGTTGGATATCGTTGCCAAATGCATAGATCTCAAATTTGGCGGCTTTGACCCGGTCCAAAGCAAAATTGATCGTAATGGCTGCGATCATTGAAGAACGAGAAAGTGAATCAGGTTGAGTTTATCTACAGCGGACTACGCTTAACGTTGGGAACAAATCCTTCAAGGAGGATGGAACATTTGGAGGTTCCTCAGATACGGCCTGGTGATTGGCCGGTGATGGAGGTAAAAGGAGTCCCTCTTCGACATGGAAAGGCGTTCCATGTAAACAAGAGGATGTTGAGATCAAACCTATTGGCGCACATAAGAGAGCATACGCCAAGAGGGATGATACGAGTGAGGGGGAATCGGTGACCCTGAAGATACAATTGTCTCCTCTCCAAAAAAGAAGATGCCCCCCGCAAAGAAAGAAAAAGAAATCGCTCCCGCCCCGCAGCCATGTCACCGCCCCGCAGCGGTGTCTCCGCCCCTGCGGCAGCGGAGAGAGGAATCTCAAATACCTTCTCCGGTCGTCAAGAAAAGGAGAATTGATAAGCCAAGACGGCCAATTTCTCGAGAAGACAGACAATGAACCGGCCCCCGCCGCCCAGGACTCAGAAGAAACCTTATCTGAACCAGAAATCCCTCTGGTACAAACAAAAAGAAGAAGAAGAATTTTCAAGCATTCCGAGCTTGAGAAACCGGCTGAGTCAGCCACTCAGCTGGAGAAGATACCCGAGACTGCTGGAGAAGTAGAGTCTCCAGACGTGATCGATGAAACGGCCAAGTCTGCTGAGGCCGATCAGCAGAGGCAACTCGAAGACCCAGCTGTAGACAGAACAACTGAGGAACAAGGAATGACTGAGACAACCGGATTACCTGTTGACAGGGCTGTTTCTCCACCTGTAACAGAGGCTACTGAAAGTGTCGAGCAGCGAAGTCTGCTACCCTTAATACCTGGAAACGAGGGCCAGCAAGAGAATGATGAAGACGATGTAATTATGTACTCTCCATTGTATCCAGACATCCAAAATCATCTGCGAGAGTGGAGAAAATGGAAGCGAGCCTATCCAAAGTGCGGTTTGAAAATCCGAGTTCATTCTTTGAGGAAGAAGAACTCTTCAGGTTTCTTGAGGTGGACACGATCTTTGCAAGCCCTTGATGAGGATAATTGCATCAATATACGCAAATTCGAAAAAGAAAAACGAACGGGCTAAAGAAGTGAGGACGCAGAGAGGCACGTGAGAAGGCCAAGATCTGCCCTCTCACCGCCACCACCGATCATACACACCCTCACCTTGATGTCCTATCGAGAAAGTGATGAGGATCATGACCATGTTTCGCCACGTGAGAAGAGTTGCAAATGCAGCAAGCAATGCAAGAGTCCGAGAATCCTACATGAGCAAAGAATGATGGAGGGACCAGGAGAGTCCTCCAAATCACGGTGAAATAGACCCAATGGGAGTGGTGCAAAGATATCGCCACTTTGTCGCGCCACCACTTCCCTAGCTCATTCGGATGAAGGTGTTAAGGTGGGGACCCGAATCGAGCCAACCCCTAACGAAGGTGTCTTACCACCGCCCCAACGGCTGAATACTCGGTGGGAACAGCCAGAGTCGGAGACGAGTGACCCCATTCCAAGTCACTCTGGTGTGCGGTGAGGGGAAAACTCCCTCCACCTGCGGCAAGGTCGGAGGATCTTTGCGGTGACTCCACAATGAATTTAGAAGGCGAAGTGGAGAAGGAACAATTACAGAATACACATCAAGTTGTCTTGACGAGGCTCTCAGACGATTTGTATTTGATCACAATTTGAAGTGCCAAATGCTCTGCGAGCTAATGACACGCGATGCGATCGAGGGCAGAAGGAGCGCCCGGGAGTTAACACTGGCGATGAAAGTGCAATCCATGGAGTTGAGACTCCAATGGATGCCACCTCGAAAGACCCCAAGACAATCGTGACACTGTCGAAAGGGATGTCAAGGCCTCATTGCTAGATTGAGACTGCAGGAGGTAATGAAGGCCAACGGGAGGTTGAGACTTCCGGGGTAGAGAACCGAAGCACAAAACATCTCTCATGCTATCATTGATCCATCGAGAAAAGGAGATAAGTGCTCTTCACGATTCCCAGGATAATCCGATGTAATCTTTCTAGGATCGGAAGGAGACGATGAAGTTGAGTCATCATCGTGGATCGATCCCAAAGACTCACCGAGGATGTTCCAACCACGAGTAAGTCGACCTCAAGACTACTCGCAAAACATTCAACTTCGATGTTGAGCCACCCATGGAAATCTCATCATCGTCGATGACGCTCCGATAAGGCCGATGACCAATCAACTCATTTGGAAAAACCAGTTGAGACCGAGTTTGAAGCCGTTGAGACAAAGAGAGGCTCAAAAGTCGGGTCGACTTCACAATGAGACCATAGCTGAAACAGTCCACCGCGCAAGCTCCCTGCCGCAGAGGTTCGACTCCACAAGGACTTCACGAGCACCACTTATCATTGAACAAATTCAGTTGCACGTGATGATTCCTTCATAGAATCATTTCCCTTCTCTGGAGGTACGACCTCCCGAAGAATCGACAAAGATCGCGAGCGCTTCCACGACGATCCTATCATTCCATCAGACACCATTGTTCCAGCTAACTATGACTTTGACGTTGCTTGGCCGTCAGCTGAAACAGAGGAAACAGCTGAAGTTCGGGAGGTGTTCAAAGCCTTATTTGCTGAGATTGAACGGATGGAGAGGCACCAGGCCTCACCGGACATGAGGCCGATAACAGGGACGCCAACCTTACTGCTGATTTGAGAGGCATCATAGTCAGGATCCGGGAGTGGTGGCAACAGAACAAACAATGCGTGTGGAACAAGCTCGATATTTGAACATTGTTCAACAAGTTGTTGGTGCGAAGCGAGAATATCGATGCAAAGACAAAATTGCAAGAGCACATTGAACAAATGCATGAATCTCACACTATTGAGATAAAGTGTTGCGTGAGAAAAATAAGAACGAGCTCTGCGTGTGGAAAAGAACATGGATCGAAAATTGAGTCTCTCTCATGGCTGAGATGAAGTTGGTAGCAGTGAATCCAACGCCACCCGCTATGAGTTCCATGAAACTTACTCAGACAGATTCAAAGAACTCTCTATCGATCAAGAGACTAGACTTCCGCTTGCTAGCTTGTTTCAGGGGTTCCTCTCTCCTTTGATGATGCCAAAAAGGGGGAAGAGGAATACCAAAAAGCTTTGAAGGGATCGAGAAGTTGAGAAGGAGGAAGCGATTGTAAAGGGAAAGACAATTGAGGAAGTAATAAGAGAGAAGAAAGGGAAGTCTGTTGAGGGGGAAGGTTCGAAAGATGTGACCTTGATGATTGCTAAAACCCCCAACAAGGTCTTGTCACGGTGATATTATCAAGAAACTCCCGATGACTCGCCACTCCAACACTCTTTGTACCAATGGTGAAAAGAGAAAGACAGATTGAAGCAGGGATGAAGGAAGTGGAATGAAGGATGAATGCCCAAGTTATGGATATTACGAAACAACATGGAGGCATTCCAATAGACAGAGACACCTATGCCATTTCGGATGCTGGGGGAATCGAGCCAAGATCTGTTGATGAATTCAAGATGCTCGCATCTCAAGGTTATTTCGCAAACATGTCCATGGCTCAAGCCGGGATTTATCTTGGGAAAAAGGTCTCACACTATGTGAAAAAGGCGACAGCTGACAAACCACTGGCGATCCTCTCTCTTGGTCACTCACTTGGGAAAAACAAAGCCCCAAGATACAATACACGCCCGAGAGCGAGAGGAAGAAGCGAGTGGTGGAGGAAGAGGTTTCGGGCCTAGAACTCCGCCCAAAAACATTGAGTACATAGATCCAGGCAAGAAATGAGGGATCTCTTTGGGCGGATTTGACGAAGTAGCCAACTGCAAGTGGCTAAGAACAATGATGAGTATGTGAAGAGAATTGAAGAAGAAAATAAAAGACAAACTCGGCTATGGGAGGAAAGACAAGAAAGGCGAGAAGAGATGAAGCTGCTTTCGCCGGAAGGCGTATGAGAAAAAAGAAGGCGGTGAAGATGAGAAGAAAAGGAAAAGGTCGAGGAAGATGACAGAGTCAAGAAGATAAAAGAAGGAGGCAACGAAGGAGATGAAGTGTTCTTTGTCCAACCCTCCATGTATTTTACTATGTAAATACACTTTATGTAAGTCTTCGTACATTGAATAAAATTATGCAATTTCTATATGTGAGTAGATATAGAACATCATGGTTAGTCTAAGCCCCGTTTAAACTCGATATTTTTTTTTTTTGGCTTAAGCTCGATACACTGTAAATAGCTATGTAAAGAACAAGAATGTTATGATCAATAAAAGATCGATTCTAAACATACATTTTGTGGTTCTACATTTGTCCGTATGTATCCTTTTTGTTAAATATAATTGTATGAATGTTTTAAGTTTTGGCATCATCAAAGGAAAGGGGGAAATTGTTGGGAAATTATTTTGTAGATTTTGATGAATGCCATGAAAAACTTAGAATAGGAAGTTGACACCCCATTTTTGTTGTAAAATCGCATTGTAATAGATAGGGCTGGTCGAGCCGAGTTAAGTCACTATGCCTAAACATGCAAGAAGACAATGGAGACTAGAAGGAAGACTCATTGCGAGGCGGTGAGTATGGCAAAGACGGAACTCGACTTAAGGTGCGGTGAGATTGGTGAGTGAAGTATCGATCAAGTCAACTCAAGAGAAATGCCAAGTCTCAAGGTTGAAGTGATGAAGAGTCATCAAATGACCGAAGTGACTCAAGTCACCCGGGATGTTAAGAAAATGCGTCAAGTCAAGACAATCGAAAGAGATCCGTTGTACGTAAATCAAGAGAATTACTTAAACAAGTAATACCTCCATCTTCGCTTTTCTTAAAGTGCTCGGTTCGAAGCGTGCAAAAGGAATAAACCAATGGGAAGAATCGCACCATGTCGAACTCGAAAAAGTGAAAAATCATTCATACGAGGAAATGGAAATTCAAGGATCGCAACAAGACAAGCCAACGACCACAAGTGACATTCAAAAATAAGCCTATCTCTTCAACGGGTAGATTTTTGAAAGATCACTATAAAAGGCCGAGGAATAACTCGAGAGAGGGTTACCTAAACCACGAACATTCAAGCAAACATTTGAATCAGTAACAAAACTATTCTCAAATCATTCAAGTTCAATCCTCAAGCCTATACTACGAAGGAAATCAATCCAACACTTACCGTGAAGGAAAGATTACTTCAATCGGTTGAAGAGGAGACATTTGAAGAATCAAGGGGTCTACATTCCAAGGAGGATTGTAGAAAGGTTCAAGGTCAAACCTAGTCTCAAGGTTTTGGAGAGCTTCGTGATCAAATCCAAGAAGCTTGAGCAAGTGGGTTGTAGTAGCAAAAGGCACGCCTGTGAAGAAGTTGAGTCGCACGAGAAGCCAGCGGTGAGTGACCAAGGCATCTCAGATCGAGTCCCAATGGATCAAGTCATTTGTGTGATCAAGACTTGTATCTGGACTGTTAACCACTCGTATATTGATCAATACTTAGTGGATTCCTCCAGAGTTGGAGAAGAGAGGAGTAGAACAATTACCCCATCTTGAACCTCTATAAAAACTTATTGTGTCATTTACATTTCAAAGACTTTAATTTTCGCATCTTATTTTTTATATCACTGATTAATTTGCAAACCAATTGATAATCAATCGAGTGCTAAAACCGAGTATTAAAACAAACTTAATCAAATTCAAGGGTGTTAAGTCTTCAATGAAAAACAAATCATAGTCGAGTTAAGTCTTTAGTCAAAACAATGAGTTATTCTATCAACGGCTCAAGTCGAAGTCGTTGAGTGACTAACTCTTTGATTAACTAACTTAGTTGTCCATCAAGGACACAAATTGTGAAGTATTAACTCGAATATTTAAAAGGACTAATTTGAAAAGTTGGTAAGGTTTATTCAAACCCCCTTCTAAACCTTACACTCACACCCCTTGGGACCTACATGACCCATGTTTGACCAATTATTTAAGTGAGATCATTAATTTATTTCGGAAAAAAATGATGTAATCGTAATCCACACCCCGGGTAGATGAAACTAGCATTTTGAATTTTTCAAAACCAATTTGTGGTGTATGAGAAATTAATGCATAAAGTTAGTCACTTAAATGCCTTTTATATAAGGAATATAAAAGGGTGGGAATATGAAAAGACATATCCCACATAAGAAACATATTAAATGTTTGACTAGTATATATAGAGCTTCACCACTAACAAGGAGTAATCAAGTGGAGCTCCTTATGGTACACCCTAGTGGACCAAGTCAATTTTGACTAGCCTTTGGTTAGCTCAAATAGCATCGAGGACGGTGCGGAGCACCGCCCCAGCTGAGAGCCCGAGCTAGGCCCACGCACTCGCACATAGTCGCATTGGGCGCACCTTCGGAAGAGATGCAACGGACCATCGACATTGTGCCTCTTGATTTGAAGCACGCACGATCCAGTCCATATCGACCTGGACCAATAAATGCACTGCTTCGGCGACGGACATCTAAAACTCTATACAAACAGACCCACATTAATCTATTTTAGACATCAGAAAAATCCGAAAATCATCTCGCATTTCTCGCATATTGTTTCTATCTTTTCCCTTCGCAAAGTCGAAAGTTTCAAATACGTTAAGTTCGGCTTTTGCAAGTCTTTGCTAAGCCGACTTGAAAGTCGTTGTATCTTAGAGACGATTGCCTAGAACCATTAGCACTTTTGTACGGGGCAATTTCGTCTTACGGATAGAGAATTCAATTCTCGATCGACTTAAATATTATGTCCCGTTTTTGTCCATTTTCTAGAAAACCAAACATCATGAGAAAAACAACAAAACAATGTATATCCATCTTAAAATAAAGTAATTTGAACTATAAAAGAAATATCAACTTATATAACCGAATGTGAGTCACACGAATGGATCCCCAGAGACCGCAAAAGTACACATGAGCAATAGATTAAAATATATAACATCCTTCTCCATTATTTGAGAATGAGATACAAAATATATATAGGTTATACATATATCATATTGTTGACGCAGATGTCAACAAGCACAATAACAAGCAATATTTTCCATGCATGCATGCTAGCTAGCTTATTCATACTAGTTTTCACTCATAATCGTTGAAATTGAAGTGGAGAAGAATTTCAAATCTACTTATAATGGAAATTAGGCTCGACATTGACAAATCCATTTAAGGCGGCATTTTGAACCAACCCCAATGTGGATGTAACGATTGTTCCAAGGGATCGAATGGTGGAAACAAGAACGCCATTGGTGGTAGAAAGAATAGGGCAAACAATGGAGTTGAGTGGAAGTTGAACACCGGCAACACACTGAATGGAATGGGCAAGCAAGAATAAGTCCCGTCAAAGCGAGAAAAAGAATATTAAAGGATCCATTAATATTTGTGGTAGCTTGACCAAGCGTGGGTTGTAGCACCAAGAATGGAGCAATTCAGCTAACAACCGCCCCAAAGAACACCTTGGCCAGGACAATTTCCGGTAGACGTGAAACAAAGGTTGCCGGCTAGTGTTATTTAAACTAGATGCTATGAATCTTTTTATAGTTTCATCATTTATTGTTTTTAACAGATTTTTTTGTCTCCTATCGATGTATTGTTCGTTTGGATTAATAATTGTAATTTTTTTGTCAAAAAAATTTATGATCGATTACTACGTAGTTATTTTAAATCCTTCAAGAACTGTTTTTTTCATAATCAAGTAGTTTATTTTATCAATTACTAAGATGCATTTGAATCCTTCTAAATTCAAAAAGAAAATTCAGATGTCTTTTCAAAAAAAACATTCAATCCAAACAAAACTTAATAAGGTTTTCTTTGCTAAATAAAAGTGTGCGTGTGTGTAACATTGCCTTCTAATAACTGAAAATATCGGTAAAATCGTTATAGGTAAAAATTGTAGGTAATATTTATTGACAAAATCTGAAATTGTTGGTAAATACCTACAATATTTTGTTGATAAATTTAAAATTTGTCGGTGATCCTGTCGGTAATTTATTAGTATAATTTGGGGAAAAATAATATTTTTTATTTTGTAGGTATTCTCAGTAGGTAACCATAAAATTTAGTGACAAAATCGTTTATGTCGATAAATTCTTTGAGTAAATTGGAATTTTCTAGCACGTAGTCACGAAGACTTTTCGTGTTGTGCACGCCCATTGTTTAAGGACATAAGAGTCCATTCAAGTGTCACAATTCATTTCGCCAAAATCGATCACTTCTCGCACATGCGGCTAAAAGCCCGTATAGCTCGGATGCAAATAAATTCTTTCTTTTATTTTTGAGGATTATATGGGGTGTTGGGGATAAGGGTGTGGATGGGACGAGATGATTCGAGATTTCAAATATTAGTAATCATCCTAAGTTCGGAGATCCCAAATTAAATATCCGAATTGAACCACAAAAAAACTATTTATCCCGAACTGTCTCAAAAGTTCACGACAATTTAGAATGGACATTTGGTTCTAATTAGACGGTCCGAGACGGAAAATGGAGATTCAAAAATTATTCATATATAAAACATACAAAAGGGGGTGGGGTATCAGTGTAAAGATCATTAAATGGTTATATTTTAAATCTTTATTTTAGTACAATCTCAAAAATAAACACTACAAGAAAATAAGGAAATTCCAACGAACAAAATCCATTGGAATTTGGCCGTTTCCGTTGCAATGATCAATTCCAATGGAAATTCCAAGAAAAATACACCGTTGGTAAAATGGTTGTTGGAATGGAAAAATTTTAACGCCCAAAAAGATTTGTCCATTGAAATATTCAACCATTGGAAAAAACTCCAACGATTTTTCCAACAAGAATTACAACAGAGTTATACTTGGAATTTAGTCCAACGGTACATCCACGGTATATATAATCGTCGGAAAAAATTCCAACAATTATTTCAACAAAGTTATACCATTAGAATTAATTCAATCCAACGGTAATTCCAATGATGTATATCTCGTTGGAATATTAAATCATTTCATCTCATTATCTAATATTTTTAACTTCCTGTGGGATCACCCATTATGAATTCGCCCCAAGTCAAGCATGCTTAAATATGTAGTTTTAATATGGATAATTCGGCCCAAAGTCAAGTACGCTTAACTATGCGGTTTTAATATGATTGACTCTTAAAAGAAGATATGTTTTATCGATATGGAGAACACTATCATATCTTTTAACCTCTGTTGGAATTTTAAAAACTCCTACAAAAATTCCACGAGTAATTCCATTTTTTATTTATCGTTGAAATTTTCTAATGGTTTGCTTTAGTGATGGAATTTCTAAAATCCAATAGTATTTCTTGTTAGAGTTTTCCAATAGTATGTTGTGGTGTTGAAATTTTAAATTCCAACTGGAATTCCAACAGTTTATACCAATGGTTTTGTTTATCGTTGAGATTTCCATTGGAATTTTCCAATGGTATAATGTAGCATTGAATTTCCGTTGGAATTTAAAAATCCCAATTGTTTTTCTATTTCGTTGGAGTTTGATTGTTTTCTTGTAGTGAATATTGAACCATTAAAACTATATGAGATTATTTTTTTGATATTTTATATTTAACTAATATATAAATTTCTTTAATTCATATTTAGGTGCTAAATTTTTAATATTGTAATCTAAATCTTTCTTTCATGATATAGAATATAGACTATACTAAAGTATTAGTTTAATATCAATTTAATTTTTCAATAATTTTTATCTAATTTTTAGTTTAAAGTATTGGTTTATTATTTGGATTTTAACATAATATATTTCGGATGTTACATTATTCATATAACTAGAAGTAAAAGGCTAGAATCTCAACGAATGATAAATTTAGTAATTTCTATTACACGATATATTCTATAATTTTGGCCCATTTCCCATAGCTCTTGACTTAATTAGGAAAAATATAATGAACTAATATGTTTTGCAAATTAATATGAAACGAAAGTTCATGTATATTTATAGTCTCAATGTCTCAATTTATTGCTTAGATGATTACTTTAGTTTAGATTCATTTAACTAATTTTAATTTTAATTATTTTTTTTGATTAGGGGATGAGTCTATCTATGTTCCTTAACAAGTCAAATAGCATCAAATTAATTTTTATTAATACAAAATCAAATATGATTTTATAATTTAATTTATTGGACACATTTAAATAAATTAATATGATAACAACCATGTTTTAATAAATAATCAATATAATGTAACTCTTAGTTAATTAAATTCATATTGATTATTCATTTGATATATTCATAAAGTACGCTAAACTTCTAACTTGATAATTTCTAGTATTAGGTTTTGTATAGTATTGAATTTCAAAGGAATATGTAGTTAATTCAATATAAAAATATAAATAAGATAAATATATTATATATGTATATATATAAAAAATAAAATCGGTTCTAGTTTTAGATCTTCGGTTTGGTACGGTTCTCGATGCGGATATTTGAAAAATCTCCTTAATCATGCCATGAAATTTTTCGTGAGAAGTTCGGTTCAAGAAAGTAAAAAAGTCAATGTGTTTTTTCGGTTCGAGATATTTTTCGGTTCGGTTTTTAATCTCCAAGTCCCGTGCACACTCCCGGTTGGTAGATGTGTCAATTTGGGTTGGTCCGAGTTTGTGGGTCCAGGTTCATGGTTTGGGGTCAAAATTAGCCAACCTGCACTCCGACTTCTTTAATTATTCATGTCGAATCTTGAACCCGAATTTTTATTCCACATGTAACTCGGACCCGAATGTTTGTTTAACTCGCCTAATAAAGTTATTTTTGTGTACATTTAATAATTTCGATTGAATAAATTTAAAGTTTTTATACTACTATGACGCTCTATCGATCAATAAAAAATATAACAATTTACAACACACAAAATAAATTGGTTGATCCGAAATTACTCGCTCCCGAAACTTTCTTCCGACCGAGCTCGTCGTCAACTGCGCACAAAAGGGGGCCAAAGGATTGCTCGGCATAACCTCTCCGATGCTTAAGTCGAGAAGTATTCAACAAGAAAGAGGCAAAATATAATGTAAATATAAAAAAAAAAGTGATCCGGGTTAGAATTAACTTGTAACAAGGTATTTATAGCTTTGCCCTATTTATGGTTTCCATAAAATCGGGGTTTGTTACGATTCGATAACATAACCGATTAGGATAAGATCAACCATTCTAGAGCTCGAACTATCTAAAAAGCTCGGCAGGCCGAGATAATGTTGACCGCCCCGATCATCACCTCAATTTATACTTATTTTCAAGACAACCACCTTGAACTAAGAGAGGTAAGAGTTCGCCTTCTTAAAGGTCTTTCTCAAGTGTATCATTACACTCAACCAAAGATGGCCCATTATCAAGGCTCTTCAATTCAGCCCATTGGTAGAGCTTTAGAGTTCGGCCTACTAACAACGCTCTTTAGTTCTCGCCACGAGTTTAGCTTACTTTAACCTCATCAATAACATAGTATGTACTAATCATATGTTGAGGACAACATACAAAAACATCCAAAATAATAACTCACATAATTAAGGAGATTTTAGCATTTAAGTTTTAAAATCGAACATGTCTTGTTTTTTATTTTTCTTAAAATTAATTATTTATTTAGTTTCTTTTAAATTCACAAACAGATTAGACGGGTTAAATGGGTTATAGCAGGTTGAGTTTAACCCGACATAGTTAATCTGGCAGGTTGTTCGGTTCGACCAGTTTCAACCTGCACTCATGAAACCTGGACCCATACCCATTAATTTCGTGTTATGTTATCGAATTTGTGTGTCGGGTCTGAAATTGACATCCCTAATTGAAGACCAAATTCAAGTTGTCCAATTTGATAAAATCTATATAGTTGAATCTTACATTGAGATTGATATGAATACTGGTAGCCCATACATATGTTGCCAAATTTTAATAATATTCGGCTACTGCATCCTAAGTCTAAGGGATGGTAGGATGAGCCACTTATATGTTCCCTATTTTAAGTAGATGGCCTTATCGCCAATTTGTAGGAACCTTCTCAAATGATCAGTTAGGCGGATCTTCTATTCAGAAATGTATTTCGTATCCTAATCTGTTGCACAATTGATTGTCAAGTGCATAAAAATTACCATATTAGTTTTCAAATAAAAATTGTGGATTTTTATAAGGCAAGTAATAATAGTTTAAAAACACTTGGCAATTCATTCGTATGGTGGACAAGGGGCGTAGGTGGGGGGTGCTTCAAAATGATAACTAGATTGATTCGTCTTGTGTTAACTTTACCTGTTTCGACGGCTACAACCGAGAGGTCATTTTCAGCAATGAAATATGTGAAGACGCATTCGCAACAAAATGGATGATGAGTTTCTTGGTGATAGTTTGACAATTTATATTGAAAGAGAGCTTGTTAGAAAAATAGATATAGATTCTCTTATTGATGAATTTGCTAAAGTAAAAAATCGTAGGTTCAACTTACATTTTAGCTTTGTACTTTGGATTTTGGATTGTTGAACATTTTTATCGTAATGTGCTTGATGTTGTGTTTTTTTTTTCTTTTTCTTGTTAATATAATAATATAAAGGAGTTTTTGAATTTTTGGTCGGGCTAGGGATAGTCGGTATCCTGGCTACGCCCGATGGTGCAATATGTTATAATCCTTCTGGGAAACATGAAACAATTCTTATTGTTTTGTACATACATTGCCCGCCAAAAATGATGATAATTAACGCAATTAGGAAAGGACTATGAGGCCATTTTAATTTGTTGTATATTTCTTGATCAAACCTAAATGGAAAATATGGTTTGATATCATATAGTCTATAACCGGGTTGAGCTCCGCAAAAGCTATGTGAACCTTCACAAGTGACAATCACGCAATCACGCCCATCTTTGTTTGAGGGAACCCTCCTCGCCCCCGGACGGAGCGAATGTTGTACATGAAACTTATGTTTTCTTGAAGATAGTAGATAAGAGATTATATTTTTAATTTCTTAGGGAGAAAAGATTTTAAGTTTAATAATTTTACATATAAAGTTTATAATATTCACTATACAACATGCATTAAGCCAATCTACATATTTCAGTTCATATATATTTTCTATGCATCCATGCATCCCGTAGCTTTCAATCCAAAATTTCTCATATATCCAATTTATTTTCCCCATCTCATCCTGATTTCATGATTAAAAACTGATTTTAGAAATTTTAATCCATGTCGAAAATATTGGCATCTGCTTAAAAAAGGGCACTAATTAATGTTATTCCAAAACTTATTATTAAGTGGCTCCTTTGATCCTATCCCACTTAGAGTAAAGATAGCCTTATATTATTTGAATTTGGCAACACCTTATGGGCTTCATATCAAACTTAGTGTATCAAGTTGCACATCTTTAATTTGGTCCACTACAGTACCCACGCATCCAAATTAAAGTTTAATGAAACTTCAGTTACATAGATTTAGCGCAGAGAAAAATTATTAGATTTTGTTTTGGATTTTCCAATCCGTCTTTACTAACTAATTGATGAAATAACTTATGAAAAAGAGTTACTAAATGATTTGAAATAAATGCGTAGTAACTCATAAAATTAAATTACTCAGACATGTACCTAAAATGTGTTACAAAGCGTTTATAGAAACCATCAAGCAAAGTTCTCAAAGAAGTTGTTTCTATAAACTTGAACGTTGAGGTAAATCAGAAAACAGAGTTGGTTTTTACTACATTTACAAATTAATTATTGTATGCATAAAATGTTGTGATTCCAATTTACTTGAAAATTTAAGAAATTATATGGCCTACAGATTTAATTTGTGACTCTTCACATTCAGAAAAAGGTCCATGTATAGAACAATAAACTTAAAGAATGTATACTCTAATTAATTTAGTTTTGTACGTAGTTTCTAAAATGTAAAGCTTATCGTAAGCTCTTCATCAATAATATGGACTAAAAGTCTAAAATGTAAAGTTTCCACATTCTCCTCAATAACATGGGCAGATATTTGGATAACAGTATGGTTCAAAAAATGGGGGCACGCAATTTGACTTGTAAAATAGATGAGAACTATATATAGAGCAACCCAACCCTAAACCATTACTTCAAACTTGCTAGGTATATTAAAAATAAATAAAAAATTTGAAAAGGATAAGGCAATAATAGAGGCAGATAAATCAATATAAATAGAGCTTCTTTCCTTACATTTGGACACAACAACTTGAGCATATAACTAACATAGTTTTGTTTATAGCAAATAAATACCGAAATCCCCAAATGGCGTATAAACGTGCTTTTACCATCTTCCTCATTGCCCTCCTCGTCCTTGCGGCCTCAAACCCGTTAGCCCACGGCCAGGTGATCACTCTGCGTGGCCTCGACCGTAGGCGGCAACCTTTGTTGCACGTCTACCGGAAATTGTCCTCGCCAAGGTGTTTGCCGAGCGTTGTTAGCCTGAATTGCACTACTACAAAAATCCTCGATAGACACCGATTTTAAACCGGTGTCTATTAGTAAAACAACCGGTGTTAAAGCCACTGGTGTTAAAAGTCTAAACTTTTGACACCGGTTTAAAACCGTGTCGTTTCTTGAAAGACACAGTTTTAAACCGGTGTCTATTAGTAAAACCACGGTGTTAATACCACTCGTGTTAAAAGTCCGAAATTTTTGACATCGGTTTAAAACCGGTGTCGTTTCTTTAAAAGATACCGGTTTTAAACCGGTGTCGAGATATAATATATCCGCTTTCAAAGGCCCCGATGTTAAGTTTATGTATTTGACACGGTTTGAAACCGGTGTCTTTTGATGAATAGACACCGTATCAAAACACAGTTTAAAACAGTGTCTTTTCATCTAAATACACCGGTCCAAATCTACAAAAATCCATATAAATAAACAAAATTCATCATAAACTCCAATTCTAGCAACCATCATAAGTTCACTACCAATTAAACATGAAATCCATTAATATTAAAGTCACCAATAGCCAAAATCCAACAAAAAGTACTAGCAACCAAGTTTCCTTCCGATAAAACAACTATAAATTCATAATCCAATTCCATCATCCAACAAAAAGACTATAATTCAACTAAAGACAACAAAATCCATATGATCAACATAGCTCATGCATTCAAGCTTTCAAAAATGCTCAAGCTTCTCCTACTCGAGTCTTTAATCTTTGTTTCTCGTCACGAAGCTCATTCTTTCCGCCTACAAATATACAAACAGAGTTGAATGATTTAGCCATTAATGTCAAAAATAAATAAAAAATAACCAATTACATTCCTAAACTGAAAATTAGTAAACAACAAAACCCTTAAAAATGGAAATGTCTTATCTTTTAATATTCCACTTGGATAAAGATTAAAGTCATAAGATAAAGTAAAATATGCAAGAATAAAAGAAAGAGATCATGACATTATCTTAAAGCACATTAAATTAATCAACTTATGAATTATATTTTTTAGAGAACATTAAAAACCGGGTATCATATTTGCTCGGATAAAAGTAAAATAAGGTAAGATGTAATTATAAATTATTAAATGTAACCGCCCCAAATTCATGTAACACTACACTACAAAAACGAAACCGGTTTATGGCTTCCAGAAGTGTTAGCTAAAGCAATTTTCAATGACATCTTATGCTTACTCCTAATAAATTCATGGCTTCCAGAAGTGTTAGCTTTTACAAAATATATGTTACAAGCAATCTTTAGAGCAATCACCGTAGGCTTTCTATAAATAATTTAACAAGGAAATAAGGTAAGGAAAATAATAATGCCATACTAATGCCTCAACTCCAAGATATCAATAGTTGAGTATTATCAGAGCACCAAGATATCAATAGTTGGACCTTAGGCAAGGAAGTAATACCTAATACCATCGTGACGAGAGCGAGTAAGTTGCATAAGAGCATCAAGGGCTCCTGCCTCTTGTCCTACTGTGAGAATCATGACAGCTTAGTATCCTAATGAGTAGCCAAATTTGTCAATGCCCAAGTCGCTCGAACAATAAGATCAAGGGAAATTTATAAGAAACTCGGACACCAATTTTTTTATTTTTCTAAAATGCAAGTGAATGTTGGATAAAAGTCACTAAGTAGGAGCTGATAATTCAAAATCAAACCATTTGGAAAAGTAAACTTAGTCAGGCTAATACAAGAAAGCAACTAAAAGTCAATGCACTTCAAAGTATATGAACACATAAGTTGCAAAATCGTAAAAGGTGCAAACTAATGTCATGCTTTAATCAGTGGACCAAACAAAACAAATGGAGCCTAATAGTTATCAAGCTTTAGACAGAACTAGAGGAAGAGTCATGCTATTCTCTTTCTTGCCGATTTAATTCCAACACCTTCACAATCTGACATTTAAAAGTATAATTCATCAGACATCAATACAAGCAAATAAAAGTAATTAGGCTAAACTGTGAAGTAGTTTTTGTAATTTACCCTGAAAATTATGCAAAGTTCTGCACAAGTTAATGGTCAAAATTATGCAAGATTTCATTTAGATTTTAGTGGAGTCAAACATTATGCATGAGCTAAAAAGATATTCATAAATAAATGCATGTATGCAATTGCTGGCATCTTAAAGCATAGCCTGGATCGCCTAATAGACTAAGTACAGCTGTTAACCACATTATCCAAAACATGATATTTACCAGCATGTAACGTCTCTTCATACACTTTCTTCTAAGTTTTCCAAACATAAGGTCCCCACTAAAGGCAATGAATCAGGATAAACACATACCAGAATTTAGCACAAATTTAGTCACATTAAAAATAATAATAGTAGGATCTAACATTATTATACTTTATACCTTCCCATTCACCAACTCACGCCATCCCCGCATCCTATTTCCAGAATGTTTTTCTACCGATTCTCTGCACAATAAACTCTCATGTTGCTATTAACTGAAATAAATTTGGAAGACATATTTGGCCATAAAATTTTAGCTGTTTAGAACGCTAAACGTCGAAGATCACCTGAAAATATCCCAGGCAGTGGATAAATTAGGATCTACATGCGGATATTCATGCTCTACCAGTAGATCCCGATAAACGGACCGACTGATAGTTGTCCATCTCGACCTTTCTTTCCTTCTTCTACCTTCACAGCAAATTTCTTCATTTTCTGCAGAAATTCCTAAAAGAAAATAGTGCCTAATCAAAATGCAGTTGTACAGTACAAGTCCACAATACCAAACAAGAATATTTGATTATAAGCAAACCATCAAACTATCAATCAAATCCAAGAATCAGTTGAGCAAAAACCAAAACAAAAAGTCATGGCTGATTCACCACCATAAATAGAATTGATTATAGTAATGGAATGAAAAAGTCAAATTGTTCAAACTAAGTTTCATGATACACACAATCTGGTTTCAACTGACATATAGAGCTATGTTAATGCCTAAATCATTATTTGAACCTCTTTTGTTCCCTTATTAATCAATTTAGCAACATAAAAGATATAAACTACTAATACATCCTGGTATCACATCACATGCTAACAAACTTCTTAATTTACAAACCAAAACACGCAATACTAAAATTAACAAATTATTAAGTAACGATCAAGCAAAGAATTTAATGCATACTTGCATCCAAAAGCAGTTTTAAGACAGATACACCGCACATAACCCAGGTACATGAAGAAGGTACACATAACCGTACTATGCTTATCAAACAAATCATATAATCAGGGAACAACAACAAAGATGAGGTAATAGATGCCAGAAAATGTCATAGCAGGGCAAATAGATACCAACCTGTTTGAAAACCAACAATGACCCTTATCCCAATTGAGTACAGATGAATTTATTTTGAAAATCATCAACAACAAAGATGCGGTAACCAGAGAAACCCATCTAAGTTCCATGTATACATATAAACAGAACAATCTCTTATATGAATAATTGATAAACTTGAACACATTATCTAAAACACCAACTTCTAGCAAACCCAAGACAAAACTATATTTCAGCTTTTATACATATTTTTCCATAAGATCTGCAAGTGAAAAGAGAAAGTTTCCCAGCTTCTCTAAAATTACAATCCACTAATAACGCAGAGCCAGAGCTAAACCCTGCAAACAGTTACAAAATTAAAAACTCCACAGAAAAAATAAAATAGATCAAGATTTCACCCCTGCAAACAGTTAGCAATTTCACCTATGGCTCTCTTGCGAGTGCCCCTAGCTCAGGATCAAGATTAATTCGAATAAAAACAAAATATTCGGAAAAAAACCCTCAAAATTCACGAACAGAGAGAAAGCTACGAAAATTAGCTTAATCCTACTCCACAACTAGGGTTTTCTTGAATCTAAAGAGAGAAGCTAAGAATATAAACTAGAAGCCGCAGTTATAAGCCACGGCCCTTCACCGGGTCGACATTGGGGTCTACCTCGTCAGCTCCGTCAATTGCGAGGTCGAGGTGGGGGTGGGCGTCGAGGGTGGAGAGGGGATGCCTAAGGCGGCGGCTTGTTCCTGGGTGCGCTTGGATGTGAGGACGCCCATGATATCTGTGAGTTCGCCGGATTTGAGAAGTGCACCAAGCTTATCGACGACTTAATGCAGCGGTGGAGCCGGTTCCGAGACCGAGAACCATGTTGCTTTTGACGTACTCGACGCTTTTGTCGGCGACGAGCTTTTTAGGTCGTCTTGGGTGAGGATGGGGCGGAGAAGGCTTTGATGGAGAATTTGGAGGGGGTGGTGCGGAGGTGGATGCGGGTGGGAGTGGGGTGGTGGTGAACGGAAGAGTGAGAGCATTCGCTGTGCGTGGGTTGTGCGTGGGCGTCTGGAGAAGATTTTGCAAATTTTGCTATTTTACCACCAATAATTAGAGAGGAGATTGGTTTGAGTACTGGAGAAAGGATAGAACTTAATTAATTTCATTGTGACCTAATTAATTAGGGGCCTAACGATACCTAAGGTTATAGAACCGGTGTTTAAAAATCGGTGTTAAAAATAAAGACACAAAAATCTGGTGTCTAATCTAAAATAATTTATATAAATACACACCGGTTTCAAACCGATGCCGAAACCGGTGTCTATTTGGGAAATGCTTTTACAATAGACACGGTTCTAGGAAACGGCTGTTGTTTATCAAACGACAGCACTAATTAGACACCGGTTTCTTACAAAACCGGTGTTAAATAGGAAAAGACACCAGTAAAGTCATAAAACCGGTGTCTTTTTTGGTGGTGTCTATCGCCAGCTTTTCTTGTAGTGTTGCTCCATTCTTGGTGCTACAACCACGCTTGGTCAAGCTACCACTAATGTCAATGGATCCTTTAACATTACTATACCGCTTTAACGGGACTTGTTCTGGTCCGCCTACGATTCCATGCGTTGCTAGTGTTCAACTTCCACTCAACTCGTTGTTTGCCCGATTCTTTCTACCACCAATGGCGTTCTTGTTTCCACTATTCGATCCCTTGGAACAATCGTTACATCCGCATTGGGGTTAGTTCAAAATGCCGCCTTAAATGGATTTGTCAATGCCTGAGCCTAATTAATTGCCATTATAAGTAGAGTTGATAATTATTCTCCTCTTCAATTTCTCGGTGATTATGTATGAATACTTGTATGAAAATAAGCAACAAGCAATTAGCAAGCATGCATGCATCATGTAATGTAATTGCTTGTTTTTGTGCTTATTGATATCCGTCAACCATGTAACCTTTATATATTTTTGTATCTCATTTTCAAATAATGGAGAAGAAAGTTGAATCTCAATCTACTTTTCATATTATATATATTTAAACTAATATATTGGGATCTTTGCATATCTCGATCGGAACCAGAACCAACACTGGGGGCGGCCATCAATTTTATTTTATATAATAAAATTCAAAATATAATATATATTTGCATAAATACAATATGAATAGATATCATTAAACATCCTTAAATATATAACTATATAATCCAAATATTTTTTATAACACGGGAACTCTCACTATCCTCCTGGGATACTAAGTGGGTAACCTACAATCCTAATATATTTAAATCTTTAGAAAGTCTCGTTGCATATCACGAAAAATTATCTATAAGTGACTCTATAATAAATTTTTGTTCAATTTTCTTTCAATATATACTAGCAAATAATATATAGTCTAGTGCCATTAAGAAATTTCACCTAAAATAACACTACACCATAAATGATGTTAGGTAATACAAAATTGTAGGACTTTTAACATATTATGTAACACGTGTTTGTAACACTTTTACATTACAATATTTACGTAACACTTTTGCTGCACTTTATCAATATGTAACACTTATATATATGTAAATCGTTTTAAAAAAGTAACTTTTTAGGTAATTTTTTGTAACACATATAGATATCACTTTAATTAAACAACATTTAATTGTAGCCTTTTTTAGCTATATTTTGGTAACACAAAATTTTATCGCTTTCATTAAATAGTGCCAATGATTTATTTAATTAATTGATATCAAAAATAGATGAAGATAAAAGCAAATCACCAAACATAAAAATTGTAGACATCATGCACTCTTTTTTATTGACCTTTTGCTTTTTTTATAAAGTCCTTTTATTTTTTTAATTTTTTATGAAGGTAATTAATTCCGTCGTAATACCAATGAAAATTCCATAGGTAAATATTTTATAATTATTATTTTTAATTTTTTTGATGGAAATCAATTTACCGGTAACCTTTTTCTATTTTTTTTATTCTTTTAGAAAATATTACCGAAGAAAATTGAAGTTTTTTGGATCGCATACGTATTTTTTCCGCCGATAAATTACTTTTTTATTATTTATTTATTAATTGTATTTTTACTTTTAGAATTTTTTAATATGTTGGTAAATTAATTTCATATTTTTAGAATTGTTTTTTAATTTTTACAAATGAAAAATTAATTAGTCTATAAATTTGTTTTACATGTTTTTGTATTTTTTATTTTTATTATTTCTTTAATATATAATATAATATAATTTTTTATATAATATAAATTTTAATATAGATATATAATGACATTTTTCACACATATATTATATAATATAATCTTTAACAAATAAAGTATACAATATATATATATATATTATTTTTAATATATATAAATATATGTATAAATATAAAACAATTTAAAAGTTGTAATAAGAATAAACTTAGGTTAGTGATAAATTGCCACCTCTACACAAAACAGTCTCATGTTCAAGCTCTTTGGGGCAGAAAAAGACGAAGCGCTGCAAAACGTGCTATATAATTCATATGTAAACACTCTAAAAGTATTTTTCCAAAGTTTTACAGATATAAAAAGTGCTACTAAAAAGTATTACATAAGATTCATATGCAACACTTTAGAAGTGTTTCTTCAAAGTGATACAAATAGTGAACTTAATGTAACACTTAGAAAAAGTGTCATTAAAAGCTATTAAAAGTGATACCTTAGACTATACGTAGCACGGGTAAGTGCATCATTAATAAAAGTTCTATCTATTGTCTATAATAACATTTATTGGCTATTAGATAACATTTTTGAGTGTTACCTTATGTCACTTATGTTGTTGTGTAATCAATTCAATGGTAATATCTAATCAATAACCTATTAAAAAATTGATTAATACTAATGAGGCCAGGCTTAAATATAAGGTTTCATTGACCATCACATTAATTTCTAACTCAGTGATTTTAATTACCAAATCAAAATATAAGGAAAGAAATGATTCAACCCAAAATTTACATATAAAAAAAGGAAAAAAATAAGAATGTTGGGGGTGTGGGGTACCAAGGTGAGCCTGCCCACATTCAGTTATAAGTTCATCTTTATTTCATAGTTATATTTTATATATATCAAGATGGATATGTTTAAGAATAATTATGTTTATCACCTTAACAGGGTCTGCATGTTGAAAGAGTAATGTTCCTTTCAAGGAATAATTATTGAGAACATAAAGTATATACGTAGAAATAATTCTTATTAATTGTTTTGTGGGTACATTGTGTGCAAAAAATGATGATGTTGTGGTAAAATCGTAATTATATATTTTTTATTTAATTACGATAATATTTAATTATCCATCTACGAATATTTGTCATTGGTTCGAATATCACAATTGGCCCATGAGGCCCAAACGTAATTAAGCACCCCATGAAGCTCGATTTCCTATATCGGGCCCACACGGTCCATACCGCCCGACGGCCCATTTTATCCTACAATGCTCATGTGGTTCAACAACCCATGTCTAAAAAGGTCACTCGTCTATTTGTAAGTATCTCGCTTAATTACTCTCAATTGATGTGTCCTTTACTCCGGATTTTCTCCCAACCAAGATCGACTTGAGCATCGTGGGCCTCCCGGAACAACCCCACGACCCATCAAACATTTACTAAATTATCGCATACAAGTTCTCATATCAAGAACTACCAACCAGGATAAGAAATTGAACTTTTATAAGAAACCTTGACTAGGAATGATTTGGACACACATGAGACCATTTTTCATTTTTTTCTTGTATATATCTTGAAACCTAAATGGAAAAAATAGTTGAAAACCATATAGTCTATAACCGGTTGTGCCTATGTGAACCTTCACAAGTGAGGACCTTCTTCTTCTCCGCCACGGAGAGAGATGTTGTACTTGCATGCGTGCACACACAAACATAGGGACATAGTAAAGAATGAAAATCGGAGGGGTAAAATTTATGTTCATGAAAATACTAGATGAAGAGGTTATTTTAATTTGTTTATAGAGTTGAGGAGGGCGGTTGATGCCGCTGCCCCCGCAACCCCTGCCTTTTAAAACACACACACATCGTAATATCCCGTATTTTTCAATTGTTATTATATGAATTATAATTTTATTTATCGATATTAATATTTATAGTTTAGTCATTATCCTTTTACAATCCAGATTTTTATTAAACCCTATTAATTAAGATATAATTTCACTCGTATTAGATTTAGAAAAAATCGGATTGTATCTTATCATAACAAACCTTACTTATCTTCAAACTCCATAAAATCATCCTATAAATACAAATTCCTTCAATACACCATAATTTCATAATTTGGTGCGTAAATTCAATTAGGGTTCCTAACCTTAAATTTTACCTAATCAAATTTTTAAGTTAAAAATCAGAATATATTATATTTAATTTCAGAAAAAAAAAAGAGAAAAGAAAAAGGTGAAGTATGACAAAAGTTTCTAGGGATAATGGAGACTTTGAGGATAAGGTGAACAATGGTATCGAGCAGTCTATGATTTTGTAGACTTGTAAAAAAATGTATTTTTTAATACAAAATAATTTAGAGTCATCCATCATTGTCATATCTCACCGGCTTTCTCAAGGTATGTGACAAATTTATTATGCCATTTTATTTCATACCATTTAATTTTTTTATATGCCGATGTAATACATGTTTCCATATGTAAATCGTACAATTTTATTCCATTCGTTAGATAATAATTTATGCCTTGTAAAAAATATATTGGTGTTTAACTAATATGACTACAAATATAGATGCCGCCACCAAGACACACTCGCTAGAAAAAGTGGTGCGCGATTGGAGAATTAACAATATCTCGAACGAGCTAACTAATTACCTTAATTACAAAATCAAAGATGGCGATAACATAGGAACCTATGTGGTAAAAATGCATCGTAAATGGTATGATGTGCACTTTCCGAGTGGTGTTCCGTGATCGATGGTGCTACACGTAGGGTGGTTGATTCGCCGCCACCCAAATGGAAGGCTAAGGTCTGAATATTTGTGTGAAACGATGGTGAAGTATGACGCACAAGACTACACACTCAAGATTGACTATGGGGCATTCACTTCTAGATTGTTTGCAAAGTGGATTGACCATATAAGTGAGGCCATGAAAGAAGATGAAGAGGAAGATCCGAATGAGGATAGAAATGAGGAAAAGGGCCAAAACCTTTGATTTGTTTAATTAAAAATCGCTTTATTTTTCTACTAATTCAAATAAATCCTTGTTAAAGGTTGAAGTAATATTATGAATAAAAATCTAATATTCTCGTCTACTATTATTTGTCTACGGTTATTTTTCTTATGTTGTGTTTGTAGTAAGACTCAATATACGATTATTACGTTAGTTAAATATTATGTATACGTGTAGGATTATGGCTCACCGTAGAATCGAACAAGAAATCGCATGACGAATGAGAATGGCAATCAAGCCAACAATGAAAATCAAGCTAATATTGGAAATCAAGCCAACGCTCCCGTTGGCGATGTACTTCGACTTAATTCCCCGAGGGACAAAACAATAACAATAATAACAACACGAGGATCGTGGGAATAGTTTCACCATTATCATCCACCTACATTCAACGGACGTGATGGTCCAGTGCGAAGTGGAGGAATCGTTTCAATATTTAGAAAGAGTTTTCCAACTCGTTGGATGCACCGACGAGCAAAGAGTCACATGTGCCACCTTTCACCTAATTGAGGATGCTAATCATTTGTGGGAAGGATATCGAGAACTAGAACCGAAGAGGAACGAGATGCATTGACTTGGAATGGGTTCAAGGAGGTTGTCATGGGCAAGTTCTTTCCGCGATCGTATCGTGATAAAAAAAGAGACAGAATTCCTAAACTTCAAACAAAGAAACAAGACTGCAATTGTCCAAAGATACTATCCGCTCAAGGTGATTTGGAATACGCTAAGATGGTGAAAAGGGCACAAGAAATAGAGGCAAGCTTGGTTGAGGATGACGCGATTAGAAACCGGTTATGGTATCCGAAAAGTGGGATGGGACAAAACAAAATAAGAATGGAAATCGAACAAAGCAGGAAAGACTTATGGGAATGTCCACCCAAATACTCAAACAATAAGCCATTATGTCCTAATTACAAGAAAATCATTATGGCGAATGTCCTGGGTCGGGAAGAGAAATGCTTCAAATGTAAGAAACTCGGACATGTGATTGCTAGTTGTCCTCTTTTAAAGGATGTTGAGAACACAAATGGTCGACTTGTGGAGGAAGAGCTCGGATGTACGCTTTGACTCAAGAGAAGCATATCGTAACCCGTGTGTGATGATTGTGTATGTTAACAAAGATTAGGAATACCGGTTTAACATTATTTGACACGTGCGCCACACTCGTTTATATCTCGCTAAATTTCATGCCTTAATTGAGTATAAGCATGCTAAAAAGATGAATCTCTTTGTTAGCCTACCTTTCGGGAATTTAATAACTATGATTCCATGGATAAATGTGTAAATTTGGATATAGGGAGAAAACATTTGGAAGCTCGATTTATATGTTATTAGGTTGAAGGATTTTGATTTAATTTTAGGCATTGGCTTAACAAGTACAAACGTCGACATTAAGTGTTAGAGAAGGAAATAACACTGGGGACCGCCTGATAATGATGAAATAAAATTTTATGGCGTTATGTCCAAGTATATGCCTAAAGTTATAACGGCAATGAAAGCATTGAAAATGCCGAGAAAAGGAAATTGCCAAGGTTATCTGGTAAACTTGATGGTACCTCGATGACGGAGACGCAACCCGTAGATGTCCCTATTAATTTATGATTTTTGGATGTATTTCCGTGAGGTATTGCGTAAATTCCACCGATAGACAAGTTGAGTTTTCAATTGATTTGACACTGGCGCGGGCGATTTCAAAGGCACCTTATAGAGGACGGCACCAAAAGAATTGCAAGAACTCAAGGTGCAAATGCAAGAACTCCTAGATATAGGATTCATTCGACCCAATGTTTCTTTTCGGGAGCACAAATTCTTTTTGTCAAAAAAGAAATACAGATCACTTAGATGTGTATCGATTATAGGGAACTTAATCGACCACCATGAAGAATAAGTACCCGTTACCAAGAATTGAGAACTTATTTGATCAATTAAAGGGTGCCAGATTTACTTTTCTAAGATTGACTTGAGATCCGGATATCGAATTGAGAATTAAGGAAAGTGATATTCAAGACGGCCTTTAACTCGCATGGGCATTATGAATTCGTTGTAATGCCTTTTGGATTAAGTAACGCACCAAAGCAATGTTCATGGACTTGATGACTTAGTATTCCATTCATTTTTGGACCAATTTATCATAGTCTTTATAGATGACATAATTGGTGTATTCTAAGAATGAGGAACAACATAAAAAACATTTGAGAATAGTGTTGGAGACACTTCACAGAGAAAAGTTGTATGCAAGTTTAAGAACTGCGAATTTTGATTAATCAAGTTATATTTCTTGGGCATGGGATTACCGTCAAGAAATTGAAGAGATCCAACTAAAGTCAGCCAATGAATGGAGGGCTCCTAAGAATGCGAGTGAAGTTCGCAGCTTTTTGGGTTTAGCAGGTATTATCAAGATTTATCAAAGGATTTTCAAAAATATCGGACCCATGACCATCGACTAGAAAAGGAGAAAAATTTATGTGGACAGAGAAATGCAAGAAAAGTTTTCAAGAATTGAAACAAAGACTAACATCTCGACTAGTTTTGACAATTCCCGATCCTCTAAGGAATTTGTCATTTATAGCAATGCGTCTAAACAAGGATTGGGATGCGTGTTGATGCAACATGGAAAAGTGGTTGCCTACGCCTCAAGGCAACTAAAGCCACATGAATTGAACTACCCTACACATGATTTGGAGTTAGATGTGTGGTTCATCCTTAAAGGTTTGGAGGCATTATTTGTATGGAGGAAGATGTGAAGTTTTCATTGACCACAAAAGCTTAAAGTGCTTGTATACTCGTAAAGAGTTGAACATGAGGTAGATGAGGTGGCTAGAATTGGTTAAAGATTAAAATTGTACCATCAACTACCATCCTGGGAAAGCTAATGTAGTTGTTGATCTTTGTAAGTCGAAAAAAACCAAAGGAGAAATATCAAGTTTAATAATTGATCAAGAAGAACTAATGAAGGAGTTTGCCAAACTAAGGATTGAGGTAGTCGTACTCACCAAAGAGTACGGAAGCAATATTAACATCTTTAGTGGTGCAATCTACTTTAAAGGAGAGAATTAAAGAAGCTCAACCCTGGATAAATTTCCGAATAAAATGAAAGAACGAGCCCAAAAGGAGAGCGTTAAAGGGTTTCTTTTAATGACGAAGGTGCTTTAACTTATGAAGGAAGATTGTGTGTTCCTAAAGAAGAGGAACTTAGAAAGGAAATTCTTGAAGAAGCTCAATATATGCCATACACGGGTCATCCTGGGGTACAAAGATGTACCGAGATCTAAAGGTTATATTTTGGTGGAGAAGTATTAAGAGAGATATTGGAAATTTTGTAGAGAAATATTTGACTTGTCAACAAGTGAAGGTTGAGCACCAAAGACCATTTGGTTTGCTAAAACCACTTGAAATCCCGAATGAAAATTGGAACATATAAGAATAGATTTTGTGGTAGGACTTCCAGATCAATTAAAGGAAATAAAGTTGTTTGGATTATAGTAGATCGGTTAACTAAGTCGGCTCACTTTCTACTAGTCAAAATGACGACAAGATGGAACAATATGCTCAAATCTACATGAGGAAGATCGTGAAATTACATGGAGTGTGGTGTCTATTGTATCGGGACAGAGATACAAGATTTACATCGAAATTCGGAGAAGTCCGTAAAGTGCAATGGGCACAAGATTGAAATTCAAAGACAACTTATCATCCACGCATGCATGGACGGACAAAAGGTCGATACAAGATATGATGAGAGCTTGTGTGCTTGATTGGGAACTAACTCGGAGACTTTATCGCTTTTAGTGGAGTTCGCTTTATAACAATAGTTATGCGACAATTGAGATGGCTCCGTGATGAAGCATTGTAAGACCACATCGACTAACCGCGGAATATTCTAGGTATTTATCTTATTTAGGGTATACTTTAATATTTGTAGCTTCATATATTTTTTCCTTAATTATTTATGACTTTATTTTATAATTTTAATTATTCATATAAGTCGATTTATATTTTTTTATGACTAATTTATTTAATTTTATACAATTGTTATATTTTATGTATACATTTCTTTTTGGGACTTATCCTATTATTAAAGCTCTAGCCCAAACCTTGATCCATTGTGTTGACCCCATTTTCAGATTTTTTAAGCCTTGTTTATTTGTCAAGCCTAGCCCATCTCTTAGCCCAACCCAAACCAAAAGCCAACCCAACTTAGACCCCTATATATACCTCAACTCTAGCCCTAAACACACTTTTCAAAGATTTTCACACACACTGTCACACAATAAAAGGTGAGGCTCTCTCCTTCCCTCCTCCCCTCTCATACGCCCGGCCGCCACTAAAAATCCCCCATATATATATATATATATATATTCTTTTCTTTTCTTCTTTTTTTTTCCTTCCTTCCTTTCTTTTTCTCCCCCTCTCTCTCTCTCTCTCTCTCTCTCTCTCTCTTCCTTTTTATTTTTGTTAATCGTCCTCCGCCACCGCCGCGAACGGCCGCCACCACTTAGAAAGCCGCCGTAACAGGGGCTTAAAAGGGGACATGATTATTAAAATTTTGGGTTAGTTTATTTTATACTTTCTTGAGTTATTTTTCTGTCTTTATTTAAATTTTGGTGTTTTTCTTTGAGTTAAAAATGGAACTCACCCAATAAGACTACGGGATTTAATCCTTGAGGTTGAGGATGAAGCACCACCACCGAAAAACACCAAAACCGCCTATGAGCATTTTGGGGCTGTTTTATAATTTTTTTATTTATTTCAAATTTTCTAAAATTATTTTCAAGTTTATTTTCCTATTTCGGGGCTATTTTCTATTTTTTTATATTTGAATTTTTTTAAAAAAAGGGGCTGTGTTCTTTAAAAATAATAACAATAATAATAAAATATTTTTTTAATTAATTATTTTGAAAATTAAAACATTTTTTCAAGTATTATTTCCTATGGGGTATGGGGCTGTTTCTTGTAATATTTTTGTTTTTGTATTTAAAAATTTAAAATGATTTTCCTAATCTTAAGGATTGTTTTGTATAAACTTTTATTTATTTCAAATTTAAACTTTAATTTTCAAATATTATTCTCTTTTGGGTTCAATGAGGCTACTCCCAAATAAACCACTAAGGTTTTACCTTAAGGTTGAGGGAAAATTGCCTGACCCTGTTGCATGTTATTAAAATCACTTGATCTAATAATTTCCCCATATATTACAAATATTCTTTTTCAAACTGTTTTGAAATAATATGTTTATTAAGATTTTTTTAGTCTTTTAGTTTAATGAGGCTATTCCAAGATAACCACTAAGGTTTCCACCTTAAGGTTGAGGAATAATGCCAAGAACCTTTGCATGTAAAATAATTAAACTACTTTGATTATTTTATGTTGTTGTTCTATATACATTCAAATCTTAATATTAATTGTTAAAAATAATTTGACTAAATAGTGTTGGAAATTCGTGTAGGAGCCGAGCCACTCTTGGTGTCATAGCTTCTTGATCATCAAACAAAAAAATGAGTGGGTAAAATTTTAGCCAATCTTAATTCTATTTGGGTAATTTTTTTTTTTACTTAAAATGATTTAAAATCATGAAGTTGCATGAATTGATGTTACTTAAATGAGTAGTCAATATGATGGTTTGCATGTTTAATTGGAATTTACTATGGTTAATTTTGGGAATGGTTGCATGACAAGAAGAAAAAATATTCTTGTTAAATTCTTGCGTAGTAGGTTTTAATTTATTGTTATTGCATTTTAAAGATGTTGATGGATTAGCTTGATTAAAAATATAGAAAATAATGGATGGAAGGTATAATCACTAAAGAATATATTTGTGCAAAAAATTGAATATTGATTAAATAACCTCACTTATCTTATGATCACATTTAACTTAATCAATTTGTTGTATTGTGATTGTTATATTAATTGTACACAATAATATGATTAGTATAGAAATGATACTTGAATTCTTGGTAATTATAGACCGTCTATCGAGTCGTGTCGGCATGTGTAGGTCGTGCAAATAATCGAATAGGTTGCCTGTTGATGCTTACATGAGCCTATTCCTATTTTCCTGGTCGGCCGAGAGACGGCGAACTTGGGTCGTAGTATTGGTATATTCCGAATATGACGGTCTCCTCGGGTTTAAACCCACAACTAATGAATCGTCGAGCCACTCGGGAGGAATAAGGAGCCAGGAGGCTTTGGTCCGGTGAGTTGGAGAACTCAATGGGGTGGGGTGTTATTCCACATCGGCCTCGTTTATCATTATGTTATCCCGATTGCTAGATTTTAAAATGGGGCATAGAACCTTGTCCGTTTTAAAATCAATTTGAACCGGAGCATTAAGGTGCGGTGTAAATTCCACAACGACCTTGTGTTTCTATTGAGTAGCGTCTCACCATTATATTATTTTCCTTTCAAAAATTTTGATGACTTGTCGTAAGTTGATAAAATTTTGGTCCGTCTTTGAAAATTCTATTTACTCTACTTAACCTCCAAAGCAGTACATAACATGCATCACACATGATTTCATAAATTGTTTTCTTAAAACCTTTTCGCATTCCCCCAACCCCACTCATGAACTCGTTTAGCTCACCCCATGTTTTCTAAATAATTTACAGTAAAATAATGAAGATGATCCAGGACACCCCAATCCAAGAGTAATTCGGACATGGGCTCGGGCCGCTTATATATGTTAATTTTCTCTATGTACTATGATCATGGCATGTAATAAGCCACTTTGGTATCTATTATCGAAACCTCGCTTATGATATTAGACTTCCGCTATTTTGGCTTGTAATAGACGATAAGTAAGTATTTTGTATTTGGTATCCTATAATCGTGATGGAGTTGAGTTTTATGACTTTACTTATGTTTATTAATTTATTAGTTTGGATTATTATTATTCGGGCGTGACAAGCATTGTACGGACAAAAATGTAGATCATCGTTGTATTGAACGAGGTTGGTGAGAAGAAAGTTTTGGGGCGTAACTAATCCAGAGACTCAGAGAAAAGATGGGCAAGTTGTGTTTGGAATCAAAGTACTTTATCTTTTTGGATGCGAATTTTTACAATTAGACTATATTTTATAAAATCGAGTGGCGCATGGAAGTGTGATGGATTATTTGGGTTATTAATAAGATAGTTCTGTTTACTTTTGAGACGTGTCTTATTCGCTCGTTTTAAATACACTTTCTTATTAGATTAAGCTACTTATATATTTTAAAAATCGGGCGTTCTTGTTCACCTTATCCTCAAAGTCTCCATTATCCCTAGAAACTTTTACCCGTCTGTTCACCTTCTTTTTTTTTTTTTTTTCCCGAAATTTATAAAGTGCATTTGATTCTAGCAGAAAGTATTTTGTAAAAATGTAAGGGAAAAATTAGCATTTATAATGATATATCTTTGATGAAGATTTAATAAGAATTATGTTTACATTAGGTATTCATAATCGGTATCTTTTCATCTTCTATCATTAAGGTAGGAACTTTTCAAATCCATAACTCGAAATTTCATTAAAAATGACTAATTAAATATAATATATTCGATTTTAACTTAAAAATCTGATTATATAAAATTTAAGGTTAGAAACCCTAATTGAAATTTCGCACTAAATTATAAAATTAGGGTGTATTGAAAGAATTTGTATTTATAGGATGATTTTATGGAGTTTGAAGATTAGTAGGGTTTGTTAATGATAAGATAAAATCTGATTTTTTTTTTCTAAATCTAATACGAAAGTGAAATTCTATCTTAATAGGGTTTAATAAAAATCCGGATTGTAAAAGGATAATGATCAACAATAAATATTAATATATGATAAATAAAATTATAATTTATATAATAACAATTGAAAAATACGAGATATTACATACTATCCCCCCTTAAAAAAATTGTCCTCAAATTCGTTGTCTTAACAAAGTTCATAGAAATTAGTGTTTGAATTTATAAAATGTACTTTTAAAACATGATAATATAAAACATTTCATGAATAAAATGAATAAGCGTGACATAATAAATTGCGTGCCTTGAGGAATCTGACGAGATATGGCGGAGGTGGATGTCACTAGATAATTTTCTTTTAAAATTTGAAAAGTTATTTTTTTCCAAGTCTCTGAGAACCATAAACCCCGCACCGATACAACTGTTCACCTTATCCTCAAAGTCTCCATTATCCCTAGAAACTTTTGCCCGTATATTCACCTTCTTCTTTTCTCTTTTTTTTTTTTTTTCAAATTTATAAAGTGCAACCGATTCTAGCAGAAAGTATTTTGTAAAAATTTAAGGAAACACTAGTATTTATAATGGTATATCTTTGATGAAGATTTAATAAGAATTATGTTTTACATTGGTATTCACAATCTGGTATCTTTTCATCTTCTATCATTAAGCTACGAACTTTTCAAATCCATAATCGAAATTTCATTAAAAATGAATAATTAAATATAATATATTCTCGATTTTAAACTTAAAAATCGATTAGATAAAATTTATGGTTAGAAACCCTAATTGATATTTCTGCACCAAATTATGAAATTAGGGTGTATTGAAAGAATTTGTATTTATAGGATGATTTTATGGAGTTTGAAGATAAGTAGGTTTTGTTAATGATAATATAAAACCTGATTTTTTTCTAAATCTAATATGAGTGAAATTCTATCTTAATAGGTTTAATAAAAATTGGATTGTAAAAGATAATGAATGAATTATAAATGTTAATATCTGATAATTAAAATTATAATTTATATAATAACAATTAAAAAATACGGGATATTACAAACACACACACACACACATATATATATATATATATATATGTGTGTGTGTGTGTGTGTGTGGGATGGTTCAAATGGGACACCCACCCTTATATGAGACAATGAGAATTCATCCAAACAATTGACATAATCTAATTGAGAGTCCAGATTGAAAATTAGATTATAATCAATCATCAAAATTACTAGGAGTATAATTGATTATTTAAACGTGAAGATTGTAATCGCTTACTTACATTCCTAAAAATTAGGAACCGATATGCATTTAATAAAGCATTAAATCCTTCAAATATCATATCGATCAAAAAGAAATATTTTCCAAATCCTCAATCAATTCGAAACATCGTGAAACCGCTATCCATCATTGAAAACAAAAAAACACGAAGAGCAAAAGGAGACAGATGAACACAATTAGACAAAAATTACATCTCTCAATATCATACAAGCTTCCCCGCAAAAAAATACATGAAAAAACTTAGAAAAGCAAAAGACCATGGAAGATATAACCGATGATTTCCTTCAACAACTAGGTGAAATAGGTATCCCCATAATCAATTATTGTTTTTTAATTTTATTGTTAATTTCCATTTAACCTATATTTAATCATGATACTACTTATTAGTGTTGAACATAATGCTCCATTATTTTGACTGCATCTTGAATAACGATCTTTGCATTTTTTTTATTTCAATTTGGATCGCTCGTTCAAGCTTGTGTTGTATTTTGTGAACATAAGTTGCTAACTAATACCACATATTTAAGTAATTTGTCATTTATAAATTGTACGGTTTCACGGTATACATATCACAATTTAAAAATTAGATCGCATTCATGAGAAATTGAAGGAATATTAATAACATAAAATGGAGGACTATTTATATCATATGTACAACATAATTACATATCCAATTCAATATTCATTTTAGTTGTTTTCGTATCAAGGTAAAAATTTATTTATATCGGGATGTTTATATCAAATAATGAATGAGATATTTATATCAAATGTGCATCAAAATAGATATCTAATTTGGTATTCTTATTAATTGTTTCTTTGTATAAGACAACACTGTTATGGTAGAGAAACACTAGATATTTCACATGGTTTAAAAGAAATAATGGATTCCTGAAGTTGAACAAGAAAAAATCTCGCGGATCAAAATGGAATTTGAAACATTAGAAAAAGGCATGCAATTCTACATGGAATATGGCTCATATAGTGGGTTTGACATTCAAACAAGTATGACAAGAAGGTTCAAAACAACGTCATACATGTACAAATATAGTATGCAAACCGGGCTTCATAAGGTTCAAATCCAATTTGTAACAATGGTTGAATTGAGAAGAGTACAACATCACGTACAAGGGTGTCAAAGAGAGTAGGTTGCAATGCATTGTGTATATTTCAATACACAACATAATTCTACAAGATAAAATATTTTGAAGAGTGTCACACTCATTCTTTGACTTCAAAACCATACAGACAATTTATGAAGTTGAGCAAGAGTCTTAATTTTGGGTACCCACAATTCATCATAAATTGTTCAAGGGCCAACATTGGTACTTTGCTAAAACTCTCAGAGTGGTTAAGGAGATGGTAGGAGTGTACTCCAATGTTGGAGCACTCCAAACAAATTTCAAAAACTTTAAGAGAGATTTGAAAGCCTATATATGTGGTGCGGATGCGATTGGTAATAGATAAGTGCCTCAGGAAAACGAAAATAAGTCTAGGAATGTCATTCGATTATGATATCGATGAGAATGATCAACTAACCCGACTATTTTGGACCAGGACCAAACATCGATCACGAAATTATGGCGTATTTGGTGAGCGTCGTTTCATTTGATGCTATATACAATACTTAATAGGTATTTTTATATATCATTTTTAAAGAGGAATAAATTGGTGTGTATAATTACTTTAATAGAATTTGTATAATTTAAAATGTTTCATCGCATATATATCAATTGATGTGAGAAGTAACATACTATATGTATTAATTTGATGTATTCATGTGTAATTTGGTTGATGTTGGACATGTTCTTGGACATGTGAAAATGTTTGTTGATTAAGTTTATGTGGAAATGTTTGTTTTGACAAATGGTGATGTGCAATTATTATATTTTGTTGATTAAGTTGACTTCTTGGCATGTTCATGGGCTAAATATTTGTGTAAATGTTTGTTTTTGACAAATGGTGACGTGGTGGACAAATGCATATGCAAATGCGCTAGGCACGTTGGTGGGCATGCCTATTCAGAAAATATTGAGAACACAACATAGTTTATTTGCAATTATTGTATTTTGTCGATTAAGTTGACTTTTTGGGCATGTTAATGGGCAAAATGTTTGGTTTTGACAAATGGTGATGTGGTAGCGGTTGTATAGGCAAATGTGCGCACATTTGTGGGCATACCTATTTTTCAGAAAATATTGAGATTATTATAACATTGTTTACGTGCAATTATTGTATTTTGTTGAATTAAGTTGAAATTTTTGGGTTAATAATTGTTGGTTGATGTTGCAACTATATCATGACTTTATTGGAAAAGTGTAGCGAGTCACTTACGTAGGAAAATCGTTGGTTAATAAATAATCACAAGTTAATGTCAAACATAATCATAAGTTAACGTAATACCTAATCCCAAATTCAAAATATAGGTAAACAAATAAAGTTTAATCCACAAAATATACTTACGAATTAACATCTAATATTGCACTTATTTGAATAGTTCGCAAAGTCGGAGGAATTCCTCGCACCAGATTTACTATTGATTTTAACCACACCTTTGTCACCAAGGATTCCACCATTTTCAGCATATTATGCCACAATCACTAATTTGCTTTGCGGGGATGCTAATACCATTGAACCTTCCTGAGGACCTTTTGGGGAGGCTCGTTATGTTTTCCCATATGTGTGCTTCCTCGCACAAACTTTGTAGCATTGACATTATAAGCTTTGAATTGTCCAATATAACTACTAAGCGACTTGGACTCTAACATTGAAACATATCACGACACCCAATAGTTTCGGTGATGTGACTAATGCCATACACTTGTCAACTTCGCCTCAAGATTTCCCGACATCGTATCGAATGGATATTTGCCATCAAATATTCCAATATAGTATCGTCAATGGTACACAAGACCGGTTGGCCATTTTTTCTTTGAAGCTTTTGCCTTTACCCATGTTACCCCGTTTTCTCAGTTATTATTCGTCAAAGTAAAGTAAATCAATGTGAGAAATAAATTGATATCAAAAAATAGTCAATGGAACATTTGTGTAAATGAATAATGTACATTTGTGTAAATGAATAATGTCGTACCTAAAATAGAAATCAACAAATGTGTCGATTCGTAAGAAATGGTCATTTTATTTTTGATTTGTACATGACAAGACGCATCAATATGTCCATTTGCTGTAATGCAAAAATGCGTAAATTTAATAAAACAACTCGAGCAAGAATAAACAAAAAAAGTGGGCTGGAGAGTTAGGCATAAGGTGGGCAAATACATAAACATGGACAAGTGGGCACACATGTGCATAGGCAGTTGAGCAAACATGTAGGCAAGTAAATAAAAAATCGAAGTGGGCGGGAAGATAAGTGAGACGGTGGGTACAAATGTTGGCAAGAAAAAAATGTGAGTAATTTGGTTTACATACCTCATCATCGAGCCATCCTTTTGGGTCCCAGAATATTTAGGAACCATGCGCACAACGTTTGTGACCTTCCTCAATGAACAATGAACCACTATGTCCTTGTTGTCCTTATTTGCAAAGCAATCCACTTCTCAAAATCTTGAATCAAAGCTTGTGGGTAAAGGCTCATGGGATCATATAGTTGCAATCGACGATTTTGAGGACCATCGGGAACAACCTTAGTCTTCTTCTTTGGCTGGACATGATGACATGGATATCATAAGGCGATTTCAACGTGGAGCTAGGTTTTGTCCTCATTTTCCTTTTATGATACACGATGTGATCCTTTAGGGGAGCTCCTTTGAGAGGACTACCAATATCAACATAAGTGATCGTTACGTTGTTCCATCATTTTCAGATACACCGTCATCACCATCCGGTCTCAATTGTTGGATTTGAACCCACCACCTCAGATTGGTTTTAACCATTGGAAAGTAATGCATCAAGTTTGGAAGGGTTCACAATAAATTACTCGCAAATTCTTGGTGGGGGACATATGTAATGGGTTGGGCGAGTCATGGGCTACAAGGTCTGCAGGAGCAAGGGCATATTGGTGGTACATCATCTTTCAACTTATCGGAAGTAGAATCACCAAAGATAGGGCCACATTCATTCCCTTGTGATTTCGTAGGAGATTGAAGCGGCATGAGGGAGGAGGGTGTAGAGCTTGTGGGTTACTTGATGTGTCCTTGTCCTCTTGAACATCAATGTCAAAGAGGACTCTACCCTAGTCGATAGGGATATGGTCGAAGAGTGGGTGAGTTGAAGGAGCATGATTTTCACCATCCTTTTAAATTGAGCATCCCAAATGCTCGGGGATACTCCTCAACACGGACTCTATTTTGTCGACTCTTGACAAAACCAAAGAAGTCCATATGCATTTTGGGACCTTCTTCACCCTCAGGGTGTAGGTCATCATGACCTTCACCATAGTTTTATCCTCCCCCCAATTTTCTTTTCAAAACTTTCATTTTTTCTTCTTGTTTATTCTTCAACTTCTTTTCTCAACACAATCTTCCCACAAAACAAGTCTCTTAAATGATTTTATATCTTCATCCACCTTCGTCAGTCTCAAATCTTGGTGAACAACAACCTAAAGAATGGTCGAAACATAATGACAAAGTGGGCAAATAAGAGACAATTAAGTGGGCAAATGAGTAGACAAGTGTATATTAATGAACTCATAATAAAACAAATATGGGCAAACAAGTGGGCACACAAGAAGGCAACAAGGTAGGCACAAAAAAAAAAAAAAATTAATGTAAGCAAAGAGTAGGCAAAGAAGTGGGCACAAGTGGGCAAAAAAAAAAAAAAACTCATGAATAGCTTACAATATCATCATCTCCAGGTAACAAAATCTTGAAGATTGTCTTCTTCAATTTATCATATCCAACAATAGCTTAAGTGACCACCATAAAATAAGTGATACCTATGCTTGACCATCGGCCGGTGACGGCACACAATTTGGCGACATCGGGAATCGCCTCATATGCTCACACTTGTAGCGTGGTGGTCGTGAGATATCAAAGTGCTCAAAATCATGTTTGGCTTATTTTGTTTCCTTTCCCAATAACAACGCACTCTACCATCCATGCAAGCACATGTCTCCTTGACCAAAAAATCAAAAGCTACTCGCCCGTGGATAAGAATTAAAGCATCCAAATCATCCACGAGGTGAATATATTACTCATAATCAATTCTTTTGAATTTACGATCTCTAATCAATAGAATTCCATAGAAACAAAGCAAGGTGTTCGAGATTTTCTTACCGCAAAGCATACGGTGTCGATCTTAGTATAGATTTGAAGCAGGTTATCATCTCCACAGGGTTTGGTATCAAATTTTTAAGCTAAATGTAATTATAACAATTTATTTCTATCTAGATAATAAAAAGAGATGGATTTTGATCAAACTAAAAATAAAACTAAAATTATGCTAACAAATTGATTCGACAAATTTTTCGACACTTAATAAATATGAATTCTAGAGGTTGATTCACCTAGTTATCCCCTATGTTATCAATCCAGGTTTATTAATCATTATTAATCTATAAGCCCAATATTCCTACCGTTCATCATTTCCTCTCTCTCGATTCCCACGTGATTCTAAGTTCAATCTTGATTTCAATATCTCGTAAAAATAATAAATTAAACCCTAATGTGCTCATTGAATATTCTATCACAGGCTTCAAAAGATTCATAAACCCCAGTTATGCTATTCTATGGCCAAACATTCAATTACTTCCTCTCGAAGTGTCAAATCAAACATGCCAAAACAATCTAAACTATTGATCGATAATTCGGATACCCAAAATCAAATAACACAAATAGATTTAATAACATGTGAATCTAATAACCTAAAACCTATACATAGGTTCAAATGTAAGTTACATCAATCCCTAGAAAACATAGGTTTTTAGCTCATAATGGATGTACAAAACTAAGCATGAAAAATTAATTATACATCTCAAGGGTTCAACAATGATAATGAAAAAAATAATTGAGAATAATAAAAGGAACTAATCCTCTTTTTACTAGAACATAGATGCCTTCAAATCTCATCCTAAACTTTCTCCTTGCTCAAAGTCGTCCCGGTGTGCTCAATAGAATGTTCGACTCTTTGTTAAGTGCATCATTAGTTGTATTTATAGCCTTCAAACCATCAAAAAGCCCGAAATAAATAAAAAAACATAATTTCCA